>CM070877.1:22731974-23331974 GCA_036365515.1 Torymus aiolomorphi | reverse complement strand
GTTGAAGGAAGATCACCAGTCAAGAGCCATCCGAATTTGGAACTCAGAGCTATAGGTTGTAGCTTCTGACCCTTAACTATCTGGCTTTCAATGATTTGCGCATAAGCGCTTGCACCGAGAAGAATATCGATGCGTGAAGGTTCAAGATACTTGGGGTCTGCTAGTTGCAGCCCTCTTAAGTATTCGAAATTTGTATTACCCCTTACGACGGGAGGCTTATACGACGAGAGTTTTGGCAAAACAATGCCATCAACTTCCAAGGAGAAAGTTGAATCGAAATGCGGTTGTATAGTAAGACGAGCTACTTTAGAAGAAACAGCAGCTGTCTTTTCACCTATACCTTGGATGTGCGTTGGATGACTGGTTCTACAATTTAGAGATAACAAGTTACACATAGCTTGTGTAACAAGTGAGATTTGAGATCCGGGGTCAATAAGTGCACGAACTAGAATTTTGGTTCCGTTAGGACCAAGGGCGTTAACCCTAGCGGTAGCTAAAAGTACTGCTGTACATTTAGTACTTTCTCCACTATTGAGGGAGACTGCTTGAGAAGCAGGTTTATCATCAACTTTTGTGATGAAAGCTTGAGAAGCAGGTTTGTCATCAACTTTTGTGATGACGAAATTGCCACAGTTGGGGCTAGAGGTGCTGGTCGCTGAGTCAATCTGATCAGTCTGCAACGAACTGATTGCTTGATTGTTGTCAGAGTGCACCAGAGTGTGATGCTTAGCTTTACAAAGAAAGCATCGGTAGTTGGAAGTACAATTTTTAACGTTGTGCTTCCCTAAACAATTGTAATAAAGATTAGAAGATTTTATCAATTCCTTTCGCTCAGGAACCGTTTTATTGATAAATCGTTCACATCGATTTGTAAAATGAGATTGATTGCAAATCGAACATTTCTTTTTTGAGGGATTCGTCGGAGAAGTCTGATGAGAATAAACCGACTGAGCATTATCTTGCTCTGATTTGCGAGGCTTTGAATTAGATGACTGAGCTTTTGAATTATTTGTTGAGGACGATCTAGTACCAGCTTCGATGGCCTCTAGAGTGAGGGTTTGACTACGAAGAAAGGCTTGAAGTTGTTCCATTGTCGGTGGATCAACACTATCACCAAGATGCCTTTCCCATTCTTTACGCGTATTTAAATCAAGACGATTCAACGTAAAATGAACAATTAAATCATTACCTAACGAAGCCGCTCTATTTAGAGAGGTCAGACTAGCGATGGGATTGAAAATTTCCCTATAAATCCGTTTGATTTCTGATGAAATATCTGACTTCATAGATTTGACTGCGAAGATTTCCGAGATATGAGAACTAACAATACGACGTTGATTTTCGTAATACTCGGTTAGATTTGATTTTTTCCAGTGCCTCACCCGTAAGGTGAGTGCGAAGATAATGCAATTTTAAAACAGTCGTTAGGTCTTCGCGACGATGTATGACTGAACGATAGACGTCTCTGAAATTTTCCCAATCCGAGAATTTCCCCGAAAACTTAGGTAAATCTACCTTCGGTAAAGATTGAAATGAAACGTTAGTTACATGAGCAACTGGGGCATCATTAGAATTGGAGGAGCCTTGATTGGTATCTCTAGTTCTAATAGCCTTTAAGTAATCAAGAAATTCTCCTCGACGGACATAAAAACTATCCTCAACCAAATCACAGATATTAGAAGTAAAATAGACATGATCTTTATCAAGAACCTCAAGCTTCAGAATGGACTCATTATGTAACTGAAAAGTCGCATAATTCGCTTCAAGGCTGGCGAGACATGATTCCGCGTAACCTTCCGTCATGTTATCTTTACCCTTAGATTTGAAATTTTTAAAGGAGTTTGTAATTTTAGCTTGGAGTAACAACTGTCTAGTATGTAGTCCCTCCATTTTGAGATCAATAATTTGACTAGCAACGAAATTGACTACTTAAACTTTGGTAGTAAACTATTCTTAACCACTCGAGAGTAGAGAAGAAATAGTTAGAGTAATTACATCTAAGTCTTAACCTAGGTTATAATACTTATGCGTTTATGAACGTGACGATGCGCTTGAGGATGCAACGAGGGGTCCGACTGCTAACGTTCCCGCGATGAATCAGCTGATGATCCACAATGTTGACTGCTTAAAGATGAAGTTACTGCAGGCGTTGTATTCAGCTATCCTTGCAGCGTAGTCAGCAGCTGAATCAGGAATACATCCAGAAGTGATCCAGCAGTCGAAGTTGCAGTCAAGACAAAGTAACAGCAGACAGCAATAAAACTGCAAGGTCAAGTAACATAAGTGTTTGCTAAGACGAAAATTGCAATCAATTTTCTCAAGACTAGCTAAATATTACAATTAAATTTATAATAAACTCAAACACAATTAACTTGTACTAATCTCACATTAAATTTACTCAATTTTGATTAAAGTACGAGGGTCATTTGATAAGTACCTAGCCTACAAATGAAAACACAAAAATTTTACAAAAAATAAAATTTATTTTTCAATGTAGTCTCCTTTTAGTTGAATACACTTGGTCCAGCGGTGTTCCAATTTTTTTAACCCCGTTGAAAAAAATGTTTTCTCTTGGTTTGCAAAATAGGCCTCTGTGGCGGCGATTATTTCCTCATTGGAGTGGAATCTCTTCCCGGCGAGCGAATTTTTTAAGTTCGGAAACAAAAAAAAGTCGCACGGAGCCAAATCTGGAGAATACGGTGGATGCGGCAGCAGTTCGTAACGTAATTCGACCAATTTAGCCGTGGCGAGTGCAGAAGTGTGAGCCGGTGCATTGTCGTGGTGGAAAAGCACTTTCTTTTTAGACAAATGGGGCCGTTTTTCTTCTAACACGGCGTCAAATCGGCTCAATAGTTCGGCGTAGTACTGTCCTGTGACCGTTTTGCCCTTCTCCAGATAGTCAATAAAAATCACACCTTGAGAATCCCAGAAAACAGTGGCCATCACCTTTCCGGCCGACGGGACCGTCTTCGCCTTCTTCCGAGCAGGTTCACCGAGTAAGGTCCACTGTTTTGACTGCTCCTTGGTCTCTGGAGTGTAGTAGTGAATCCATGTTTCGTCGACGGTCACGTAACGACGCAAAAACTCTTTTGGATTGCGATTAAACAGCTCCAAACACTGCTCTGAACTGGTCACACGGATGCGCTTGTTGTCTGCAGTCAGCAAACGCGGCACCCACCTTGCTGACAGCTTCCTCATACCTAAAATCTCATGTAGGATATGCCACACGCGTTCTTCTGAGATGCCTACTATCGCAGCTATCTCGTGCACCTTTAATCGGCGGTCTGACAAAACGATATCGTATATTTTTGTCACGTTCTCCTCCGTAGTGGCTGTTTTCGGAGCACCTGGCCGTGGATCATCAAAAACCGACGTACGACCACGTTGAAACTCGTTATACCAAAATTTAACGGTCGCCATCGAAGGAGAAGCATCCCCATACACTGCATCCAAGCGTTCTTTAATTTCACTGCGCGATTTCCCTTCCAAAAACAAGAATCGAATCACCGACCGATATTGTTCTTTCTCCATTTTTTCAAAAATCAACGGACACATTTGCTTTCACACGCTCTCAAAAATAAACTACAACTCCGATCCGGCTGAAATTTCGTCTGTAACCGTTTACAGGAAAATACTGCACTGTAGTGTATTTCTGGTGCGATAGTGGCACCATCTGGCGGTGAGGCTAGGTACTTGTCAAATGACCCTCGTAATCTTGTCTAAATAGAGATCATTAAATTTTCATTAAATGGAAAAAATATACTAGATTGACTAGACGATAGTTGCTAAATTTAATTTAAACAAATTGGAACGATACGTGTGTTCAAGTACTAGGACGAGGCATCCGAGCGCAATCGGATCGGCGTTGGGTGCGAAGAAGATGGACTCGTCCGAGTACAGCTTCGATCCGTTGATGCGCGCCCCCTATGGCGAATATTGGACTCGTCCGCCTCCTGATCCTTGACGATGACGTATGCGATTTCCCGGACGTAGCGCGTCCTGATTGTCGTCTTCTTGTAGACGACCCTCCTTCCCTCGTGGAAAGCTCACTATATGTACGGCGAGTACGAGCTCGATGCAGTGAAAGCGAGCCAGCTCCACGTGGGTAGTCCTTGTTTCGATGTGTGTGGGCCCCGTAGCGTGTACGCTGCACGCGGGTACCCCGTTTATTGAATGATGTGGACCCCGTAGCGCGCCGACACGTGGGTGACTCCTGGCTTGACTTGCATGAGCCCCGTAGCGCGTAGGCTCCACGCGGGTACTCCTTGATTTGGCTGGTGTGGACCCCGTGCGTGTACGCTGCACGCGGGTGATCCGTTTCTTCTATGATGTGGACCCCGTACGTGTACAATGCACGCTGGTTGTCCGTTTTAGAAATGCTGTGGACCCCGAGCGTGTACAATGCACGCTGGTTGTCCGTTTTGATATCTGCCGGTCACCGTACGAACGCGGTGGCTCGAGAGCTGGCTTTACAGCGCACGCTCTTGGCTACAAGACAAGATGGCTGCCGGTCAACGTACGAACGCGATGACTCTAGAGCTGGCTTTACAGCGCACGCTCTTGGCAACGTCTTGGAGTCGATAGCGACGCACTCCAAGGCGTTTTCAGAAATGGGGAAAATAGCAATTGAATGTGCTATTTCCCCTAGGAAGCCTTAGAAGGTGGCTTCCGAGTACACACGACGGCGAATTAACGAAAGAGAGAGAGACAGCAACGTACGCGCGAAGTCGGCATGCTAGAGCACGCAACTGTTACGGCACTCACGACCACGAACACTTTGATGCGTACCTGATAAGAAGATAGCTATTCCTACGCCACTCGAGAGTAGACGTAGAGAATAGAGAAGGTTTTGTTCCTCGGCGTCTTCATGGCGTTGCTTCTCTCCCACGATCCGGCTCGAAGGACCAAATGTTTTTTGTTGAATGTGGATGGATCTTGGACTGTAGAGGTTCAAAAGAAAAGGCGTTTCGTGTGGAGGTAAAATTGGCAACTTTATTGCAGGTGTCCGTTGTGCAGTCGTGAGCTGCTGCTGTCTCTCTTCGCCGTCGCGCGAGAACTGAGGAGCCGGCCGGCGCTACGAAGTGCCGTCGGCGTGTCTTTGTTGAAGGAGGGGCGGTGAGAGAGGACCGCGTGGAGAGCGCTGATTGGCTGCGCTCTTGCTCGAGCCGTATATTGCCTTATAAGGCGTGATGACGTCAGCGTCTCCTCTGTTTGAGGCGTTGGATCGCCAACAAACTTATTAACCAATTACCTCTAACAAATAGTAATTGCGCCCGTATAGCAAGGTCAACGCGCTAACGAACAAATTGAGATTAGCAATAAAACTAAATTAACGATTAAATTAATAACTATTTGGACAATAAACATTAATTACATTATAATAATTAGCGATAACAGCAGGCATAATAATAATTAGGGAAGCTCGCTCGGGTAGGAAAAGCTCTGTTACAGGAGTCACCCCAAGGACGAACAACAGACGACAACACGAGTGACCCTCAAAGACAAGCGACGGATGACAACACGAATGACCCTCAAAGACAAGCGACAGACGACAGCACGAGTGACCCTCAAAGACAAGCGACGGATGACAACACGAGTGACCCTCAAAGACAAGCGACAGACGACAGCACGAGTGACCCTCAAAGACAAGCGACGGACGACAACACAAGTGACCCCTAAGGCAAGCGACGGACGACAATAAGGTCATCCCAACGGACGGCCACGAGTAAACACTTCCGAGAGGCGGAAGGCGTAAACACTTCCAAGAAGTGTTTACCCGTGAGGCACCCCCAGAGACAGCTGACAGTCAACAATAAGGGTCACCTCAAGGACGAGTCAACGGTCCAGCAGCGACAAACAATTCCTGGAGCCGGCGCACAGTGGCGCGGAACGACCCAACGGCCCGAGCCGTCATCAACGGCCAATCACGGATCAGCAGCATCCTACGCCACTGACGGGGGCGGCTCCCCACCCGCTGCCTAAGCGCTCTCGACCCTATTTTCCAGTCAGGGGGCCTTCCAACATCACGCCCTCGACTCTAGAGTGGGGGAGGCTTCTGAGGCAACCTGGCGCCCTACAGTCTCTACATCATACTGCCTCCCACCACCAACCTAAAGCTTCCAACCAATAGCGTTCCTGCAAGAATCATCGTCAACGGCCGAAGGTCCGCGTCCAAGATATAAAAGAAGAGCCCCGGGCCGCCAGAGTCAGTCGCTACCAAGCACATGATAAGCTTCGTAGTCTGTTCAATTGCACTAGTGCACGCACCCTGACCACGTCGTAGTGTCAGTTCAATATTGAATTGTATAGAGTCACGGTTCTAAGGTTCATTCTTTGTCAAGATTAACAAAGTTCTTAATTAATTCAATAAAAATCAAGTTAAAGTTCATTCTCTCGAGTTCAAGTCTTTATTTGAATCTCCCGCAACTCTGTGCGCTTTAGCGCTTAATTGAGCAACGTTCCCGATTTCCTGTTGGTCAACGCGGCGACCATTGCAGAAGCGTCCTTCTGCTTCCAGAACCCGACTCAGGTCGTAATATAGGTATTTTGTATTTTATTTAGTATAAATATTTCAAATTTTTAAACAATAAGGCCTATCTTGATTTTGCATAATTAACATGTTAGTAGTTAAAATAAAGGAAAAGATATTAATTTTAGTACTTATACGAGCGATAAGTTTAAATGCGAGAATTTCTCATTTAATGTTCCTTATGCCAAGACACACGACTCTGCGCCAATTGAAGCCAATCTCCGGCATGGAGGCTTTCCTCCGATTGGCTCAGAGTCGTGTGCCTTGGCGCAAGGCACATTATGTAGGCGCGTGCCGCGAGCCGGGGCCTTTCTACATATGTGTGTTCTGTGTATTCTGTGTGTTCCCGACAAAGACAGATAGATCTGTTCCATTTATGTAAGACAGAGACAGACATAGAGAGAAGTTGCCTAGAACAGACAGAACACACATATGTAGAAAGGGCCCAGCGAGCCCTAGACAAAGACAGATATGCGAAATCCTATAGGATTTATTTATTCCTATAGGATTTCGTATATCTGTCTTTGGCTAGGGTACGCGGCTCGCGGCACGCCGTGTAGAGGCAGCTTTATTATTCATGAGTATCGATTTGTTCGCATTTTCCCTGATACTAGCGTTAATTGGCCCGCTTCGCGCGCCTATGTTCGCCTTTTTTTTTATCGAAAATTAATTAAAATTAAAATAGATATTCGATTGCTTACATGATCGATAAAGCGATAGTTCTCGAATAGGATTTTTATATAAGTTTAAATAAGTAGCGCAGCGCTTATGTACATTCTCCCTAAAGGATACCTGCGTGTAGTTTTGTACTACATTGTGATGATAAAAATATTGCAATCTCATGAAAAATAATCGTTAAGTAAAATACGATTAATGATACTAAATAATACGAACGTTGAGTGCTACAATAGGAGATATAAAATATGTTATTGAGCAATCAAGTCTAGATAAATTTTATAAATTATCATAATTATCAACAGTTTTGTAAATTCTCATAAATTGCGAAATAGATAAAAATGTATTGAGTAAATTTTTACATAAACTTGTTATTAAAAAGATTGACCATAAGTTTTAACTATAGAATTAAATATATCATTTAACTAGGTTACAATGTGAATAAATTGGAAGGGTATATATATTCAATGAAAACACTTACAATTTTTTTTATAAACAAATAACTTTGTTTTCCACATTTATTGTAAAAAATCTTATAAATACTTTGAATCCCAGTTTTTGTCTTATTTTCCCAATCCCCTCCTAATTCCTGCAACCATCTATAAAAAGGAATGCTTAAAAGTGGTAAACAGAACTAACAAATAAAAATACGATATAAAACAATGTTTTGACTTTCTAAGTCATGGTATGTTCCGTACATTAAATTGATCATTGAAAACAAAAAATCTGAAAATTAAATTTATAGTTTTGGCCTATTAGCATCAAGCAACTGCTTCAATTTCTGAGTTAACATAATATTTCCCTTAATCTTAAGTTTGCCTTTCATAAATGCCATTTGTGGGTTTAACTTTCCAAGACCTAATTGAATCATATCTTTGTCATCTATAGTAAGTGTAGTGTCAACTTTTCCTTCTGGCTTACCCTTGTAGACCACACTCTTTTTCAAATCCAATGCTAAAAAGACATATTTTTAATTATGCAAAATGTTTCAAAACTATATTTGCTTTTAAAATTAAAATATAACTACCAGAATAATTTCATTTAACATCTACTTTTATTTACATTTGAAATATTTAATCATTTATAATTATTTTAACTTCAAATAATTTTCATTATATTCAAATTAAACAGGATAAATTTATTTATTTTTTACACTATTCATTAGCTCCGAGTTTCAAAATATTATACTCACTCCAATCAGCCTGTGCTTCTCCATTCTTTGTGACAACAAAGTGAAATACTCCATTAATTTTTTTAACTTGTTCTGGATGACTCTTCACATAATCAGACATCTGAGTGAAAACTGCATCGCTCTCTAAATTCTTTTCAGCAGAACACAAATTTGACCTTACAGATGGAGTTTTAACTTCTTTCAAGTCCATGTATGCGCCAGTGAGGACATTTGAATTGTTTTCCACGACTGTAGTTTGGAAATGAATCCTGTTACCGTTGCGCCACATGTCAGTACGAAGTGTTTGTCCTGGTATGACAGGCTTAGCAAAACGAACCTAAATAAAAAAATATTTAGATATCTCATTATTCTTGTTCTCTATTAATATTATAACTTTGAGGTCAAAGAACGTGTGTTCTATTATGTCATTATTTACTTTTACACACTTATATCTAGGTATATTGTTTTTTTTTTTTTATAATGTTAAAATCTAGTTTTACCTAAAACTGTAAATTTATTCTTTATTAATAAACAAATATAAATATTGATTGGTTAAAAGACAACCGCTTTAGACGAAGTGATAAAGTAGAATAAGGTTATGAAGATTCGCCTACTCATTCCACTTTGACTTTTTGTTTGATCCCCCTGATGACATGCGCGCGCATATCATATTCACGGCACACCGCACTGCGCACACGGTCAGTTAAAAAAATACGCATGTATATGCATAAGCTCAAAATCGCCATTCGCCAATGGGAGGGGCTTGCGATTTTTTTACTTATATAAATATATAATATATGCTAATGCCGTATCTTATTAATTTTAAATATATTCTTAAAATACCTATACTAATTATGCGATAAGATACTCGCATTATTTGAAATGGCAACTCTTACATTATTTTTTCATTTATATTTATTTCATCAAATTCTTTACCAGTACGCTCGTTTTTAAAAATAAGATTAGACTTTTTTTTAAGTTTGATTGATAAAACAATAATTACTGTTTAAAAAAAAAATTAAAAGGAAAAATTACCTTCTATTTTTTATACGAACAAATTATTACTTTTCGATATACTAAGTAGTGCGATATTATTTCTGATATTCCGTGCGTAAAGTGCTATTTTTGCGCATTCTTGTGAACGTAAGTGTGCGTAAAAATGGTTCTTTACGCATGAAGGGTAAAAAAAATCACTAAAATAAAATTATTTGTTAAATTTTAAAAAGTAAATCGTGAATAATATAAGATTAAGAAAGCGTTTATTTATTATTTTATTTCATACTATTTTGAAAATTTACCTTTAAGGCTTTCAGTGCGTCTGGATCTCCGTCGGCGAACTTGTGTAAAACGTGACGTGTTGCGAAACCAAGAGAACATAATCCATGCAAAATAGGTTCGGAATATCCTGCCATAGAGGCAAGACTGTCATCCATGTGAAGTGGATTGTAGTCACCACTTAGTCTATAAAGAGCAGCCTTTAAATAAACATTAATAAACATTAGTAAATTATTAACATAGATTTTTGTTTATTAAATAGATGCCCACTTAATTGAGTATTTACTTGATCAAGACTTGTTTTTTGAGTTACTGAAGCACATGGCTTTCGGTTTGGAGGATCAACACATGGGATAATACTTGAAGAATTTCGAGAACCTCCAAATCCTCCAGCTCCTACTGCATAAGCTGACATTTGATTGGTTGTAAGTTTATCACCAGTTACCACATCATAAGTTTCATCTAAAAATAACATAAATAATAAAAAAATAATAAAATCTTAGATATAAAATTTACTAGTCTACACTTAAAAAATAATCATAGAGGAAACATATATTGTACAATTGTACATCTATAACTTCATCATTGCCTAACTTAAGGCTTATCAGTATTCCAACCTTGGATATAAATAAGCTGCAAAATTTAAAAGTCATTGTATATACTAACATTGCACAAGAATAACAGCTCCTTTTCCTTTATCCAACACATCTTGTACTCTAAAACGGCTTTCAACTTTTCCCTCTGTTGGTAATCTTTTATGAATTTCTAGATATTGTTCACCATGCAAAATCTAAAAACCACATCGTAATAAAATATAATTTATTAATTCATTAAGTAAATAAAGTATAGTTAAATATATATTTAAAAATTTACTCTAGTGGGATCTAGCTGAACTCCAGGAATTACATCTTGCAAAAGAGTAGAAGTCATGCAGCCTATTGGGCCAAAAGTCACATAAAATGAAGGCATAAGTGAAAAGTTTTCATGATTTTCATACAAGTAGCAAATATCTCGAGGTTCTTGTCTTGTTGCTCCAACTAAATAAAATAATAAAATTAATTTAGTTTCACAAAGTTTAATAACTTTAAATGTAATTCGTAGTATTAAAAATAAAATTTTACCTCCAAGAGCATAAAGAATGGCATCACGAAATTGATAATTTGTTTGTAAAACGAATTCCTAGAAAATTGGTGTAGATGAGTATATATTAGAAGTATATATTTTAAATAAATGAATTTTATTTAAAAATAATTTATACCCACTTTATCTGATGCTGAACTACCAGCTTTTAGGTTTTCAAGTGTTGTCATTATTTCACCAGTAACTTCCTAAAAGTGATAAAATTTTTATGCAATTAATTTAAAGTTACAAATTAATTAAAAATTTTATTTTTTTAAATAAATTTATTAATTTATTTATCAGTAATTTAAAATATTATCTCACTTGTATAGAACCATAAGCCTTAGCATCAGACATATCTGTAATAGCTGCCCAATTATCTCTGACAGCTTCAGGTGTAACCATATCATTCAAATTTTTTCTTAGCATGCAACCACTGGATCGAACAATATGACCTTACACAAAAATTACTTTATTTAGTACATTAAAGATTTCGTAGGATAATCCACAAATAACTTACATTTCCCATTCCATCCAATTGCAGATTCAATAATGGACCCATTTTCTTTACAATCTTCGTGACACAGCCACAAGACAGTTGGAGCTATTAGTTCTGGTTTAAGTTGTTCAAAAAAGTCTGCAGCAAAATGTTTATTAATTAATTTATATCATTTAACAGGTTCAGTGCGGTGGCGGAATTTGAAATAATTCAATACTTTTCCATTATTTTTCTATATTTATATATACTTTTATTATATTTCCGTTTAAGCAAAATAAATTTGTTTTCTGAAAGTCACAATAAATACGATAAATTAATTAATTAAAAGAATAATTATTTTTAACTATTTCTTCTAACAATTAAAAGAAAAGTTTTTAAAGTAATTCATGGTACACTATGTACCATGCCGCACTTAACCTGTTAAGTATAAATTATATAAGTTATACAATGAATAATATTTACCTGGAGGAACAACATCTTCAGTCAATCTAGATCCAGCAGTTGGCACAATTATGTTTGTATGAATATTGTTTTTAACTCCTTCAATAGCCAATGTATTTGCAAGTCCAACAAGTCCCATTTTAGCAGCAGAATAATTTGCCTGGCCAAAATTGCCATAAAGACCACTATTACTTGATGTCAATATTATTCTACCATAATTTTGTTTACGAAAATATGGCCAAGCAGCTTTAGAACATCTCATTGATCCTTTTACATGAACATCATGTATAATATCTAAAAAGAATATCTTTATTTGAATCTATAATTATTTACGTTAACAAATTTAATTATCCTTCTAATTTACCCCAATCACTATCTGACATCCTTTGAAAAGATTTATCCCTTAAAATACCAGCATTATTTACAACAATATCAATTCTTCCAAAGGCATCAATTGCAGCCTGAACTATTTTATCACCATCCAAAACATTGTTATAATTGGCAACAGCTTTTCCTCCTATAAAATTATTTCGTTAATATCAATATATCACTGGTGAAAATATTTTTATGAATAAAGTAACAAGTGTTCCAAATCAGACATACTTTTATACACAAAATCATATTTTTCCAATATTAGATCAGACTATAACATAATTATTCATAGTGATTAATAATAAATTCAATATATCTATAGTGTTTCATAGATAAGTAATAAAACATAAAATTTATAAATTGTAATAAATAGCTGATTAATAAATGAAAAATAATGGGTAAATCTTATTTTCCATGCTTATAGAGGATTTTTAATGAAAATAATTACTGATTTGGAATACTTTGTTACTTTTTTCATAAAAATATTTTCACCAGGAATTGAATAAATAAAATTGGTATATAGCTTGATTATATTATTAAAATGAATTTTACCTATCCTGCGAATCTCTTCAACAACAGTATCTGCAACTTTGCTACTATTTCCATCTCCATGTCTACTGCCACCAAGATCATTTACTACAACACTTGCACCTCTGGATCCAAATAAAAGTGCATATGCTCTACCCAGACCTATAATATCAGAAAGAATTGATCTTTAAAAAGATATATTGATAAAACAAATTTAAACAAGATAAGGACACTCAACGTTCAACGTGTATAAAAAGCAATCACTAGAAAATATATACTTTCTAATTGATAAAGCTTTATTAAACCCATATGGAAAAAACCAGTGCAGGAAATCATAAAAACTATATGAAACTGTAGCACACCATAAGAAACCATACAAAACCATACAAAAGTGTTTGTTTTCGGACAGTTTGCATGGTTAATTTCTAGTTTTCTACGATTTTGTACGGCTTCGTACGATTTTGTACAGTTTCCTCCATTTATTATTTCGACAGGAAAAATTTATTATAAATGCGAAAAATTTACGAATCGTAATAAAATGTATGAAAGTATATAGACCCGCATTAATCTGTACAAAAACGTAAGAAAACGTAGACAATCGTAAGATTTATTAAAACTTACGGAAATGTATGTTTTTGAAAGTTTTCTTACACTTTCATACGTTTTCTTAGATTTTCTTACGTTTTCTTACATTTAAGTTTTTACAGAAAAATTTGAGAAATTTTATATATCGTATGAAAATGTATAAAACCATACAAAAATGTAGAAAACCGTACAAATTTTGTCCGAAAACCAACAGTTTCCTACGATTTCTTACTGTTTCCTACAATTTCCTGCGGTTTTCTACAATTTCCTACGTTTATTATTTCGATACGGGAAAGTATAATGAAGAATATTTTATTAGTTAATAAAATGTCAATTTTGTACTAGTTTATTAAAAACAAAAAATATAAAAAATATACCTGCTCCGGCACCAGTGACAATAACAACCCGTCCGTCGAACCTTAAATTATCACTGCCAGACACCATTTTTTCCAATTTATGTAGTTAACAATATCAAAATAACGACTCTGAATAGAAAACGTTTACTCTTAAATATAAAACACTACTTTCTCAGCACTCCGCCGCTCGCGGAATGACCTGGCAGATTTATTTATAATGTATTTGCATACGAAGTTCAAGAGTTTTGCTGTTTTTTTTGCTGATATCTCGTTGTAAACACTTCTGATTGGTGTTCTCGTAGCCGCGCCCGGTAATGCCTAAGGCCGTGTCTACACTATGCGAGAAGCTCATGCGATCAGCGTAACTGCAGCCAATCACAGCTTGACTCGCGCAGAAAGAAAGAGTGTCTACCGCTCGAATCAAGCTGTGATTGGCTGCAGTCACGCTGATCGCATGAGTTTGTCGCATAGTGTAGACACAGCCTAATGATAATTTGGTGCGACGTGCGCGGTGCGTCGTGCGTCCCCTTTCCCTGCATTGGACTTATATGCGGGGCGCATGCGCGACACAAACCTGTTGTCAACAAGCTCAAAGCTGATTGCTGAAGGGCTTGAGGCTGTTGAAATGTTATGAACTGCGTTCACGCGAACGAGTATCGTTGCATTTAGAGTCACCCTACAATGATTCCAGAACATTCCCACAAATAAATAATAAGATAATTTAAATAAATACCAAAGATTAATCTATACATTGTTTAGTTAATTAACCAAGTTATAAACAAGTAATTATGCTTCGTGTCTCGTTCTCGAGATCACTAGGTAGTACCGCCAGTGTACACAGATGTCGCCACAAACTTCAGCTATCCCCACTTCTAAAACTCGACTGCTGGCTCGCCCCGCCAGGCCGGCCGGTCTCTCTCGGCGTCATAACGCTTTTTGTGCGCGTAGAGTGTGCCACGATTTAGCTACATGGCGGTAGAAGAGAAGCCTTCGTTTTTCATCCTTTACGGAAGGATTATTGATGAAGATTTCCCGACCGCCGTATTCAACTGTGGAAACAGATAAATAGTGCTTAACCTTTCGGACGATGTCTCAGATTCAGAATCGTCATTATTTGGATTAATAAGTAAGTATACGTTCCAGGACGTTTTTATGCGGCGGCGTGTTAACACGAGAAGTTATAGACATGCCGCCCAAATCTCAATGGACTGTAGTTATGCATGTGTAAGAGAAAAGAAAAAATATACTTCTCTTATAAACTGCATAAACTATAGATCTTTATTGTGTTCTTTTTAAGCCGTTAGACGGTTTGGGTTGTAGTCTTTGTTTTACGGCGAGCTCACACGAGAGGTGAGACAGGTCGTATGTTTGACATAACCTGTATTATCATGACTACATGATCCTTTGTTTGGCAGTGAGCTTACACGAGAGGTGAGACAAACTGTACATAACCTGTATTAACATGATCTTTTGTTGGCAGTGAGCTCACACGAGAGGTGAGACAAACTGTACAATTTGACTAGAGTTATGTAATGCGTCTGGCTACAGACAGCACATAACCTAGATCTGCATATTGCTCTTCCAGATTCGCAAGTGAGTTGATAGATGGCGGCGAGGTAAACAAGAATCACAATCTCGCAACGCTAATGCAGCTTATGCTTACAAGAATCTGGTAGAGACAGAGTCTGAAAAGACAAATTAATTTTCAGAAAAACAAGGAAATGCTCGGAATTTAGTTACCGGTAATTTTCCTTATCTCATTTATAATGAGTAAAAATAAATGATAGGCTTTTTCATTGAGTAAAAGACTATCGGTTTTATGCGATTACATTGCCAACTTATTCAAGGAAGAAACTGCCGAACATTTCGACGGTTTTTTCGCTTAAGCGCACTTAGATGGCTATGCCCGAATGTACGATTAAAGGAATATAATCTTCCTCCTAATTTCCTCAATGAGTAAGAGGCCGAGAACCATCTCAAGCGAGATACATAAGGGCGATGGGAGGAAAAAAGTTCCTGCACCAGAGAGAGCAGGTTCGTTTCCCAAATCAGGATCGATTTTACAGCAATACACAGTTCTCGATCTACTGTTTGTCTCGCTGAATACGAACGATAGGCGCATGCAGCTAGTGCTATATAACTCATGTACTGAATGGTCATGAAGTTTAACCTTAATGCTGCGCCATTGGAGTGTTACATTTTAAAGCATATTCTTAATATATAAAAATATATAGAAATATAAAAATCCTATTCTTGAACTGTCGTCTTATCGATCATGTAAGCAATCGAATAAAATTTTCGAGGAAAAGACAAACACAGGTGTGCGTAGCGCGCCAGTTAACGTTAGCCATTATAAAAAAAAAAAAAAAGACAAGCCGTAAGGACTGGTTCGTCTAAAGAAAATTTTATTTCTAATTTGAAAGCATTTGGCAAGAGAAACATTGGCGCGTGAAGCGTGCATGAATCTTTCTAGCCTGATCAAAGAATTGATAGAATAAAGTATAAAGGGTGCTTTGCAACCCCGCTCACTTCCTTTTCAATTTCTTATATATATTGCCAAGCAGTGCGCTGTCATGCTTTTGATGATCGTTAATTCTTTTTTTTCATAAAATAGTACGATTCAAGATTATATCAATCGATTGTGAAATAAATTATTGAAAACAAAAAAAAAAATAAATAAATAAATAAACATTTGTGTGCATAGCACTCCAATTAACGAAAAATTATATAATAATTACTATGATTATAATATTGTAATAAAAAGGTAATTGTAAATGCATAGCATCAGATTCTTTAGAACGTTTTAAAAATAGGCTGACGTTCGTTGGTTATTATACTGGTCGTATATATGTAAATCAAAATGTGTCAAAAATTTAATTTTAAGTTAATTAACGATAATTATCGTGGTTTGATTTCGAGTTTTTCAATATGGATTTCTTGCGGGTATAAAAGTTACTCTTCAAGAATTACGAGATATCGAATTCAAACATTTCTGTTACTAAATTTTGTCAACGCAATTATCAACACAAATAATAATTATATTATTATAAAGAGTATAATTTATTCTTTACTCATATGTATTACTGATAATGTTTTTAGTCAATTCTGACTAGATCCGTTGGGAGCGAGGAAGAAAATAAATCTCCAAAGATGTTAAATATTTGCGACGTTTCGTCGACGGATTTGTCGACCGTGAATACGATCAACAACTTAGATCATATTTATTACTCATTAGCTAAGGCTATATACATTTAAGGTTATTTATATATTTTTCATATTTATTAATCAACCAAGATATCATAATCTTAAATTTTTGACTTTAAGTATTTGTTACGCTACTTAAAGTATATATACTGCCTAATTTCTTACTGACCTATGATATGGGTTCGAGTAATCGATGAATATTCAATTGTAGTTGATGTCTAGGTCTTATAAAGGCGTTTTTAACAACCCCTTCACGATTCTTACAAAGTGATATGGATAAACTATTATTTGAATCAAGTAACTGGTGGTCTCAGTCAACACCAAATCTATATCAAAATGTTATTTCGATGCTTTAGTTCGTCTAAATTTTTCTATAAAAGTAAAATATCAGGTGAATTACCGTAGATTATTCGTTTATACACTGAAAAAAAAAATTTCCAATTGAATCATTTAAATACATTTTATTGAAAGAAAAAGTAATTGAAAGAATTGAGGCGTCATTGAAGTTATTACACGACTCATTAATTCAAATATATATAATGATTGTCTTAATATTATATTATAATTCTCTTCATTTAATATTTGAATTGGAACTTTTCCTCCTTATTCAAGTAAAATAGAACGATAGTAGTGTCTATCCGTAATCTGACTTTAGTATTACTAAATACTTAGTATTTTATGTATTTAATCAATATATATTTATATAAGAAAAAATCTCGCGAGTTTGTTGTGATAATTTAACATAATTATAATTCTTTTTTTTTTTTTATTACAAAATTTTAAAGAAATATCGTACATAGTCTTAGAGAACAAAGATATTCTACAAGAGTATGAGGTATGGTTGATTTCAGTTGGGTTAATCAAATTATTAAGTGAATAATAATAATAATAATAATAATAATAATAATAACAACAAGTTTTGAGAGACTCTAGTGATTGAATAATAATAATAGTCGTTTACTGTACATGTAAAAGATTTAAAAAGTTTTAAAACATTGCGTAATAATAACATCTTTTTCAATACGAGAAAATTACATAAAAACATAAGAAATACACAATATCCCTTCTTAAAGTGATGAGCGGCCATGTTGAAGCATCAAAAGGCTTGATTTTGATTGGTCGATAAGAAGAAGGCGCGAAAAATTTACTGTTTGGAATTTAATGTTGAATTTTTTAATGGAATTTTTACATTTAGGGTAGTATAAAAATGATTAAGTTCTGACTTTGAAAAAATACTTAAATACGTTAAAAGTAAAACGTAATGAAGATAGCATACATAACCTCAAAACAGAAAAGTACGCGCGAAGCGCGTTTGAATATCGCTTGTACATTGAGATTTCAATGTGTCAACGACTAATTTTCAGTCTCCTCAATATCGTATCTATGTTATAATATCATAGTTAAAACCTAGAAACTAAAATGTTAGGTTTGAAAGTGTTTTAGTTCAAATGATTTAATTATTAAGATAAACAATGGGATGTAGTTCGATTTTATAAACATAACTATTACATGTGGTAGATTCTGATAAAGCTAGTCCAGTAGCTGATTCTGATACTTAAAGTACTTAAGTTAAATAGTTTTCTTTTTCAAACGAAGTTCGTAATTATCTAGAATTTAGAATTACTGAAATAAAAGACTGAATAGTCACTCTGAACATCTACCTAGTGATCTCGAGAACGAGACATGAAGCATAATTGGACGATCGAGCGAGCCCGCCGAAGGCGGGCGAAGCTCGATCATAATTATGCAGAGGGTCTCGTTCGAGAAGATCACATCCCACCCTTAAATAAATTTTAATAAAAATTTATAACATAAAAATACATATAATAACATATATTATTCATTTAACATTATCTTAAGAACGTTCCCACCTATTGATAACATATGGACAACATAGCAACTGTAAACTATATGACGAGAGAGACCGGCCGGCCTGGCGGGGCGAGCCAGCAGTCGAGTTTTAGAAGTGGGGATAGCTGAAGTTTGTGGCGACATCTGTGTACACTGGCGGTACTACCTAGTGATCTTCTCGAACGAGACCCTCTGCATAATTATGATCGAGCTTCGCCCGCCTTCGGCGGGCTCGCTCGATCGTCCAATTAACGATAACTCGAATAGAAATTGATGATAAACAAGCGATACTGAATTTATTAACTGATTAACTTTAACAAATAATAATTGCGCCCGTATAGGAATGCGTTAACAAACAAATTGGGATTTAGCAATAAATAACGATAATAATCTGCGATTAAATTAATAACTATTGCGATAATGAATAATAATTACGTCATCAATACTCAAGATGAACCGTAATAATAATAATAGTTAGGGAAAAGCTCGCTCAGGTAGGGAAGGCTCTATTTTTGGGAGGACAGTCAGCAGCACGACAATCAACGGACAATCAATTCCCGGAATCCATTAGCCAACGACTCAGCAGCGCACAAACAATTCAGAGAAGGGCCATTAGCGAAGGGCCTCTGGAATGCACGACGGTTGAACATGGCAAGGAACGAGCTATGAGTCATCAACAGTCAATAACTCTTGGAATTCGTTGGGCAAAACGTTGCATCAGCTCGTGGGTCCATGACGCAACCAACTCGAGGGGCTACGAGCATAAAGGCTGGCAGAGTAGCAGCCAATCAGAGACTAGTAACCCCTCTCCGCCGCCAACCGTCATTCGCCGCTCAGTGCTCTCGACCTTACTTCGGGTCTGACGCCCCTCCACCGCCGCTCTCTCCACTCTCTCTACCGCAGAGTGGGGGAGGCCTCTGAGGCAACTTGGCGTCCTACAGCCTCTACATCGTACTGTCCCCACTACCAATCAGGAGCTACTACATCACAACGTAACGGCCTACAGAGGGGAACCAATCAGGAGGCAGGCACAAGCGCCGCAAGTCAAGAAGGGATTTTCGGCCAGGATCTGAGAATCCACAGGTATTCCCCCACCACGAAGCTCGCCATGATTAAGAGAAGAGAGGGAAGCTCTCGGGCCTTCTAGGCACCTACAGGCCTCGGAACAGACTTCCAGAAGATTCAGCTTTTCGACACCAGAGAAACTGGCTCCTCCCATACCCTCGCGTCAACGGTTTAAGGTCCGCATCCAGGATATAAAAGAAGAGCCCCGGGCCGCCAGAGTCAGTCGCTACCGAGCACATGAGACGCTTAGTAGCTAGAGCTTGGGTCGTTATCAATATTTTTGGTACTCTGCTGCACATTGTGCATGTTGCGCCCAGAAGCTTTAAATAATCATTGAATTGTATAGAATCACGGTTCTAAAGTTCATTGGTTGTCAAAATTAACAACGTTCTGAATTAATTCAATAAATTCAAGTTAAAGTTTATTCTCTCGAGTTCGAGTTTTATTTCAACTTTCCTGCAACTCTATGCGCTTTAGCGAAACGAATTCCACGTTCCGAATGGTCAACTTGGCGACCATTGCAGAAACGCCTTTCTGCTCGCCGAGCCCGACTCGGGTCGTAACATTTTTGGTGACAGCGGTGAGATTGCTCAAAGAGTTGCAAGGAAGAAGGACAGTTTCAGAGAAGTGCGCGAATCGTGTTCCGTCCAAGGTTTTAAGCTGTGGTTTCCCTTGGAACTTGGGCGAATGCCGGAGCATCCGATTGGGTATCTGAGTCCACGGCAGCGACAAGAAAGACATCCTCAGCCAATCGACGGTTACGTAGCTCCTCCGAATACACGAGAAAGCAGTCCTGATTCGGGGTACAGGAGCGGCACCGACGAGGTAACTCCAGGGCCGGCTGCTAGGCGCCGAACATCTACACCTGGACATCAGTACCAACTCCGTTCGGGACGTCACCTGCGATCTCTCCACTGCCTATCCACTCCCCCTCATTGCAAGCATTGCCAAGGTCATTAATAAATCAACGACGTCAGCTACGAGTCTTCAACATCAGTCACGAGTCATCAGCACCAGCACCCGTTATGAGTCACCAGCTCCTGCCTGAAGCACCAAGGTCGCCTGCGTAAAATTAGAGCTAAGTACCCTGAGCGACCGAGCGAGCGAGTAGGAATAATTCAAAATGTCCGACAAAAATGAACAAGCGTCCGGTTCAAATTCGGGAAATCCGGGAAATAATATCGATAAAACGTCCGAAGTTCTACTTAGTAATCCGTATCACGGTCTAGATATGAGAAATCGCGAAAGACTAAATTTGCCTCCCTTTAGACCACGTGCCGGTTCTTTACCGGGTCTTCGCGATTTTCAGACGGCTTTTGAGATTAATTCAACTACTAGTAATGTCAATAATAATTCACATGCGTGTTATAAAAAGTCTAATGAAATAGCGCGAATTCTTCCGGAATTCAACGGGAAAAATATATCGGTAACTGAATTTATAAGGGAATGTAGGGACGCTGAGGAATTTGTGAATCCAAATGATAAAAATTTCTTTTTGAAAATTGTAAAATCTCGCATTACTGGTGAGGCTCGGAACTATCTGCAATTTAAAAAATTCGATAATTTAGAGCAGTTATTATCTGAGTTAAAAAGAGCCTTCACACCAACAAAAAATTTGCCTCAGTTACAAATAGACCTCGCACGCGTCAGGCAAGGCCCTCAGGAAAAAATAGCAGAGTATGGGTTAAGAGTCACAGACATTCTTCAGAAAATAAGGGAGATAATAGAGAATTCTAATTCGACTAATGCGCAGAGCCTCATCGAGGGGGCAATTGATTCGGCCACGCAATGTTTTAAACTAGGTTTGCGCCCCGATATTACGGTACAAATGGCGGGGAAACAATTAACATCGATTGAAAACGCGATTAGCATAGCGATAGAGAGCGAACTTTTCATCCAGCAAAGAAATGATTTGCATGGGGAAAACTCGAATGATAGTCGAAAAAGGACATATTGATAGGTAGCAGGGGCAAGGGACGAAAGCGAACCTCCGAGTGAGAAACGAAGGTGTTACCGATGCGGTGAACTGGGGCACCTTTCACGAAAATGCCGGAAAAGGGGAAATTATGGTCCCCTCTACTGTAATTATTGGAGAATCGAGGGGCATACCTTCAATTTATGTAGAAACCGATCCTTGCATAATTACTCACTGAGCATTAATTGCCCGCCAAATAATAATAGTAATCCAAATATAAATTATCCACCGAATACCAATTTTCCGGCAGCTACAAATTTTCCTCCGCGGCATTTTCCCCAACATTTAAACGCGAATGTGGTTCGCCATACGGGCGCAATGGCGAACCCCCAAAATCCAGTGTCCAGACCCGCGCTGTTATATTTGCCACTAGTACCGCCGAGGAGATAAAATCTCCAATTGTCGCGATGCAAAGTCATGACTTAATTAAAGATAGGCCGCGATTTCTCATTGATACAGGATCAGAACTGAATATTATAAAACATGGCCTGCTAAAACAGGACACGACGATTTTTAAAGATAATTTGTATAGACTAGCTGGCATTAGTGAGGGTCTTGTTCTAACCGAAGGATATATAAGGGTAAATCTTGAAGGGGTTCCTTGTAGGTTAAACGTCGTGTCCAATGATTTTCCTATAAAGGCTGATGGAATTCTCGGGGTGGAATTTTTAAAAGAGCAGAAGGCAGTCCTATCGTTTCAAGATAATGAACTTACGGAGGCGAGCGTGAAATGATTCCTTTTATCAATCATGACACTTTTTACTTGCCGGCTGGAACTAAAACTTTAATTCGAGTCTCTATTCAAAGTTCCACTCGTTCCACCGGGTACGTTCCCATGATAAATGCTGGGCCAAGGATTTTCATTGGGGAATGTTTGGTCGTTAACAAGGATGGGAAGGCCAACCTGTTCGCGATAAATGCGACTTCCGAGGATATAAATCTTATTATTCCGCCTCTCACGTCAGAAACATACGATAGTACTTTGAAACCAGTACGGGTTATAAGAACGTCGGGAAAACCCCAAGATGAAGTAGAACGGCGACTTAGAATAGATAGGGTAATTGAACTTCTCGATTTGAGGGAGCTTAATCCGGAAGAGAGAGAAAATGTAATGCAAATTGTCTCAGAATTCCCTTGTCAGTTCCACTTGCCGAATGATAAACTTAGTAAAACTTCCATGATTGCACATAAAATCCCAACTACCGACAATGTCCCTATTAATATAAAACAATATCGTTATCCACCCCAGCTACGCGACATAGTTCAAAAACATGTACAAGAATTAATTGATAATGATATAATAGAAGAGTCAGAATCTCCGTATAATTCCCCCTTGTGGATAGTCCCTAAAAAGGCCGATTCGCAAGGAAACAAAAGATGGCGTTTAGTCATAGATTTTAGGGCTTTGAATGAAAAAACCATCGCTTCTGCATATCCCCTCCCCAATATAACGGAAATTCTTGATCAACTTGGTAGAAGCAAATATTTCTCAACCCTAGACTTAGCCTCCGGATTTCATCAGGTACCAATCGATCCTGCTGATGCGCCTAAAACCGCGTTTTCAACTCCTTTTAACCACTTACAGTATAAACGGATGCCTATGGGCTTAAAAGGTTCTCCTTCTACATTCCAGGCTCTTATGGATAAGGTTCTTAGCGGGCTCCAAGGTATTGAATTGTTTGTCTACATGGATGATATAGTAATTTATGCTGAGTCTTTAGAAGATCATGTTCGGAAAATTAAAAAATTATTTGGAAGATTAAAAACTGTCGGTCTCACCTTGAAGCCCGTTAAGTGCCTTTTCTTGAGAAAAGAGGTCGTGTATTTGGGTCACGTGATATCGGAGGAGGGGGTAAGACCAGACCCCAGGAAAACTCAGGCCGTTTCTGAGTTTCCGCGTCCGAAAAACCCTAAAAACATTAAACAATTCTTAGGTTTAGCGGGGTATTACCGGAGGTTTATTCCGAATTTTGCTAAAATTGCTAGGCCCCTTCATTACCTTTTGCAAAAAAAAACATAAAATTTATATGGGAAGAAGCACAAGAAAGGGCATTTGTCGCTTTAAAGCAACCACTTTGTTCCAGGCCAATATTGCAGTGTCCTAATTTCAATGAACCATTTATAGTAACTACAGACGCGTCAAATTATGCTTTAGGGGGGGTGCTGAGTCAGGGTCCGATAGGAAGAGATCTCCCGATTGCTTACACATCAAAAGCATTAATTGGCGCAGAATTAAAATATACTACCACCGAAAAGGAACTTCTCGCTATAATTCACGCGGTAAAACAATTCAGGCCATATCTATACAGTAGGAAGTTTACTCTAGTAACGGATCATAGGCCGCTGTTATGGCTGCATAAATTAAAAGACCCGATAATGAGAATAAATAGATGGAAAATATTGCTTAGAGAATACGATTATGACGTCACGCACAAACCCGGGAAAATGGACATGAACGCGGACGCCTTGTCTCGAAACCCTATAACTTCCTTTCCCATACCCACCGACCACACTGACTTTGATTCAGAGGAATTATATTCGGAAGCAAATATAGAAAATCTATTTCTTGTAAATAATATTAATTTAGCTAATTCTGAAGGATCAGAGGACTCTCACACATTGACAAGACAAAATAACGGACTGACTGACGAACTTAGGGCTGTTTCTTCAGCAGAAGAGACAGCGGTCATGGGTGACGTGACCGAGGTTAGCTTTCAGCGGATACCAGTTGTAGAAGTTGTGGCGGATGCCCTAGCGAGACAGGAGTATAGCGTAGGGGGACTTCCGGTCGCGGTCTACGCGTCCGATGCCCTCGCAAGAGGAGGCAATAGCGCTAGGAGTATACCAGTCACAAGTGAGGTGGCTGATGCCTTTGCGCGTGTCGGGGGGCCGGGGACCTACAGGAGAGTTCCTATCAAGAAATCCCGCACGTGTCGAGGAGAGCGCCGGGGGCCTATGGGAGAGTTCCCATCAAGAAACCCTGACAGGCGGACTTCTGGTCGCGAGAGGTACAACTGATGCCCTCGCGTGCGTTGGGGGGGCTGTGGACTGTGAATCCTCAGGCCGTATTACTTCCGCGCACGATGAGGAGAGAAATAGGGCCGGGATTCCACATGGATTTACCTATCAGAAAGACCCAGGCTTAGGTAGGAAAGACACGACACAAGTTCAAGGGGTGATTGCTCTCCAAGAACTAATGACTGAAAATCCAATTTCCTCTGACATTGCGTCCGACGATTCAGGCGATGAATTAGAACACGAGATTATTAAAATAAAAACTTGTAAAATAGTGCCTTCCTTTAAAGACACAATTCACGAGATACCGTCATGTGGAGATGACGAGATACAGACACAGTCCTGTAGGGACAATATCACGAACACAACTCACTAGATACCGTCATGCGGAGATGGCGAGATACAGACAGTCCTGCAGGGACAATATCACGAACACAATTCACAAGACACCGTCCAGTATGGACGAGACACCCGTTAAATTTGATCGAATTTTAGTCATAACCCCCGTGGAATATTCGAGAGATCAGCTTTTAATGAGAAAAGATAATATCGCGCATTTTATGTCAGTAGATTGCCGAATAAGCACCCCAATTTGCCAACAGTTAGCGGATTTAGAAATGATAAATATTGAGAAATTAAAAACAGAACCCATTGGTATAGGCGCGGTTGTACAAACGAATTTATCAAATGGTAAAATTATATATTCATTATTTGTAGACGAAAAATCAAGTGAGATAGCTACCGCGACCATGATAGTTCAATGCTTAGATTCACTCCGAACAGCAATGATTGAGGAGCAAGTAAATTCAGTTAGCATCTCGAAAGTCGGCGACGGGCTGGAAAAGAATCATTGGCTACCCATCGAAATAACTTTACGGGCGCGTTGGAAAACTGCAATCCTCAAGCTAGTTATTTGTACCGGCGAAGTAATTATTCCACCTCTAGACGATAGGTTGGAAATTATTAACGAAGCCCACGACTCAGCCATTGGGGGCCACAAGGGCATCGCGAAAACTTATCACCGCGTACGCAAACGATACTTTTGGCCTGGAATAAAGGAAGATATATCCAAATATGTTAGAACCTGCGAGGAATGTCAAAAAAGGAAACTAGTTCGAGTAAAAACAAAGCAGCCCATGAGGATTGCTACAACCCCTAGCAAGGCATTCGAAGTCTTAGAGATGGATATCGTAGGGCCCTTACCTGTAACTGTAGCCGGGAATAAATATATATTAACCCTCCAGTGCAACCTAACTAAGTATTCTGATGCCCTTCCTATTTCCGATATGACCGCTGAGATGGTTGCCACCGCGTTAGTCCACGATTTCATTACTAGGTTTGGTTGTCCCGAAGCCATAAAAACCGATCAGGGTAGTAACTTTCAGAGTAGTTTAATGCAAAAGGTAGCAAAAATATTTAAAATTAAACAATTAAGATCAACCTCCTTCCATCCCCCAACAATGGGATCCTTAGAAAGAAGTCATCATTCACTAGTAGAATATTTAAAAATGTATACGGATAAAACTAATTGGGACGCTTGGATTAAAATGGCCATGTTTTCGTATAATACGTCGGTCCATTCAGCGCACGGCTTTACCCCCCACGAATTAGTATTCGGTCAGAAGGCGAGGTTACCTTCGGAATTCGAGACCAAAACCGTGGAAAAAACATACGAAATGTATTTAGACGAACTAATATTTAAATTAAACGACACTCAGAAAATAGCAAAAACTCGATTATTAGAGGCAAAAGAACGCTCAAAAAGATATTATGACCAAAAATTAAATATAAAGAATTTCAAGGTAGGGGAGGAAGTATATTTATTGAAAGAACCGCGAATAGGTAAATTTGATGAGCAATACGCGGGCCGGTATAAGGTAATAGAATTGATAGGCGATAGGAACGCGAGAATAGATTTAGGGAATAACAGAACAAAAGTAGTCCATGTGGACAAATTAAAACATGCGTGTTTGCGACCTAACTAATTTTATTCATTTCTCCCTCCTTTTCGCGATATTTATAATGTTACTCTGTGCGGCGTTTGTATTTTTATATTTTCCGCGCGACCTAACCATAAATTCATGTATCCTATTTGTAACCAAAGTAATAAATAATAAAGTAATAAGGGTCATAGGAGAGATGGCCAGGGCTCGCATTAAAGGTTAAAATCTAGAATGTTTAAGATAATCTCTTGTTTTACGCCCTGGAAATGGGAAACCGGAAGTACTCCTGATGCGGTGCATCAGGGTGGGTTCCGGCGAGCCATGAGAAGCATCTCATGGAAGGGAGCGATGGCAGGGACTCCCTTCACCCAAAAAAAATTAAAATTATTTAAATTAAAACCCGTGTTTTATTGTAGATTCACCCTTAAAAATTTAAATTATTTAAGATAAAAGCCGCGTAAAAATTTAAAATATATTAATCTTTCACCTTTAAAAACAAATTTATTGATTCTTCACCCCTAAAGAAAAGAAAAAAATTAAATTAATTTGCGTAATACCCGTCACCCTTAACAATAAAAATTATTAATCCCTTCACCCTTAAAAGCAAAAACCGCGTTTCATAATTCACCCTTAAAAATAAAATTTATTAATTTAAATTAATCTATTTAAATTTCACACTTCAAAATTTAAAACCAATAAATTCCCCCTTTTCTACTCCCCAAATTCGGTAAATCTAATAAACTTCCCTTTTTTATTTACCAAACTCTTTTTGTTAAAATTAGCCTTTTAAACTTTAAATTATAACCTTTAATTACAAATCCCCCCCCCTTTTCAGATCCTTAATTGTGCAAAGGAAAAAACCCTTAAAATTGTATATGAACCGCGGCCCGTAAACTTCAACTCTTAAAACCTTAAAATAAAATTTTACTCTTAAAAACCAAATTTTGGACCTATGCAAAATTTTGATTTGTAAAAGCCCGAACCATCGGTTCGTGTTTTAAAAGAAGGGGGGACTGTTATGAACTGCGTTCACGCGAACGAGTATCGTTGCATTTAGAGTCACCCTACAATGATTCCGGAACATTCCCACAAATAAATAATAAGATAATTTAAATAAATACCAAAGATTAATCTATACATTGTTTAGTTAATTAACCAAGTTATAAACAAGTAATTAACGATAACTCGAATAGAAATTGATGATAAACAAGCGATACTGAATTTGTTAACTAATTAACTTTAACAAATAATAATTGCGCCCGTATAGCAATGCGTTAACAAACAAATTGGGATTTAGCAATAAATAACGATAATAATCTGCGATTAAATTAATAACTATTGCGATAATGACCTATGCAAAATTTTGATTTGTAAAAGCCCGAACCATCGGTTCGTGTTTTAAAAGAAGGGGGGACTGTTATGAACTGCGTTCACGCGAACGAGTATCGTTGCATTTAGAGTCACCCTACAATGATTCCGGAACATTCCCACAAATAAATAATAAGATAATTTAAATAAATACCAAAGATTAATCTATACATTGTTTAGTTAATTAACCAAGTTATAAACAAGTAATTAACGATAACTCGAATAGAAATTGATGATAAACAAGCGATACTGAATTTGTTAACTAATTAACTTTAACAAATAATAATTGCGCCCGTATAGCAATGCGTTAACAAACAAATTGGGATTTAGCAATAAATAACGATAATAATCTGCGATTAAATTAATAACTATTGCGATAATGAATAATAAATACGTCATCAATACTCAAGATGAACCGTAATAATAATAATAGTTAGGGAAAAGCTCGCTCAGGTAGGGAAGGCTCTATTTTTGGAAGGACAGTCAGCAGCACGACAATCAACGGACAATCAATTCCCGGAATCCATTAGCCAATGGCTCAGCAGCGCACAAACAATTCAGAGAAGGGCCATTAGCGAAGGACCTCTGGAATGCACGACGGTTGAACATGGCAAGGAACGAGCTATGAGTCATCAACAGTCAACAACTCTTGGAATTCGTTGGGCAACGTTGCATCAGCTCGTGGGTCCATGACGCAACCAACTCGAGGGGCTACGAGCATAACGGCTGGCAGAGTAGCAGCCAATCAGAGACTAGTAACCCCTCTCCGCCGCCAACCGTCATTCGCCGCTCAGTGCTCTCGACTTTACTTCGGGTCTGACGCCCCTCCACCGCCGCTCTCTCCACTCTCTCTACCGCAGAGTGGGGGAGGCCTCTGAGGCAACTTGGCGCCCTACAGCCTCTACATCGTACTGTCCCCACTACCAACCAGGTGCTAGTACATCACAACGTAACGGCCTACAGAGGGGAACCAATCAGGAGGCAGGCACAAGCGCCGCAAGTCAAGAAGGGATTTTCGGCCAGGATCTGAGCATCCACAGGTGTTCCCCCACCACGAAGCTCGCCATGATTAAGAGAAGAGAGGGTAGCTCTCGGCCCTTCTAGGCACCTACAGGCCTCAGAACAGACTTCCAGAAGATTCAGCTTTTCGCCACCAGAGGAACTGGCTCCTCCCATACCCTCGCGTCAACGGTTTAAGGTCCGCGTCCAGGATATAAAAGAAGAGCCCCAGGCCGCCAGAGTCAGTCGCTACCGAGCACATGAGACGCTTAGTAGCTAGAGCTTGGGTCGTTATCAATATTTTTGGTACTCTGCTGCACATTGTGCATGTTGCGCCCAGAAGCTTTAAATAGTCATTGAATTGTATAGAATCACGGTTCTAAAGTTCATTGGTTGTCAAAATTAACAAAGTTCTGAATTAATTCAATAAATTCAAGTTAAAGTTTATTCTCTCGAGTTCGAGTTTTATTTCAACTTTCCTGCAACTCTATGCGCTTTAGCGCTTAATTGAGCAAACGAATGCCACGTTCCGAATGGTCGATTTGGCGACCATTGCAGAAACGCCTTTCTGCTCGCCGAGCCCGTCTCGGGTCGTAACAGAAAATAGTTTACGTCATTGCGAATAAAGATTCATTTCCAACGGATGGTAAGGAAGAAAATGTTCTTGTTTAATTAAAATTTCAAATAACGCGCATGCATTACATATTCTTTTTCACATATTTTTGAAATATATCATTCAGTTGCCGCTTTTAGAATTTGATCTATGATATTTTAGATCCTTAATTCAAAACAACAAGATAAAAGTTAAAACCATTATATAAATTATATATATATATATTTATATAAAGTATAGCCTATGTATCATTATAGGTTTCCACTGTTGTATTTTATATCAATAATAAGAATTGGGATAAAAATATAAGTAATTTTATTGAACTTTTATTTTACAATACACAAACAAAAGTAATTTTATAATATTATCAAGTGCAACAATTAATTTTCGTTATAACAAATCTATTTATAATCTGTATATAAACATAATCGTCAGGGAAGTGTAAATTTCAATTCATAACTATGATTTATCATTTCCTTAAAAACACACTATCATTTACATATTCAAATTTATCACTCAATATGAGTTATTATTATTATTATAACTTCATTGTCTTATTAGACATATTATTAGTCATATTTTCTCTTGTCATTATTAGAAATTAATTCTTTGATGACATAATATTTACATTTATTTTCAGTCATTTATTTTATTCGTGCAACTTTAATTTATAGCAAACTACCAAAAATCTGGAGGTAGCAATCCTTTTGGTGGTGGAATACAACCTTTTTCCAGAGCTGATGTCAATAAATCACCTAATCGACTAATAGGAGTACTAATATTAGGGTCAAGACCTTTTAACTTCTCAAAATAAACATTATTAAGTACACATAGCATTTTAGGAAATTGATTGGGGTATGTTTTCCATAAATCACTTCCAGTTACTTCAAGAAGTGTGTATATCAAGGTAGCACACACATCTGCTGTATCGCATCTGGGTTCTAAAAACAGTTAATTCATATCAATATTGAAACATGTTATTTTTAGTATATATAAATGATAAATGAAAAATTTAATAAGTTTTTACCAATATTTAATGCTGCAGCAAGCCACCTCCAAGCATTTCCAATTCCGTGGGGATGAGGTTTGTTAATGCATTGTCTTTGCCTTGTCACAAGTATAGCAGCATAAAGGTACATTATACCTCGAAGTCTTTTATGGAATTGATCAGGTTTTTCTGGTGTACCATCTTCTTTATATGTACAACCTAGAGATTTGTAATAATCTTCTTCTGACTGTCCATTCTGAATAACTGGGAATATAGGAACCAAAAATGGACTTATAGTCCGAAATCTTGCCAAAAGAAGAGCACCAAAATCAGGGTAATCATTCCATAAAGCAACTGCAATCGCAGCAAAAGTAAATGCCATGTCTTGCTTTTTAGAAATCGATGTATTACCTTGATCCTTATAACGAATAAATAAATTTATGAATAACTTAAAAGTTGTTTACTTTAAGTTGATAGTTTACTTACCACAATTTTATGTGCTAAGAGGTTTTTGGAATAAGCTTCAGCTTGTGGATTTGACGCGATGTTTGGACTTCCTTGACCTGCTAAAAATAATTTTAATTTTTCATATTTTTCTATCAATTGCTTTCGACTCTGACTTGTAAGAGTATTGATAGTTGTAGTTATTGTTTTTTGGCACTCTAATTTGAATTTTTTCATGGCATCAGATCGCACAAAACCTTGATATGACAACGAAAATTTATTTAGAAGTTCTTTACAATCTAAATAAATTTTTAGAGATTCGTAATCAGGATATTCCGATGGTTCTTCTGTTTGATTATCTAAAAGTAATAATTAATATAATAGTAGGATTAAAATATTAAAGTGATGTTTAAGGAGATTGGATACCAAAATGGAATTGTTAAAATTATTCCAACAATTAAAGATGTTATTCTTTGATTAATTTTCTGTGTGTGAAATTTTAGATCGTTTAAAAATACGTTAAGAAATTATTCAACTTGAAAATTCAACTGTTATACGCTGGTTCTTATGGAAGTACCTTGCTAAAACAGAAAATACTTAGGATGCGAGTCATTAAAAGTAATTAAAACGAACCAAGAAACTATTGATAATATAGTAAATATACAGTCAAATGTTTATACGATTTTTAACGCGATAGGTAACAGCGATTCTAAGTTATGCGGCAAAACGTAAACAAACGATCGAGTTCGTTGGCTGTGGAGGAAGAGCACGTTGAGCGGAACAACGGTGCACGTAGTCCCTGTCAGATTTATCCAACCCCCTTAAATTAGACATTAATTATTACCTGAACGAGTTTCAGTTGTGCCTGGTAAATTTTGCCCTGTTTCACTTGGATACTGTGATGGTTGTAATATTGCTCCACTGTCAACTTCTGATGTCTGTTGAATTACAACATTTGATAACTGTTGTTCATGCCTAACTTCTTGTTGCTCAACAAGAACAGATTGTTGAGATGCTTTTGCAGCATTTTGCATATCTTGTATTTCTTGCAACCTCAATGCTTCTTCCTGAGCTTCAAGTTCTGCTTGTCTCATTTCTAGTTCTCTGCGTGCTATTTCTTCATCATAAAGAGCATTAATTTTATCTAAAAATAAATATTAATGAATAAATTTTTTTTTTGTATGATTAGTTTAATAACTTTATTATTTGGCTTTTGAAGTTTCTAATGGTAGAAGTTCTTGTAATTTGTAATTTTTGAAATTTATGGCCCATTATCAAAGAATATAGAATATATTATCATTAAGCATAGAAGGTCGGATCGGGGGATTCTCGAGAAGCCAAAACAAGCGTTAGTTCAGCTCCCCCAAGAGGCAGGCAGCACTACATTTGCCCATGCTTAAGCATAGGTGAACATAGCGCCGCCTTCCTCATGGGGGTCTGAACTAACACTTATTTTTAGCTTCACAAAAACCCCCCGATCCGACCTTCTACGCTTAATAATAATATATTCTATATTCTTTGCCATTATTGTTGTTTGAAGTAAACAACATTGTTTATAACCATTTGGGCCAAAAAATTCAAAAACTATAAACTTTATTATTTATTTATACCTATATCAGTGTTAAAACTTTTAACAACTTCATCATTGCATTGTACAATAATCTGTGCCATTTTTATATCTGCTGAAGTAAGATCACCCGTCTAAAATAAATGTTTAATATAATTAGTTCCATTTATCCATTTTTTACATAATTAATTCAAAACTTCTTACCCTTCCTTTGTCAATTAGAGAGTCCATTTGTGTACTTAATTCTTTTAATTTAGCTGTAAGAGGAGTGAATATACGGGAAGCAGCATTTTTATCTCGACAATTTTTAGAAATGTTAACTATGTCTTTCCACCTCGCAAAAATGCTTTCTCTATAAGGAAGAATTTGTCTTGATATTTCTTCACTTTCTTTTAATCTCTGCTTTTGCACTTCATTTTTTCTATCGATTTCTAATTGTAGAGCAAGTTGTTCCTCTTCTGCTTCCAAGCGAGCTAACTTCTCTGCTGTATCTTTTTCACGTTGAATTGCCATTTGCGAGAGTAATTGAGATAATTCTTCTTGTATTTTTTGCTGTGATTTTTCCATTTCTTTCTTTTTTTGATCAACAACTTTCTGAGGAATTAAGAAAATTTTCAAATTATTAATTAATTATCATCATCATTGATTGATAATTTTACAATTATTGATGCATACTTTAACATTTTCACGCCGCTGTAATTCATTTTCTAGTAATATTTTCTTGATAGAAAAGGTAATGTTACTCCTGGAAGATGGTGTACCACTTATAGAAGGTTTATTTGATTTTGACTCAACTTCGGTTTCATTTTCAGAAACATTACCATTTTCATGTTTGGCATGTGGACCAAGTGTAACTTTGTCAAATTCACCAGACACTCGGGAAGCTTTTTTTAATATGGAAATTTTTAGACAGTCAAAGTCTTTTGTGATGTCATTGACAGATGAAAAATTTTGCTAAAATAAATTACATTGTATAAATCTTCATGTTTGTGACCCTAGATAGCAGAATGACTCGAATATGTATCGGCGTTTATGAAATTGCAAATTTAACGTTTTAGTAATTAAAATTAATAAATACCGTTTCGTCAACGCGAGACAAGCTGTGTCTGCTCGCCGTTTTCCTCACGGCTACGGTCTTCTTGATGGTTTTAGCAGACATCGTTCTTTTCTGTACTTAATTATTGTCCGTACAAACAACTCATCACTGATCGGAAATCAACAATGCAAAACATAACCTGTACGATTCGTTGCAATATCCCTCGTAACGTAAGTCGTAATTATGTCCTCGATTTTTTGTCCGCCAAAGTGCCGCCAACGCCAAGTGTTTGAGTTCGGAACTGCCCACAAATGTAAACTTCGTCGCTGATTGGTTAATGTTCTTTACAAACCAACCAATCAACGATGAAGTCAATAAAAAACACATCGCACATTCATATTGTTTGTTATGAACTGCGTTTACGTAGACGAGTCGTGCAGCATATAAAGGCAGTTCTACAATGGAACCTTGAATATTAATTTCTGATAAAAGTTAAATTAAATAATAAATTAAATAATAATAATTGAATGCGTTCCCATAAATTCCAATAGTAGAATCTATATATTGATTAGTTAATTAACTAAGTTATAAATAACTTGAATAAAAATTGATGATAAACGAGCGATAATGAATTTATTAACTATCAATGGCAAGGTCAGCGCGCTAACGAACAAATTGAGATAAAACTAAATAAACGGTAGTAATCGCCAATTAAATTAATAACTATTTGGACAATAAATGATAACTACGTCATAATAATTAACGATTCGATAAATAATGGCAGGCGTAATGATAATTAATTAGGGAGGCTCGCTCGGGTACGGAAAGCTCTGTTACAGGAGTCATCTCAAGGGCGATCGATACGATGACAACAGGAGCGAGCCCAAGGACGATCACCAGACGACAACAAGAATGACCTCAAGGCGAACGACAACAACAATAAGGTCATCTCAACGGACGGCCACGAGTAAACACTTCCGAGAGGCGGAAGGCGTAAACACTTCCAAGAAGTGTTTACCCGTGAGGCACCCCCAGAGACAGTTGACAGTCAACAACAAGGGTCACCTCAAGGACAAGTCAACGGACTAGCAGCGACAAACAATTCCCAGAGCCAGTGCACAGTGGCGCGGAACGACTCAACGGCCCGAGCCGGCATCAACAACCAATCACGGACCAGCAGCATCCTACGCCACTGACGGGGGTGGCTCCCCACCCGCTGCCTAAGCGCTCTCGACCCTATTTTCCAGTCAGGGGGCCTTCCATCGTCACGCCCTCGACTCTAGAGTGGGGGAGGCTTCTGAGGCAACCTGGCGCCCTACAGCCTCTACATCATACTGCCTCCCACCACCAACCTAAAGTTTCCAACCAATAGCGTTCCTGCAAGGATCATCGTCAACGGGCGAAGGTCCGCGTCCAGGGTATAAAAGAAGAGCCCCGGGCCGCCAGAGTCAGTCGCTACCAAGCACATGATAAGCTTCGTAGTCTGTTCAATTGCACTAGTGCACGCACCCTGACCACGTCATAGTGTCAGTCAATATTGAATTGTATAGAGTCACGGTTCTAAAGTTCATTGTTTGTTAAGATTAACAACGTTCTTAATTAATTCAATAAAAATCAAGTTACAGTTCATTCTCTCGAGTTCAAGTCTTTATTTGAATCTCCCGCAACTCTGTGCGCTTCAGCGCTTAATTGAGCAACGTTCCTGAATTCCTGTTGGTCAACGCGGCGACCATTGCAGAAGCGCCCTTCTGCTTCCAGAACCCGACTCGGGTCGTAACATGTTACAACCCGAGTCGGGGTCTGGGAGCAGAAAGGCGCTTCTGCAATGGTCGCCGCGTCGACCAATTGGATTGTGAGTTCGTTGTTCGATGAAGCGCTAAAGCGCAAGGAATTGCGGGAACTTTAAATGAGAACTCGAACAAATAAACTTTAACTTGGAGTTTATTCAATTTAAATAAATACTTGTAGACTTTAACAAATAAAATAAACTTTCCACCGTGACTCGATACAATCAAAATTAACGTAGAATATAATTTGCGACTGATATTACAACGTGATCAGAGTGCTTGCACCAGTGCAACTAACTACAGAGCTTCTCATATGCTCGGTAGCGACTGACTCTGGCGGCCCGGGGCTCTCCTTTTATATTCTCGGCGGGGACCTTGGGCTGTTGACGGTGGAACGCTATTGGTTGTCGGCTTCCCCTCTCTTTCGCGTCACGTGACTATTCCTCAGTTTCCAGCCTAGTAGTAGCCTAGGAGGGCCGAAGCCTTATCCCCTCTCTTCATTGCGAGTGCGTGATTGGTTGATGGCCCGATGACGTAAGTGAGCTGAGGCAGTCGGTGGTGGGGGTGAAGTGGCTTAAGCTAAACCGGTTCCTCGCCCTAACGATTTCCGAGAAGTGTTTTTGTCTTTTGGATTCCTGGAATTGTTGTTGTTTACGTTCCGCGGTCGTGACCTTCCCGGAATCGTGAGGTGACGCTCAGCGCAAATGGATTCCTGGAATTGTTGTTGTTTACGTTCCGCAGTCGTGACCTTCCCGGAATCGTGAGGTGACCCTCAGCGCAAATGGATTCCTGGAATTGTTGTTTATGTTCCGCAGCTGTAACCTTCTTGGAATTGTCGGGTGACCTTCTGATTTCCTAGAATCTCAGAGCAATAGATACTTCTTGGAAGAGCTTTTTACCCTGAGCGAGCTTCCTTTATTCAATTGTTAATTCAATTATCATGTTTATTTTGTTATCAATTATTAATCGTCGATCGCCCGGCTATTATTTATGTATTTATCGTCAGTCATTTATTCCTATTCGCGTTATCGTAAATTCGTTTATTATTTGTTTATTTTTCGAAACGGTTGATATAATTTATATGAAACAAATTAATGATTTTATTGTTAAAATCTCCAACAGGTTTTTATTTATGGAAATACGTTTGAATACGTTTGCTATTTAATTGGTTGATTTATTTAATATTTATTTATTCGAAATTATCATTGTAGACCGATCCTAAATATTCTGTTACTCGTTCACGTGAACGCAGTTCATAACAGTCCCCCCCGTCTTTTAAAACACGAACCCATGGTTCGGGCTTTTACTAATTTTAATTTCTAATTGGCGTACTTACGGTTGATTAAAATTTTAAGGCCAAATAATGAGTTAAATGCTTGCAGGTGCAATTTTCATAGGGAAAAATTAAGAAATTTTCATTGCAAGGATGAAGTCGCCAAATTTTTGAATTTTAAAGATAACTTTGTTAAGTTATTTTAACAGAGGAATTAATTATACTAATCAGGTTGATGGCTCGGTTTTATTCGTGAATTTATATTTTAAGGGTGTATTAATATTTGAAGGATGGAACTTTAAAGTTATTCCTGTAATTTATCTATTAAATTTATTTCCTAGGCCAATTTAATTATTGCAAAAAATTTTGATTTTAAGGGTGAAGTTTTAATAATTTTTATTTTTAAGGGTGAAGAGTTAATAACTTTTATTTTTGAGGGTGAAGTGTATTATAAAACGCCGTTTTATATTAAATAATATAATTTTTTTATTTTTTATTTTTTAAGGGTGAAATATTGTTTTGGAAATTAAATAAAAATGAGTTTAATTTGGTTAGTTAACGGTGAAATTAATTATACTACTCAGTTTGAAGACACGATGATACTTACGATTTTTAATTAAAGGTGATTTATTAATAATTTAATTTTTAAGGGTGAAGGGAGCCCCTGCCATCGCTCCCTTCCGTGAGATGCTTCCTATGGCTCGCCGGGACCCATCCTGATGCAATGTACCAGGAGTACTTCCGGTTTCCCATTTCCAGGGCATAAAACAAGAGATTATCTTAAAACATTCTGGATTTTAACCTTTAGAGCGAGCCCTGTCCATCTCTCCTATGACCCTTATTATTTTATTATTTATTAATTTAATTACAAATAGGATACATGAAATTACAATTAGGTCGCACGTGGAATATAAAAATATAAATATCGCAATAAGGTAACATATTAAATATTGTATAAAGAAGTAAACAATGAATAAATTTAGTTAGGTCGTAAATACGCGTGTTTTAATTTGTCCACATGGACTACTTTAGTTTTATTATTTCCTATATCTATTCTCGCATTTCTATCGCCTATTAATTCAATTATTTTATAACGGCCCGCGTATTGTTCGTCGAATTTCCCTACTTGTGGTTCTTTTAATAAATATACCTCTTCTCCGACCTTGAAATCTTTCGCGTTTAATTTCTGATCGTAACATCGCTTTGACCGTTCCTTAGCTTCTAATAATCGCGCTTCGCCATTTTTTGAGTACCATTCAATTTAAATATTAATTCATCTAAATACATTTCATACGTTTTCTCAACAGTTCTCGACTCGAATTCTGAAGGCAATCGCGCTTTTTGTCCGAAAATTAATTCATGGGGAGTGAAACCGTGTGCTGAATGAACTGACATGTTATAAGAAAATATAGCCATTTTAATCCAAATGTCCCAATCAGTTTTGTCCGTATACATTTTAAGATATTCAACTAACGAGTGGTGGCTTCTCTCTAACGAACCCATGGTTTGCGGATGGAAGGAGGTAGATCGCAATTGTTTAATTTTAAATATTTTTGCTACCTTTTGCATTAGACTACTTTGAAAATTACTTCCTTGATCAGTCTTAATTGCCTCGGGGCAACCGAATCTAGTTATGAAATCGTGTACTAACGCGGTGGCCACCATTTCGGCGGTCATATCAGGAATAGGAAGGGCGTCAAAATATTTAGTTAGGTTACATTGCAAAGTTAGAATATATTTGTTTCCGGACAGGGTAACGGGAAGGGGTCCTACAATGTTCATTTCTAAAACTTCAAAGGCTCTACTGGGGGTGGTAGAAATTCTCATAGGTTGCTTCGTTTTTACTCTAACCAACTTGCGCCTTTGACATTCCTCACATGTTCGCACGTATTCGGAAATATCCTCTTTTATTCCCGGCCAAAAGTATCGTTCACGTACGCGATGATAAGTTTTCGCGATGCCTTTATGTCCCCCAATAACCGAATCGTGGGCCTCGCCAATAATACCTAGCCTATCATCGGGAGGTGGGACAATTACTTCCCCCGTGCATATAGTTAATTTGGGAGTTTCGGTTTTCCAACACGCTCGCAACGTTATTTCTATTGGTAGCCAATGGTTCTTTTCTAAACCGTCTCCGATTTTAGAGATACTGACAGACTTTATTTCTTCCTCGATCATCGCGGCCCGGAGGGAATCTAAGCATTGAACTATTACGGCTGCGGTTGCTACTTCATCCGATTTTTCTTTAACAAATAATGAATATATAATTTTTCTCTTTTCATAAACATGTTTGCACTATTGCGCCTATACCAATGGGTTCTGTCTTTAATTTCTCAATATTTATCATCTCTAAATCTACTAGCTGTTGACAAATAGGGGTACTTATTTCGCAATCGACAGATATGAAGTGCGCGATATTATCTTTTCTCATTAAAAGTTGATCTCTCGAATACTCAATGGAGGTTATAACTAAAATTCGATCCAATTTAACAGGTATCTCGTCCATACTGGACGGTATCTCATGAATTGTGTTCGTGATATTGTCCTTACAGGACTGTGTCTGTATCTCGTCGTCTCTACACGACGGTATCTCAGGAGTTATGTCTCTAAAGGAAGATGCTATTTTATAAGTTATTTTGACGATCTCATTTTTCGGTTCGTTCTCGGAATCATCGGATACACTGTCAAGATTATCTGTCGTAGGCTCTTGGGCCGAGGCCTCTTCCAGAACCCTTGTCTACGTCCTTTCAGCCCTACTTTTGCCTGACGGGTTTTCCTGCAGGACTCCTCCTGCAGGCCCCCGGCCCTATGAAAACTCTCAGAGATCTCGGTAACATTGCTTGAAACCGGAAAACTTGTAGGAACCTCGGTAACATTGCTTGAAACCGGAAAACTTGTAGGAACCTCGGTAAAATTGCTTGAAACCGGAAAACTTTCAGGGACCTCGGTAACATTGCTTGAAACCGGAAAACTCCTACCACTAAAACTACCTCGGTCATGATATACGATGACCGCTGTGTCTTCTATTGAAGAGACAGTGCTACGTCCATTAGTCTGTTCGTGAGTGTTTATTTGTCTGTCGTCATGTCTAGTCGGGGTATAGGAATGATCGGAATTCTCTGATCCTTCGGAATTCTGTCCCTTCCTACTTGATTCAACACGATTAATTAGGAATAATCTTTCAATATTAGTTTCTGGGCACAATTCTTCTGGATCAGAATCGATGGGATTTGTAGGTATGGGAAGAATTGGTATAGGGTTTCTGGACAGTGCATCTGCGTTCACGTTTATCTTCCCCGGTCTGTGAATAATATCATAATCGTATTCCCTTAATAGAATTTTCCAGCGTCCTACCCGTCCAATAGGATCTCTTAATTTATTCAGCCATAATAACGGTCTATGATCGGTTACTAATGTAAATTTCCGGCCGTAAAGATATGGTCTAAACTGTTTCACCGCATGCATTATAGCTAATAATTCCTTTTCTGTAGTTGTGTATCTCAATTCTGCGCTAATTAAAGCTCTTGACGTGTAAGCGATTGGGAGATCCTTTCCTATGGGTCCCTGACTTAGAACACCACCTAAAGCATAATCCGACGCATCGGTTGTTACAATAAATGGTTCATTGAAGTTTGGATATTGCAGGATTGGACTAAACCAAAGTCTTTGTTTCAGGGTGATAAAAGCATACTCCTGCATGTTCTCCCATAAAAAGCGTTTATCCTTTTGCAAAAGGGAATGAAGGGGCCTAGCAAGTTTAGCAAAATCAGGAATGAACCTACGGTAATACCCAGCTAAACCTAAAAATTGTTTAATATTTTTAGCAGTTTTGGGATGCGGAAATTCGAAAACGGCCTGGATCTTCCGAGGATCGGGCTTCACCCCTTTTTCTGATATAATGTGACTCAAGTAAACGACCTCCTTCCTAAGGAAAAAGCACTTATCAGGCTGCAGGGTGAGACCGACCGTTTTTAATCTCCCAAACAATTTTTTTGTCTTCCGAGTATGATCTTCTATAAAGATTCAGCGTATATTACTATGTCATCCATATAGACGAATAATTCGATACCCTGCAACCCGCTCAATACGTTATCCATGAGAGCTTGAAACGTGGCGGGGGACCCTTCAACCCCATAGACATTCTCTTATATTGCAAGTGATTAAATGGGGTTGAAAACGCGGTTTTAGGGGCGTCTGAGGGATCAATTAGCACTTGATGAAATCCCGAAGCCAGATCGAGAGTTGAAAAATATTTACTTCTTCCGAACTGATCAAGAATTTCCGTTATATTGGGTAGGGGGTAAGCGGAAGCGATGGTTTTCTCGTTTAGAGCCCGAAAGTCTATAACTAGACGCCACCTTTTATTTCCCTGCGGATCAGGTTTTTTGGGAACAATCCACAATGGAGAATTGTAAGGTGACTCAGATTCTTCTACTATGTCATTATCGATTAGTTCCTGAACCTGTTTCTAAACTATGTCCCTTAAGTGAGGCGGGTACCGGTATTGTTTTACATTAATAGGAATATTATCGGTAGTGGGAATTTTATGGGTGACTATAGTAGTTTTACTTAACTTGTCTTTAGGCAAATGAAACTGGCAGGGATATTCTGACACGAGCTTAACTATGCTATCTCTTTCTTCCTGATCAAGATCCTTTAAATCGAGTAACTCTAAAATCTTATCGACTCTGAGGTGTAATTCCGCCTCAGCCTTGTCTTTATCCGTTGTTCTAATAACGCGCACGGGTCTTAAGGTGCAATTGTAACCTTCTAATTCAAGGGGAGGTATAATAATATTCATGTCCTCTGAAGTAGTATTGATCGCGAACAAATTAGCCTTCCCGTTTTTGTTAGTGACCAGGCATTCTCCAATAAAAACCCCAGGTCCCGCATATATTTTAGGTATAAATCCCGTAGATCGGGTGGAATTCTGAATGGAGATTTTAATTAATGACTTGGTCCTGGCAGGTAAGTAATAAGTATCATGATTAATAAAAGGGACCGAACCATGTGCGTCTCCATAAAGGAGCACATCATTTTCGAAGGATAAGATCGCCTTCTGCTCCCTTAAGAATTCCACCCCAAGGATTCCATCAGCCCTTATAGGAACGTCGTCTGATACGATATTAAGTTTACAATGAACTCCATCGAGCTTTATTTTCACATATCCTTCCGTCAAGACCAAGCCCTTACTTATTCCGGCCAATCGATATAGACTATCTTTATGAATAGGTGTTGTATTTTTCAGCAACCCGAGCTTAATAATATTAAGTTCCGATCCCGTATCAATGAGAAAACGCGGCACATTTATAGCCAAATCATTGCTTTCAAATACGACAAGGGGTGAATTTACCCCCTCCGAGGAGCTGGCGGCAACGATAATAGCGCGGGTAGGGACGCCTGACGATTTGGATTTCGGGGATTCGCCATCGCGCCCGTATGACGAACCACATTCGAATTTAAAGAACGAGGATTACTAGCAGGAACCTGATTTTGAGGGTAATTGGCAATAGGCGAGTAATTTCGGTTTGGAGGATAGCCCGTCTTAGAAGGAATGTCAGATGAATAATTAGGTCGCCACCGCGTCGCGCATGACTCATAGGTGTAATATACGCGCGAAAGTATAGATGGCGTCGCGAGCGACGTGTCGATGTCGAAGTGCGAATAAGCGAGCGAGTCAGTCTCTGACGAGATGTAGCCGAGGGCACACCGATTCTGCCTCTGTACTATTCATGTGTATTTAGTATTAATAAACATTATTTACATTATCAATAATATCTTATTGTAACCCAATTAATACAATACAATTGGCGACGAGGTAAAAGGTAATTAAGTACTGTGTAACAAAGGGTTGACACATGGAAGCGGAACGGGCAAGACTGGAAAAGTTACGAAGTGATCTGGAAAAAGAAAAAGAAGAGCTCAGAGTTCAAAGGGAACAGATAAACAGAGAAGGTCAACTATTGAATTCAAGAAGAACAGTGGATAGTTCATTAAAAGAAATGGCTATACCTATAGGATCAATCAACGAATATACTCGCTCGGAGAATTGGTCAATGTGGCATGAGAGACTGGAGCAGTACCTAGAAGCCAATGAAATCAAAGAAGAGAAAAAGAAGGCACTGTTTCTCACATTAATTGGAAGTACAGGATATGCGATCTTAAGGAATTTGTGTGCACCGGACCTACCGAAAACAAAGACTTATAAGGAATTGTCAGAACTAATGACGAACCACATGGATCCGGCCCCAAATGAAATGTTGGAACGGTTCAAGTTTAAACAATGTCGACAAGAAGATGGGCAAGACATCAAAACGTTTTTGGAGGAACTAAAAAAAGCGTCCACGTACTGTAATTTTGGGGCGAATCAAAACCACAATTTGCGCGATCAATTCGTATGGGGATTGAGAGAAGAAACGCTTCAAAAACGACTGTTGAGGGAGAAGGATTTGGATATCATCAAGGCGGTTGAGATGGCTACCGCGTTCGAACAGGAAGGGCGCGGCGCAGTAGGCTTGCCGAATTCCAAGAAAAGCGGGAGCAGTGAGTCGTTGCAGACGTCAGCGCTGAACTTCATCGCGGACAAGAAATCGAAGAATTTTGGTAAGGATGCTGCGAACGGGGCTCAACGCGCGCCGAGTTCCAGGAAATGTTTTTGTTGCGGGAAAGGCAATCATATTGCCACTGAATGTAAATTCCGGTCGTACGAGTGTAACACATGTCATAAGGTAGGACATTTGGCGTCGGTCTGCAAAGCGAATAATAAAGGGAATGCTAGTAGCACCGCGAAAAGTGTAGTCGCGAATGATCGAAAGTCTAGTTCTGATAGACAACATTTTATGGATGAATGCGATCCCATGGAGAAGTTTGATAATTTTTTTATGATGGACGAGGAAAAAACTGAAACAATCAATACGGTTAAACCGTACGAAACAACCGTGATAGTAAACGAGGTAGCGATGAAATTTGAGATAGACACGGGCTCACCGATAACCGCGATTTCAAAGGGATATCGCGATAATTCAAAATTTAAAACCGTTTAATTAAAAGAAACGCATCGAAAATTTAAAAGTTACGCAGGGGATCTGATTATTCCAGTGGGAATTTTAGAGGTCAATGTTAAAAACAGGGAGATACAGTGTAAATTAGAATTATTTGTAATGCCTGGTAATGGGGTACCGATAATCGGACGTGATTGGCTCTCATTGTTAAACATTATGCAAGATTTTCCCGAAAAGAATATAACAACTATTACAAAAATTGAGGGGGAGCAGGATGATAGTGTCGAGAAAATTGTAAAAGAATTTGATTGCTTGTTTGTGGAAGGTCTAGGCACCTATAATAAAGGTAATTTCAAGCTCAATTTAAAGGAGGGAGCACACCCGTTTATCGCAAACCACGACCAATACCGTATGCTATGAGGAAAAAGATTGGAGCAGAAATTGATCGACTCGTAAATGAAGGTGTGTTAGTAGCTGTAGAGAGTAGTGAATGGGCGACCCCGATCGTTCCGGTTCTAAAAAGTAACGGGCAGATACGAATTTGCGGGGATTATAAGACTACATTAAACCCTTGTTTAAAGATCGATAGACACCCGATTCCGCGAATACAGGATTTGCTATCACAGTTAGGGGGAAACTCAGTATTTTCGAAACTTGACATGTCAAACGCGTATCAGCAAGTAGAATTGGATAATTCATCACAGATGTTGACCACGATATCCACCCATTTGGGGTTATTTTACTACACTAGGTTATGTTATGGAGTAAGCTCCGCGCCAGGCCTTTTCCAAAGGGAAATAGATACATTGCTTTCAGGCATCGAAGGTTTAATTAAATTTTTTGACGATTTTTTAATTATGGGACCTGACTTAGAAATTCATAATAAGCGTTTGAGAGAAGTTTTGAAAAAATTGAGGGATGCCGGACTTAGAATGAAGAAATCTAAGTGTGTTTTTGCGACGGATAGAATTAAATTTTTAGGATACGAAATAGATAAAGAGGGCATACATGTATCTAAAGATAAAATTAAAGCGATAGAACGGGTTAAAAGGCCAGAATCACTACAAGAGGTACAAGTCTTTTTAGGTATGCTAAACTATTACTCAAAATTTATTAAAGGCTATTCAGATATTGTAAACCCGCTATATAAATTATTAAGGAAGGATAGCAAATGGGATTGGACGTGTAATTGCGAAACCGCGTTTGAAGCCGCTAAAGCGTGCCTAACCTCGTACGAGGTATTAATGCCGTATAGCACTGAATTACCCGTCAAAATAACGGCTGATGCGTCTCCGACCGGCGTAGGAGCGGTGTTATCACACATTTTGGAACGGAAAATAGTGCGGCCCGTTGCGTACGCGTCACGCACTCTATCTAAGGCAGAAACTGGGTATTCACAGTTAGACAAAGAGGCTTTGGCACTCATTTTTGGAGTGAAAATATTTTACCAATACGTGTATGGAAGACGATTTATATTAGAAACCGATCACAAACCTTTGATATATATATTTGGCGATAAAAAGAGTTTACCGACGATGGTAGCTAGCCGCGTTTTACGTTGGAGCGTTTTCTTATCAGGATTCGATTACGAAATAAGGTACATTAAAGGCAGCGAAAACGGAAGCGCGGATTGCTTATCGCGCTTAAGTGTAGACAACAGGGTCGAAGGGAATGAAGAGGATCGAGACGAGTACTCGTATTTAAACTTAACAACCGAGGATGTGAAAGTAATATCAGTGGACGTATTAAGAGCGGAAACAGAGAAAGACTAAACGTTGAAATTAGTCAAGAAATTTACTTTACAAGGTTGGCCTAGCGAAGCACCGGAAGAATTAACGCCATTTCTACGACGACGGTACGAATTATCAATTGAAAAAGGTTGCATTGTGTGGGGTCATAGAGTGTTAGTCCCCGGTACGTTACGCGAACATTTATTACGAGAATTGCATGAGGCGCACATGGGAATAGTGCGCATGAAAGGTATAGCGCGATCATATATCTGGTGGCCGGGTATCGATCGCGATATAGAGCAAATTGTCAAAGCATGCCCACAATGTTTAGAAAACGCGAGCAACCCTCCTAAAATGTTTTTACACCCATGGACCTGGCCAGACCTGATCATTATTGACGCATTTTCGAAATGGTTAGACGTGAAAGAGATGCGAAATATCACTGCAGAAGTTACAATCCGAGCGTTTAAAGAATATTTCTGTACTTGGTGCTTACCGTTGACGCTAGTGACAGACAATGGGCCGTCTTTCTGTGCAAAGTCGTTCGAAGAGTTTATAGAAGCGTGCGGAATTAAACACATAAGAACAGCGCCGTATCACCCAGCGTCAAATGGAGCAGCTGAGAATGCAGTCAGGACGTTCAAAGACAAATTTAAGCTTTTAATTATTGCGAATAATGATAAATACGATGCGTTAGTTAAATTCCTGTTTCATTGGAGGTCGTCACCTCACTGCACCACAGGAGTGAGTCCTGCGGAACTGCAGTGTAATTTTAAATTTAGAACAAAGTGGGATTTACTGAAACCAGTGGTAGGGGAGAGAGTAGTTAAAAAACAAAACAAACAAATACAGCATTTTAGCGGCAATAGGAAAATAGAGTTTAGGAACAACGAAGTAGTGATGGCGAAAGATTATGCGAGTGGTAAATGGCGGAAAGCTGAAATTATGTATAAATTAGGATCAGTCTTATACGCGTTGCGAACTGATGATAACCGTGAATGGAAGAGACATGCCGATCAATTGCGCCCATGTAATCTCCCGCTAGTCACCTCTGTTGATAGTAATGAAATTGTAAGCAGCGATCGCATGTCGAATGTAAGCGATAGAGCGTTAACTGTAAGCAATGAAATCAAGCCTCAAAGCGGCGAAGAGGTTCTGTCGACAGGTGAACATAAAACTAATGTAAACTGCGACACACGCGAATTGTCAGTACCTAATATAAGCTGCACACCAGCTGATACAAATCCGGAAAGTCATAACCAACCGGCAGAAAATGTAGTTACTTTACGACGCTCAACGAGGACCCCTAAGCCACGCCAGAGACTTGATTTGTAATATATATAGTAAAGAGTATGTTCAAACTTAAGTGCGGGGGAGTTGTAATATACGCGCGAAAGTATAGATGGCGTCGCGAGCGACGTGTCGATGTCGAAGTGCGAATAAGCGAGCGAGTCAGTCTCTGACGAGATGTAGCCGAGGACACACCGATTCTGCCTCTGTACTATTCATGTGTATTTAGTATTAATAAACATTATTTACATTATCAATAATATCTTATTGTAACCCAATTAATACAATACAATAGCTATGTCCCTCAAGCATACAGTAATTACAATAAAGTCCTTTATCGATCCCCCGCCGACAGGAACGCATATAATGACCGGACTTCCCGCAATTATAATATTTGGGTTTCTTTCTTTCCGGCTCTTCCCTTATTTCTGGTTCCGCAACGTGACAGTAGGACCGTTTCCTATTTTCATACGAAATTTCCCCATGCAAATCGTTTCTCTGTTGGAGGAAGAGTTCGCTTTCTATCGCTAGGCTAATTGCGTTTTCAAACGATGTTGGTTGTTTACCTGCCATTTGTACAGTAATATCGGGGCGCAAACCTAATTTAAAACAGTGTGTAGCCGTATCAATTACCCCCTCGATGAGGCTCTGTGAATTAGTTGAATTAGAATTCTCTACGATCTCCCTTATTTTTTGAAGAATGTCTGTGATCCTTAACCCGTACTTCGCTACCTTTTCTTGAGGTCTTTGTCTGACGCGCGCGAGGTCTATCAGTAATTGAGGCAGATTTTTTGTTGGCGTGTAAGCTCTTTTTAACTCGGATAATAACTGTCCTAAACTATCGAATTTTTTAAATTGCAGGTAATTCCGAGCCTCACTGGTAACGCGAGATTTTACAATTTTTAAGAAGAATTTTTTATCATTCGGATTTACAAATTCCTCAGCGTCCCTACATTCCTTTATAAATTCGGTTATTGATATATTCCTTCCATTAAACTCCGGAAGTATTCGCGCTATTTCGCTAGATTTCTTATAATTATTTTGCGACTCGTCTCTAACAACGGAATCGTGAGAGACCGAATTGCTTCTATTGTTAAGGAAAGACGTCTGTCGCGGTGTTAATGATTCCCGGTTCGACACTCTATCACTATTTTCGCTTAGATTTAATGCTCCTGATGATAACAACCCGTGTAAAGGATTACGAACTAAATCTTTATTCGCGTTTGCTACTGTTAAAACGCCCGCAGCAGGCGCGGAACCGGAGGGTGTTTCGCTATTATTAGACATTTTTATTTTTAGAAATTACACGCTCGCTCGCTAGGGTACTTAGCTTAGGTTATTCGCTGTCTCGCAGATGGCCTTGGTGCTTTGGGCAGAGGCTGAGGACTCGTAGTAGGTGCTGGAACCTCGTGAACGATGCTGGTGACTTGTTACAGATGCTGGAAATTCGTGATCGATGCTGGTGACCTTCGAGTTTATTATTCGCCCGACTCCCGTATCTTGAATCCGGGGTGTCTTCTCTCCAGTTCGACGGAGTTCTGTTGTTGGCGTTGATGAAGTCCTTGGTCCTTGATTGGTTGGGGATTTCTCTCTTATGCCTGCTGTGGACCCAGCTTCCCAATCAGGTATTCCGGCATTTGCCCGCGGTCCAGGGGAAACCACAGCTTAAAACCCTGGACGGAACACAATACTGGACTTCTTCTTCTTCTCCTGGAGCCTTTTCTTTGCAATTCCTCGAACAATCCCACCGCTGTCACCAAAATTGTTACGACCCGAGTCGGGGTCTGGGAGCAGAAAGGCGCTTCTGCGATGGTCGCCGCGTTGACCAATTGGATTGTGAGTTTGTTGTTCGATGAAGCGCTAAAGCGCAAGGAATTGCGGGAACTTTAAATGAGAACTCGAACAAATAAACTTTAACTTGGAGTTTATTCAATTTAAATAAATACTTGTAGACTTTAACAAATAAAATAAACTTTCCACCGTGACTCGATACAATCAAAAGTAACGTAGAATATAATTTGTGACTGATATTACAACGTGATCAGAGTGCTTGCACTAGTGCAACTAACTACAGAGCTTCTCATGTGCTCGGTAGCGACTGACTCTGGCGGCCCGGGGCTCTCCTTTTATATTCTCGGCGGGGACCTTGGGCTGTTGACGGTGGAACGCTATTGGTTGTCGACTTCCCCTCTCTTTCGCGTCACGTGACTATTCCTCAGTTTCCAGCCTAGTAGGAGCCTAGGAGGGCCGAAGCCTTATCCCCTCTCTTCATTGCGAGTGCGTGATTGGTTGATGGCCCGATGACGTAAGTGAGTTGAGGCAGTCGGTGGTGAGGGTGAAGTGGCTTAAGCTAAACCGGTTCCTCGCCCTAACGATTTCCGAGAAGTGTTTTTGTCTTTTGGATTCCTGGAATTGCTGTTGTTTACGTTCCGCGGTCGTGACCTTCCCGGAATCGTAAGGTGACCCTCAGCGCAAATGGATTCCTGGAATTGTTGTTGTTTACGTTCCGCGGTCGTGACCTTCCCGGAATCGTGAGGTGACGCTCAGCGCAAATGGATTCCTGGAATTGTTGTTGTTTACGTTCCGCAGTCGTGACCTTCCCGGAATCGTGAGGTGACCCTCAGCGCAAATGGATTCCTGGAATTGTTGTTGTTTATGTTCCGCAGCTGTAACCTTCTTGGAATTGTCGGGTGACCTTCTGATTTCCTAGAATCTCAGAGCAGTAGATACTTCTTGGAAGAGCTTTTTACCCTGAGCGAGCTTCCTTTATTCAATTGGTAATTCAATTATCATGTTTATTTTGTTATCAATTATTAATCGTCGATCGCCCGGCTATTATTTATGTATTTATCGTCAGTCATTTATTCCTATTCGCGTTATCGTAAATTCGTTTATTATTTATTTATTTTTCGAAACGGTTGATATAATTTATATGAAACAAATTAATGATTTTATTGTTAAAATCTCCAACAGATTTTTATTTATGGAAATACGTTTGAATACGTTTGCTATTTAATTGGTTGATTTATTTAATATTTATTTATTCGAAATTATCATTGTAGACCGATCCTAAATATTCTGTTAGTCGTTCACGTGAACGCAGTTCATAACAGTATTACCTCACCGCACTCGGAGGCCTTTCTACATACCTATGTATGTTCTGTGTGTTCTGTGTGTTCCCGACAAAGACAGATAGATCTGTTCCGTTTATGTAAGATAGAGACAGACATAGAGAGAAGTTGCCTAGAACAGACAGAACACACATATGTATAGAAAGGGCTCGGCAGTCGGCACTATGGCTATAAGGGTCTGTCTACACGCCACCACACACCACTACAATACATCCCACCACACGCATAGTCCGGATGTTCCACTCCGTTCCCCCTCGTATACCAAGTTACCGATTGAGTACAGAAGAATAACAAACGCGACTGCCTCTCTTTTCTATTATGCTGTCAACGCTGTATTCTTTATTGCAAATCCCCGAAGAAAGGTGTATAAGTATAAAAAGGTGCATGTAAATTTATTGTTTTGGAGAAGATGAATCAAAATAGGCCTAGTAGAAAAGAGGCAGTCGCGTTTGTATGCAATTGACACAAGAAATAATTAAATTTCCATAGCTCCTGATATGATTACAGTGTACAATAAATGATGATTATATTTTGATTCATCTTCTCCAAAACAATAAATTTACATGCACCTTTTTATACTTATACACCTTTCTTCGGGGATTTGCAATAAAGAATACAGCGTTGACAGCGTAATAGAAAAGAGAGGCAGTCGCGTTTGTTATTCTTCTGTACTCAATCGGTAACTTGGTATACGAGGGTGAACGGAGTGGAACATCCGGACTATGCGTGTGGTGGGATGTATTGTAGTGGTGTGTGGTGGCGTGTAGACAGAGGCTGCGTCTACATACGGGCGGAAACTGCGCGCGCAGTTCATATGCGAGCAGAAATCATAGCCAACTTAAAAAAATGTTGTTACACTCGCGAAAAGACTTAGTTTTTTTTACTATAAGAAAATTCGACGTAACCTATAGTCAAGAATAGTTTACAGAGCAGAACAGTTTATTTTTTTACTATAACAGTTGTTAATGCCATTTTTTTATATTGTTTATTGGAGAAAAGACATAACTTGTTTAGTAATTGGTGAATATGCAATTATTCAGAGCCAGAACAGTTTTGTTACGATGAATGATTTTTATTCATGCCATAGACATTGTTTTAAATGATATTCCACCGAAGGATATGGATAATTATTTTTTAAATAGTTTACAGTGATTCAATAATTAATATTATTAATATTTTCTATTTTCAAATTATCTAATATTATCAGTTAATTGTATTTTTATAAATGTAATGATAATAATAAATAGTATAATAAATTCTTGCATGGTAACATATATCGCTTTATTATTATTATTTTCCTCCTAGATATACAGAGTACTGTGTACAGATATTATTGTTTATGATGATCAACAGTCACTCCACAAAATTTTTAAATTCTTTGTGGTCGTTTTTTCTTTAAAATAACAATACATGTACATTTGTAGGCATATTGTCTAATAAACAATATAAACAAATCAATAGCATGAACAATAAACTCTTCTGCTCTGTAAACTATTCTTGGCTCTATAGGTTACGTCGAATTTTGTTATAGTAAAAAAAACTAAGTCTCTTCGCGAGGATAACAACATTTTTTTAAGTTGGCAATGATTTCTGCTCGCATATGAACTGCGCGCGCAGTTTCCCTTCGTATGTAGACGCAGCCAGACCCTAAGGCCCTTGGCCACATATGTGAATACGCTTGCGTACGCGCAGTGGAGTCACTAGGAAAACTTTATAATGCCAACTTTGCAGGAAAGTCACTATGGTTTTGTGAGGAACTTCTATTGTTGAGAGGGTTCACGAAGTCATACTGACTTTTCTCTACAGTTGACACTAGCTAGTTTCGCTTAGGCCGTCTAGTGATTCCGCTGCGCCGTACGCATTCATGCGCAAGCGTATTCACATATGTGGCCAGGGCCTAATGGGTATTTAGCGCAGCGAGAAGAATATATATATATCACTAATTGTATAAGTGAATCCGGAATTATTTTATTTCAATCGGATCAATCGAGACCCCCCGATTGAAAGTGAATCGGTTTCGATGCGGCATCTATCGGAATCTAATTTTATACTATATTTCCCGATTGAATTTAATCGCAATCGGTTCGAATGCTATTTTTGCTAAATCCGTTTTAATCGTCGAAAATTAGTAATAGTTTGAATTGCTTTCTATATCCGTTTCAATCGTAGCATTTCTATTTAACTAATGAATCCGGTTTAATCAGGTCTCAGGTGTTTTTGGATTGTATTCAATCGGGATCAATTGTCTTGAACTGTAATACTAAAAGGCTTTTCAAATGTGACAATTGTCGAAATTCTGATTTAACATTTCATTTCTAATTTCATTATTTCTAATATTTTCCCAAATTTACCTCATTCATGAATCCGTTTGAGTCATTTTTAATCGTGGGAATATACATTTGAATCCGGATTTTCCGGATCAAGATTCCGGATAAACGGATTTACTCTTTTTAATCCGATTCAATCGGTGATTTTTATCAGGGTACTTACCGATACTTATATAAAAATACAAAAACAGATTGTAAAGATACAAAGGCTATACTTATAAAATTTAAACAATGTAAATTAATACTATCGTAGGCAAGTTTTTTACACTAAGCACTTTTGTAAAAAATATAAAATTCTATAAAAATCCTTGATTATGGTTATTTTATTTATAGCTATCTGATATCACATCAGTTTTTTAATTTTTTTATTATTTTTTTAGATTCTATGCAAAATCCTGAAATTTTTTGGATTTTCAGGTAGTGAAAGACAAAGTTTGAATCAAATAGGATTTTTTTTCAATCGATAATTGTTTTTAATTGTATTAAACAAGTATATACCAAAAAAACGTGTTTTCGTGAATTTAATTCGTGACTGGAAGGGTTAAACTTGAATAAAAGTTCTATATTGTAAATCCTACAGATTTCGTGTGTCTCTTAGTTTAAAGTTGATTTCAAGAAGAAATTCCAAAAAGATATTTACTTAAAGAATAAGTAGTAGGTAAGACGTGCTAATCTTCATACCATGTTATCTACCTGTTTTATACTATTCATAAATGTATTTTAAAAAAGAAACTTTTTAATTATTGAACATTTATATAGGTATATTGTTTGAATCTAGTACATGAAAAGAAAAAGACGCCCGTGGATGCGGGAGAGAGGTTCTTCCGTGAATGTCTCTCTCGCTCCGTCTAATTTTTCGAAACGGCATGGGATCGCACCCTAATTTAGCAAAAGTGACAGTCAAAGATGTCACAGCACAGCCCAATTCACCTTGCAGAACGCAGAAACGTGGAAAAGCGTATACCTATATTAATATTATCAGGCAGATACACGTATATAATCTGGTATAAATATACAACGGCCGTACAAGTATACGACGGACCTTCCACTTCCACCGTTCCATCGTCCAATGTCCGTGGCTCGGGGGCCTTTCTACATATGTGTGTTCTGTGTGTTCTGTGTGTTCCCGACAAAGACAGATAGATCTGTTCCGTTTATGTAAGACAGAGACAGACATAGAGAGAAGTTGTTTAAAACAGACAGAACACACATATGTAGAAAGGGCCCGGGAAGTCGGAAACTCGGGACAAAAAGGATAGTCCGAAAGGTGTACCGTTGTTACGACCCGAGTCGGGGTCTTCAAGCAGAAAGGCGTTTCTGCAATGGTCGCCAAGTTGACCAGTCGGAACGTGGAATTCGTTTGCTCAATTAAGCGCTAAACCGCATGGAGTTGCAGGAAAGTTTGAAATAAAACTCGAACTCGAGAGAAATAACTTTAACTTGAGGTTTATTAAATTAATTAAGTACTTTATGAACTTTAACAAACAGATAGACTTTTGACCGTGACTCTATACAATTGCAAAATGCGTAGAATGACTTTGACTATTTGAAGCTTCTGGGCGCAACATGCACAAAGTGCAGCAGAGTACCAAAAATATTGATAACGACCCAAGCTCTAACTACTAAGCGTCTCATGTGCTCGGTAGCGACTGACTCTGGCGGCCTGGGGCTCTTCTTTTATATCCCTGACGGGGACCTTGAACCGTTGACGAGAGGGTATGGGAGGAGCCAGTTCCTCTGGTGGTGGAAAGCTGAAGTCGGTTCCAAGGCCCATAGGTGCCTAGAAGGGCCGAGTGCTTCCCCCTCTTCTCTCAATCACGAGCGAGCTTCGTGATGGGGGAACACCTGTAGATGCTCAGATCCTGGCCGAAAATCCCCTCTCGACTTGCGGCGCTTGTGCCTGCCTCCCGATTGGTTCCCCTCTGTAGGCCGTTATGTTGTGATGTAGTAGCTTCTGGTTGGTAGTGGGGACAGTACGATGTAGAGGCTGTAGGGCGCCAAGTTGCCTCAGAGGCCTCCCCCACTCTGAGGTAGAGAGAGAGTGGAGAGAGCGGCGGTGGAGGGGCGTCAGACCCGAAAGTAAGATCGAGAGCGCTGAGCGGCGAATGACGGTTGGCGGCGGAGAGGGGTTACTAGTCTCTGATTGGCTGCTACTCTGCCAGCCGTTATGCTCATAGCCCCTCGAGTTGGTTGCGTCATGGACCCATGAGCTGATGCAACGTTGCCTAACGAATTCCAAGAGTTGTTGACTGTTGATGACTCATAGCTCGTTCCTTGCCATGTTCAACCGTCGTGCATTCCAGAGGCCCTTCGCTAATGGCCCTTCTCTGAATTGTTTGTGCGTTGCTGAGCCGTTGGCTAATGGATTCCGGGAATCGATTGTCCGTTGGTTGTAGGGTTGCCACCCGTACGTTAATATAACGTACTGTACGTTATTTTGGACTAATGTACGTTAAACTTTTAAACAAGAATAACGTACGCAAATGTACGTTATTTTAGGCTTTTTCAACAAAATCTTTTTTTTTTTCTTCCAATGGGTATCGGCCTCAGGCCACGTCCCTAACACAATCTTCTCTTTCTCTGGCTCTTACTCCATATGTTCCGTACCGGTTCTTGTCAATTTTATTGTAGTTTTCTAATATATAAAAAAGTGAGTTTCGAAAGTAAACAAATTCTAGCGTGTTCTTTAAAATCTAAAGATTTTTCTGTATTTTTAAAATATAGGTTGCCGACCTATTTTTTGAGAAAATAATTATTGAAATTAGTCATTGTTTCACGGCAGTAAATAGGAACCATATCAATTGTGATAGAAAATAATAAAGTTTGTTACTTTAAAGGTGGGGTTTCTAAAATAAAAAAAATATGTTATTAAAGATGAAATCCTGCTCTTTCTTATAAGTACAAAAAGTATGTATCAAGCCGACCTTTTTAAAGAGGTATTTATTGTTGAGAGTAAAAAATCGCTGTTTTCATAACCTATTTCGCGCTTCTACGTGAATCATGAGTTAGTAGTGCAATTAGAAACTATTTATTTTCTACTCTATGTTTACATTACCTTTTTATATTCATTTAAAGGCACGGTACGTCACGGTTCGGCACGGCACGGAACATATGGAGAAAGAGCCTATACAAGTTTTCCAATATGAACTATATACCATATAAATTATAATATGTATTTTGCAAAACTTGATCGCGCCACTTTTGTTTTTCTAGCCTAGCAACCCATCACTTCCACCAACCAAATTACGAATAAATTGATCTCATATAACAAGTAGCCAAGTAGGTTCATTTTTTAAAGATAGAAATAGAGATTATTTTCTTATTAAATTAAAAACAGTAATTTTTTTTATATAATACAATATAGCAAATATCAATATTATTAATTTTATAGAGTACAGAGGCTTTAGGGTAGAAAGTTTGTTTGATAAATAAAAAATACATTTGATCAATTTCGTTATTAATTTAAGAATATAATTTTTTTAATTAAAAATAATATATGTAATTTAAACTATTTAATTGATATGGTACATCAATTTTTTGGTGAGAATAACACCATTGGCAACACATCAAATATGTACGTTTTTTTTATCGATGTACGTTTTTTTTTAACGTAAAAATAATTAAAGTACGTTATTTCGTTTCTCAAAAGGTGGTAACCCTAGTTGGTTGTCGTTGCGCTGGCTAATGGATTTCGGGAACTAATTGACCGTTGATTGTCGTCGTGCTGGCTGTCCTCCTATAAATAGAGCTTTACCCTACCTGAGCGAGCTTTTCCCTAGCTATCATTATTATTACAGTTCGTCTCATAATTATTATTTATTATCAGAATAGTTATTAATTTAACCGTATATTACTATCGCTATTTATTGCTAAATCCCAATTTGTTCGTTAACGCATCGCTATACGGGCGCAATTATTAGTTATTAAAGGTAATTAATTAATAAATTCATTCTCGCTTGTTTATCCTTGATTCCTATTCGTGTTATTGTTTATAACTTGGTTAAATTAATCAAAATATACCATTAGAGTTTTAGACCGAGATTGTTATGGGAACGCATTCAATTATTATTATTTAATATATTATTTCATTTAATTTTTATCAGATGTCAAGGTTCCATTGTAGAATAGCCTTTATTTGTCGCACGACTCGTTCACGCAAACGCAGTTCATAACACCGTATACAGTGTACTCAGTACTGGATAGGGATACCTATATAGGTGTATACACGTACACGCATCGCCGTCTACAGGGTGGGGGAGGAGAGTCGAGAGTGTCGAGACGACGACAGATACCTATATACACGCATGCGAGGCTATTGCGAGGCTGGCGCGCGATGTGATTGCGGATATAAGTATTCGTGGAGCGTGCGTGGAACCCAAGAGGAAAAATCCAGAGTCGTATCCTGGAGCGCAGCGCGACGAGTTGCACCGCCGCCCCCGCGATGAACACGGCGAGTACTACGCCGAAGTACTCGTAGGTGAGCCCAGGGGAGGAAGAGAGCCCGATAGAGAAAGGAGCAGCCCGCGCGTACAAACGAAGACACACATTCCAAAAGAGGAGCAGACCGAGAGAGACAGACGGTACCTATACGGAGCGGCGAAGGAGAGAAAGAGGGAGAAAGATAGGAGAGCGGCGAGAGTGAGTGAGAAAGAACGAGCGCGAGGAATGTCCCCGGCGAAGCAGTCCAAAATGGGCGAGCGGCCGACGACGTCGCCGTCGCGGTAACGTCCGCGTGTTTGTTTTAACACCACACACTAGGCGTCGCCGCACGCAGCTGCCGTCTACGTGCACCCCCAGCTCCCCCTCCGGTCAAACCCCTCTGCGTGCACTCGAGGTTAACGACAAGGACATCGACGGAGACAAAAGGAAGGACAGACAACGAGGATGGCGGACGACGGAGTCCTGGTGGCCGATCTGCGCACCGAGATCGAGCGACTCTCGCGCGAGCTCGACCTGGCCTCCACCGAGAAGATCCAGTCAGCCCAGTACGGGCTCGCCCTCCTCGAGGACAAAGGCAACCTCCAGCAGCGTTGCAATGAGCTCGAGACCCTCTACGAGACGACGAAGCACGATCTCGACATCACTCAGGAGGTTCGTTATTGTCTTTCTTTCGTGCTTGGCTTTCTTTTTACCACCCGTCTGCACCTGTGCCAAATACACCTTTCTTGGGAGCATGTAACTCTTGGATTAGTCTTACACTGAGTTAAATGAGTCTAATGATGGGTTATTTGAGCTTACTCATTGAAAAGGTTTCAAGGTTATTGTTGTGTTTTGATGATAGTTTAGTTTTGTTTAAAATAAAAAATTTATTAGGTGTAGAAGAAGGTTAAAGAAATATAGCAAAGTAGTCAGACTTGTCTATTTTAATATATGTTTATGATGTAAGCAAGAATAATGTTTTTTAAACTTGGTTTGATATGAAGTTTCTTAATGATAGTAATGTTAATAATGAAAGTAATAATAATACTGAAAGTAATGATAATTAATTTATAAAAAGGTTACATTTTATGCAAATTTTTTATCTTTTTTGAATATGTAAATCAATCAATTAGTTCAGGTTAATGAACAGATAAAAAAATTAAATAATTTCAGTTATTTGCATTTTATTTACTATTTCCAACTTTAGCTTGTACTTTTTCGTCTTTATGCTTTTCAAATTTTAAAATTATATTTTAAAAATTTTCAAAGAAAAAATTTAATTATAAAAAAAATATGTCAATATAGTGTACTGTTACATTGACTAAAATCTTAGCAACCCTTTATTTAAAATTGTGTTGCCTTGTGATGGATTTAAAGTACCTAAAATGGATAATAGAAGCATTACTTATTCTAAGCAGACAGTACTGAAATGTTTGTAATATAACTAATTTTAAATTTTAATTTATATGTTTGAACGTAAAAGTTATAAACCCAAGAAGCTTTTAAGTAAAAAATTTTTTTTTAATTTTAATATACTATTAATCTGACAATAAATTGTTATTGTACAAGATAGTGTTGTACATGTATTCTCAGTCTATGATTTTTCAGAGAAATGTATTTTATAAGAATTAATGAAACTGTAACAGTGTTTTAATAATTTATAGTACTGTAACATAATCTAATAATATATGTAATCAAGTCATATTATGATGTAGAAAATATTAAACAAACATATAAATGGATGAACTTCTATGGTAATTGGATTTCTATGTCTAGGCTTTAGCAAAATATCAGACAACTACAAAATTGACAACACGAAGTGGTATTGAACAAGAAGAAAGTTTGCTCAGTGAGAGTGCTGCACGGGAAACAAGTTTGCAAACTCAAATTATTGAGTTGGAAAATGAAGTCAAACAGGTAATAAATTTGCTCTACAATATAAAAATCTTAATTAGTGTTAAATTTTAATGTACAATTTTGATTATTTTGCATTATAGTTTATATGAATAGCTTTGAGAGTTTTTAAATTCAATGATTTATTGTTATTCTTAGCTCCGCCATGAATTGGATCGAGTACAATCTGAGCGAGATCATGCTTTACAAGAAAGAGAAGATGTAGGTAAAGATCATTTGCACGTAGAGTCGGAACGAAGAAGTTTGCGTTCTGAACTGAAGGAATGCAGATTTCGTGAAACTAGATTATTACAAGATTACACAGAACTAGAAGATGAGAATATTTCTTTACAAAAGCAAGTATCGACTTTGCGTTCAAGTCAGGTGGAATTCGAAGGTGCCAAACATGAAATTCGCAGATTGACTGAGGATGTTGAGTTTCTGAATAGTCAAGTTGAAGAGTTGACAAATTTAAAAAAGATAGCAGAAAAACAAATGGAAGAAGCATTGGAATCACTTCAAGCTGAAAGAGAAGCAAAATATGTTCTTAAAAAAGAGCTTGATCAAAGAATGAACAGTGAATCCATTTATAATCTTAGCAATCTTGCACTTTCTATTCGTGGCATGGCAGATGACCAAACCATGTGCAGTGATGGTGAAGATGATTCTCCAGCATTACAAAGAATTGAAGATGATTTAAAAACTCAAGAACCTGGAACTTCTACAGCAAATAAACAGGTTAAACAAGCATACTTTTTTAAAAATCTCTTTTAGAAAAAAAAAACCATAGCAATAAATCTGGGATTAAGGTCTAAAAATATTATTTGTAAAACGTATGGTTGAATATTGTTGAATAATAGAGATCATTTTTTGTGTTTTATTTATATTTAAATTTAAATGAGCTTAAGAGACGCAAGTGGACGCGCCACGCAACGCGAAATTCGCTCGTATTTTTAAATTTCAACAAGCAATTGTAATATTAAAAAAGTAACATTTCATCAAAGCTAGTATTTTATTATGATGTTTTTTGAATAATACAGTTAAAGGTAAATTAAATGCCTTAAAAGAATTTTTCTCACAATCTTCATTTTTTTTCAGGTTGATTTATTCTCAGAGATTCATTTGAATGAGTTAAAGAAACTTGAAAAGCAACTGGAAATGGCCGAAACTGAAAAAGCAATGTTAACTCAAAATCTGAAAGAATCTCAATATGCTGTTGAGAAGAGTCAAGCTGAGTTACAATCTTTCATTGCACGCATTGTACAGTTAGGTGCTCATGTCCAATCATTGCAGCATATACATTCTAAATTACCAGAAAAACAGAATGACGAGACTACCCTTGATAAACTTAATTTGGTAAACAATAAACATTTTACCCATAAATAATGAAATGTTGATAATCTCTTATACCAGTCTCTACGTTCTCTTAAATCTTATTTAAAATTATCCGTTTTATAGGCTATCATTCAATATCACCAATGGAGTACAATGTCAGCTCAGGAAATACAACAACTTCAAAAGGACTTGACCGAACTCGAAAGAGGTTTAACTATTTCAGATTCAACACAACACCTGAGAACAGAATTAACCAACCTACGAAATAAGGTAAATACTATTTATAATGAGTTTCAATATTATAACATTTTCAATTTTTAGTGCAGAAGAATTTTATATATTTACAAATTTATTATATTTTATTTTATCTTATTTATTGGAAGCCCCGTCAAATAACTTTCTTTTTCAAAATTATTGACGTTATGCTTGTGCAATTGAAAATTAAAGCCTCTTTTTATTTATAATGTTTGTATAGTTTCACAAAAAAGTTTTTTTAAATATGACGTGAGTTAAGTAAAAGAATCGCTAATGCAAGATACCTTTTTTGGCATAAAACAGGTTTAGACGTAAAATTTGAATAGGAATTGTGACATTTTCAGATACCTGTATCAGAGAAGAGTCTCCAAGAAAAGGTCGGGGAGAGAGATCCTCTTGACGTATTTACTGATTTGTTAATATGGTTTTGCCTCCTCTAATAAATTCGTACAGCTTGTCATTGTCCTAACCATGCCTTGTATATAGAGTATTCTGGAATAAATTATCAATTTTGATAACATTTATAAAATAAACAATTAATTTTTCTATTTAAGAAAAAATCATAATTTGCATATTTCTTAAAGTATGAAGTTCTATAACAGATTAAACATAATTGTTATTAAAATCAAAATAAATATACAGAAAAATAATAAAATCATAAATTTCACATGTTATACTTGATTCACTGTATTTATAAAAAAGATTTCATTTGCAAAAAAATTTTCAAATTTTCAAGTTTTGATTAGCTAGGTAGTTATAATTGTTATTTCTAACTCTAATAAAATTTTGGAATACTGTCTATACAGCTTTAACTGACAATATATCTTGACATGGCACTGCAGATGATGAGATGAAAATCAATAGTATGCTATGAAACATCATTGCCATCTTGCTAGTTATTAATAACAATCAAATTGCATCTGTACCAAAAACAAGAATGTGCTTAAAAAATTCCCGGTTTTGCAAAACGACTATGCTACAAATTTTTTTATTTTAATAGGCTATTGCTTAAAAAAGTAAAATAACACTATCTTTGGATGATTTAATAATCTTATCATTGAAATAATAAACTAGACTGGAAATAACTTAACTATTAAAAAACATTATTTTTTCAAATATTTTAGTATTATAAATTAAATCATATTCACAAATATTTTACTTCTTTGAGTGAAAAAGTATACACTGTTATATATATAAAATTACTGATATAGTACAAATGATTCTTTTATACCTAAAAAATCTGTAATTGTCTCATCTTCTGCTAATGTGGCATGATAATAATTTATATATTAGTAGAGCCTTAATGCACGACAGAAATTGCAATAAACTTGCATTAAGAGATCCTTTTTTCCATGAAAAAAAAATTTACTTCAACAGCAAGGAACATACCATACAGTGCCTTCAATTTAAATAAAGATTGTGATGTATTGATTGCTATTGTCAATGCCATATAAATTATTATGCTAAATTTAACCCTTTAAATACCTTAACAATCTGTAAAGAATTGAACTTCGAGTTTTTAATTATAACTGATTTATTTTTTCCATTAATGGTAAAAAGAGTGCAAAATAAAATCAAATGTCCCATTCTTTTATTTTTGTTTGTCATTAACTATTTTTCTTATCGTTTTAGTGAGTTACAAGATGTTAATGACATTTATGCAAAATAATTAATGAAAAAAGTGTTTTTAAAGTATTTTTAATTTGGTGTTTAAAGAGTTAACAAGCATTATATTTATGCCTATGAGTTTACTATTAGCAGAATAAAATGATTAATTTTTATTTATCTTGTTTTAGTTGCTGGATACAGAGCAAAGAAGTATGCTGCTTGAGTCAGATGTTAGCATTCTTTCTAAGCTTGCTGCAGAAGCAGGTAGTTCTTTGGAGTCTGCGCAGAATGATCTTCAGAATATGTCTGATGAGCTTGCTCAACTTTATCACCACGTTTGTACAGTTAACGGTGAAACGCCATCAAGAGTAAGTTATTTAATAATTTTTTTTTCTAAGGTTATAGAGAACTTTCTAATTCTTAAACTTTAGGTCATACTTGATCATGAAAAAATTGTTCCTGAGAATGAAGAAGATAGTGGTAAGATTGAGTGGTGTCGAACACTGTTTAAGACTGACATCAAAATCAAAGATCTCGAGAGCCTTAGTAAAGCTAAGGAAATTACTAAGAGTATCGAGACAGCCATGGATCAAATCAAACACTTGAGAAAAGCAGTGGAACACACAATTGAGTTATCAAAACTTAAAGGCATAAAAACTGGAATGTGTGCTGTTTGTGAAGGTTTGTTCATTATTTATTTAATAATTTTTAACTATATAACATTTTAATTATTAGAAATTAACAAATATAATTACTTTGTAGCTTCTGTCAGTGAAAATAAGTTAGAAGTAGCTGAACTACAAGAGCAGGTTATTCGACTGAAGGCTCTTCTTTCTGCTAAACGAGAGCAAATAGCAACTTTAAGAACAGTACTAAAATCTAATAAGAATACTGCAGAAGTAGCATTGAGCAATCTCAAGAGTAAATATGAAAATGAGAAGACTATTGTCAATGAGACGATGCTCAAGTTAAGGAATGAACTAAGAACATTGAAGGAAAATGCTGCTACATTCTCAAGTAAGAAATCACATACTTTATTTATTTTTTATTTAGTTTTTCTTTTAATTTGATCAGTTTCAATAACAAAGTTTTATTAAATTAAGGCTTGTATTAGCACGTGTTTATTTCGCAAGCTTCAAGATTTATTATACTTTATTTGTTTTGTAATGTAGTTAAAGCACAATATTTTTAAATATTCGTTTTTTACTTATAACTTACACGCATATTGATTTAGAAACGTTTAATAATCTATTTGTTTTCCCCTCTTTCTTCTACTAATATGCTTGAATTAATGCTCTTTTATAATGCATAAAATTCTTGTACAGCGATAACCTATATACTTATTATAATATTTAGTTGTGTCACTGTTGATTTGGGCTTGGCACTGGTTGTTTGTAATAAAAATTCTTCTTACATAGTCATTTAATTAAAAATATTGATTTTTTATGGTACGTTTTACATTTGTAGAATGATAATGATTTAACAATATGGAAATCATTTCAATAGAATATAGTTTGTGCTTTTTTGTGGTTTTTATGACTTGATGTTTAATTATATGTCTATTAATGCAAATTTATTGTCATTATTATTTTTTATGAACTCTTCTTAAAATGATATTTAAAAGAATATGTACATAACAATTATTCTACAGAATTTTTGTTTTTGCGCTTGTATTATGTAGATATTAGCATTAGATCTTAAATAGATACATAATTCTTATGATTTTTAAGAAGTTGCTATCTAAATAAATGCCGTATTTAATTTAATATAATTACTTGAAAAATATTGTAAATCATAAATGTTATTATAAAGTATTCAAAATATAAATAGAAACTTTATTTTAATAATTATTAATTAAATATAAAGATAAAAAGTATATACTAAGTTTATAAAATATATACATATAGTCACATGAAATTATTTTTAAATAATCATTTAAACAACAAACATATTTGCATGGTTTTGATACTAAAAAATAAAATCATCAACATTTTTTTCAACATTGATATTTCAACAAGAAATGTGTCTAATGTTTAACAAAATTAACTACAATATGTAAAGAGTTTGTTTGTTTACTTACATAAGCATTATCTGTAAGGCTGCAACTCTCTCTTAGTAGTCTCATTCGTGCATTTTCCTCGTTGCCTCTTTTCTCTATCTCTTTCTCTCATTCTCTGCCTCTGCTCACGTGTTTAAAAAAAGGTTTCCCTCTTAACAAAATACTCGCCCTCACGCAGGTTTACGCGCCATGTTCGCTGCACGCTGCGAGGAGAATGCAACTCGCGAGGACGAGCTGAAGCGGCAGCTGGCAGTCGCCGAGGAGGATCGCAAGACCCTAAACCAGTTGCTACGCCTTGCCGTCCAGCAGAAACTCGTCCTGACGATGAAGCTCGAAGAGCTCGAGGTCGACCGCGAGCTACGTAATACGCGCCGTCACCCGGCCAGCGCCGGCGGCGGTGGTGGTGGTGGTGGCGGCGGTGGTGGCAATGGGGGCCGTGGCCGTGGCCGGCTACCCCAGCTGACAAACCGTCCTCACCAGGGCAGGGAGTTCTTCTAGAAGATGGTTAAGATGTGGAGCAAGATATTCTGAGACACGCCCAAGGACCGCGCCGCTGAGCTCGACAGACAGACCAAGAGATACTAAGATGGATTTGTCCAACTTGCCGACTAAGTAACTTTATTCTAAGACATTTGGAATAACTAGCATTTTTACGAGTTAAAAGTAGCTAAATTAGCAGTAAATTTTTCGGAATTACCGATTTGCTATTTTATCTACTGTAGATTGCGTAACATAGATTGCAATTTTATTATGTAGACTTATTTTAACATAGTTATAAACTTCGTTGACAAAACAGTGAATCGGTTATTATTGAATTCGTATAAAATAATTAGAATTTTTAATGTTGCACTAGTAACACAACCGAAAAATGTTTGTAAGCATTGATATACCATTACGTAATGGTGACAAATTTTAAAAAGAATTTATGTAATGTTAAAAGTTCCAAGTTTTTGTTACATTACGATGAGCCAGGTTACTTAGTCAGTGAAAGAAGAATTTCCTATAACATTAAAGAGATGTGAACAATTGATATTATATCGCTGATACAAAAAATTAATATTCCCATTTATATCAGAAATCATCATGCAGTAATGTTTAATTTCTTGTTTTACAAAATAAATTTAATACTTATTATGAATTGCTTTAAATAGGTAAACAAAATTGGCAGTGTTCACATCACTTTAATATTCTCTTGGTAGTCAATCTACAATATGAAAAGAAATGTTAAACGTTTTAACAGAAAAATTCTGTAGAAGTAGTAATTTTTACGATACGTAGATCTTAGATAAATATTAGTTTTACAGAATATTCTGCTAAAATATTAAAATACTTCTTCTCAAAAATGGCATCGGTTGTTAAACAGCATTTTGAGACATTTTAAGAAAGTCAATCATAACATTTTTCATTTAAAAATTAGACTTAGCAATTTTTGAACAGTAATGAATCTTTAACAATCGCATTTGCCATGCGTGCTCACATTGTGGTCCTACGAAGGCTTTCGATGCTTGCTCCATGTCACGACGTAAAATCGTCGATAATCTCTGCCTCTTGTTACGACGTATCGCAATCCGATACGAGAGTCCATGAATCTAATAAAGCGAAATAGTAAACCACGCATTAACGTGGATAAATTTTTAGAATGTTGAATTGCGCTGTATTTGCGTCTTGTAAGATTTTTTATGTGCGAGCGAGAGAAGTGTTTATCTTCTAATGTTGAAAGAAGAGAAATTTCTCAGATTCACTTGTCCACTTCGTTTTTAATCCTCCTTTAAAGAGGATCTGACAAAATATTGAATGTGAATTATGTCGATAGTTATAGTATCAAAAAATGGAAAGGCCAGCATTGCATATATTTTTTTCAACATTTTTTATTTTTATATTGACTTTTGTACTTGAATTATCAAGTACTCGAATTAATTAGGAGATGGATTCAATTTTTAAAGCTGTGTTACTAAAACAAAAAAAAAAAGAGAATTTATTTAATAATTTACCGCAAACGCCTCTAAAGACAATATTGACGTTGAAACTACAAAACTTAAAATTTTTATTTTAAACAAAATTAATATCCAATAAAATTTGGTCTGAAGCAAATCAAAACAAAAAGACCATAAAGTAACGTAATTTTGTCTTGTATTACTTAATTGGTTATTTGTTATTATGTTTAATATAGACAGTGAAAGTTTGTCTTTTCAAAGTAGTATACTGACCAAACATGTCTTTTATGTATTTATGGATTCATGAATTTGCAATCTCGATGTAACCACATGAAACGTCCAGAAGAAAACGGAATTTGTGCAATTATTTTTATTGTTATATATTATACGACTTAGAAATCGCATTTTCTATTGATTTTATTATTTATTGCTGAATCCAGCTGAACGTGGAATCATGTGTGAGTAATTAAAGCTGCTATAAAGATTATTTATTTTTACCTCGTGGCAGCTAAAATAATTATTGTGTTTATTGATTTATGTATCATCAATTGTTGCGAATAATATAATGTGTAACGAATTAATTTAAAATTTTTTTATTTAAAGTATTCAGAGTCGTTTTGTTGACGGCTACTTTTTCGCTTTAACAGACATATCGAAGGCAGCTCACTCAATTCAAAAGAAAATGACGAATAAAAGATTTATACATGCATTGTAAATGATTTACATCTAATTGTAATTATAAATAGTTACATAAAGACATGAAAACTTATCGTGTTTCACTGCATAATTCATGTACTATTATACGGTCCGTTTAATTTAACTATCTATATATATATTTTTCGCGGGGTATAAAGAGATTATTAACCCGATGATTTTGTTTTTTTTTTTAGGAAAAAGTACTTGTAGATGAACTTGATAGTAACCAGCGATTAGCGCGAAATGCTAAGAAAGTTTATTAAAAAGTTATATTAATGTCTATTAGTTATTAGCTATCATTACATTTCACTAATCTACAATGATTATGATAATTATTATTATGATTATTACTTTTACACTAATAAATTAAATGAGTTCAAATTCTAAAGTGAGAAACAAAGAAGAGAATAAAGAAAAAGAAATTGAGAATTTTATCGATCGTTCCCACGAAAATTATTTTTCATCGATGCCAATATTTCATTGTTAAGTATGTTTGTACAATGAATGATCACTGTATGATATAGTGATATCTCCGCTCAAAAGTTAAAAGAAAAATGAGAGAATTAGTAGCAACGAATGGTAGGCGAGATCCAAAATATATATAGCAGTAGACGTCCCGTAATTGCGAGAAGAGAAAAAATCATCGTTGTTTCTGTAAAATAGATTACGTAGAGGTTTTTTCTAATCGTTCACACGCAAAAAGTTTCGCGTGCCGAGCGGAGATTCGCTTTGTGTCCATTAACCGAACCGAGCCTCAAAGCACCGTCCCTTTTCCTTCCTCCCTGCGCCACCGTAGGTACCGAGACATGATTTTCTCTCGTTTTTTCTACATATTTAGCTTCAGCTCTTTTGCTGCTCTCAAGTCATTGATTTTTTGGCTTAAGATAAACTTACATGTGTATATTTTTGACAATTTATAAAAGACTATAATTAGTGTATTGCCGAGTTTATAGATAATTTTATTAACTTGATGGGTGAAAAATCATTATTTAAACTGGCAAGAGTCTTCGTGAATTAATCAACAAAAAAATAATATTAAAATAAATATGGTTTTCTTATAATCGATAATTACAGGTTTGCTATATTGCAATAGTCAAATTTTGACTAGATTATAAACTACGGTCCGATTCTAAAATTTTGTTCATGTAAAATTATATTTTACATTGTGAAGAAGTAATTAGTAACTGCTAATTATATGTAAAACCTTCATTTAAACAAGAAATTTATTTAGACTGTTATAATAAGGTGATGCAACAAAAATTGATGATATTTGACAGCATACATCGTCCATATAAAGTTCCTTCGTGTCGCGTACTTGACACTCATATTTATTTTAATCAAAGTTAAAATAATTCTAAACTTGAGATCTCTGCAAATTCGAACGTTGTATTCATGACCGATTCATGTTTACCGTCCCTATGGTGGTGTTAGGTCTATAGATATTTAGAAAATTTAGCAATGTAACGGAAAACAGATGTAAACGTATTTATAAAATAAACAATGGTAGCTTTTAGGTTTCACACGAGAGTATAAACCGATATTTTTCCTGAAAATAAAATTACGTGCAATTATACTGGCATTTCGACATTAAAAATGTCATCAGCTCTATTTAATTGACGCGTTGTAAAATTGATTGTAAAATCAATTTGGAAGAAAAGGTTTCTAATTATATAAAATTTATTTCTTTTTGGAAAATGCGTTATTTTTGCATAGATTTAAATAATTTTACAATTCATAAATAATCATTGTGTTACACCGTGAAATAACTTCAGAAAAAATCAAACCATTCAAAGATAAGTAGTGGATTGAAATTGAGTGTTGATTTTTTGAGCATTCAGATTCTATCAGGGTTAAATGATACCTGCACAGGCAGGTTTTATAATTGTGAGGTGTTGCATTTCGAAATTGCAAACTTTTGATAAAATCTGAGCCTCTTATTCTCCATCCAAGTGCATACTTTTCATTAAAAGTATTCATTGATTATTTACGTAGACATAAGAAGATTTAGATTTTTAGAAATAATAAGTATGAAAAATAAATGGTTTTGCTCTTTTTGTAAGCGATCGAGAAATCGAATCGAACTTGTAAATAGTGTAAATGCACTATAGTGATGTAAACTCGAAGTTTTTTTCAGGTTCATGCGATAAAGTCGACACTTTTGTCATTAAAAAAAAAAAAAAAAAAAAAATGAAAACGAGCGAAAGAAAAACGTATTTACTACATGAGCTACTATTTCAATTCATTTGAACATTTGATTGTTTATCTACTGATTGTTCTAACGAAAACGTCGATTTTGAACTAGTAAAGCACAAGTTGCTTCATATGTTTTTGTTTCGATGTTAATAATAATTATACGATTTTGCATAAATATCGAATGAATTTGTAGAACAACGTTACTCGTAATTATAATTGATTTTGTAACATAAAGTGAATGAATAATAACCATTTGTAACTTAAAATCTTTATCAACATTTACATTTATTTGCCTTATTCACGATTCATACTGCCTTAAAACCTTTATGATTTACGAATATATTATTTAAGTTTATAAAAAATTGTTTAATTATATTTTATAAATTATTTTAAATTGTATTGTGATATTATGAATAATAATATCGATAAGAATAGTTTTTTTGTTTTTAAATTATTATAATTATAATTCCTAAACATTATTTACTTGTAATACTTATCTGATCTGTTAGCGTGCTAAATTTATCATTTTAAATACTTAAAAAGATTCAAAAATATGAACAAATTTTTTTTTTATATTTGATACGTTTTTGCCAATAATCTAGAAAGAACTGAAAATTCCCTAAACATTTATGAAGTTACCGGGACGAAAAGAAACTAGAACGCCACATTTTCACTTATGTGTGATGTGTAGGTATGGCCCTGTAGTGTAGGCTGTGCAGTGACCGTGACTGACAACAACGTAGGTTCACCAAATGTAGGTTAGAACTGTGATTACGTTAAACCCACTTGTCAAATTTTTCATTTATATCTAAAAAATGTAATTTTATATTTAATAAAAAGTTACAAAATTAAAATAAAAGTATAAATAAAATATCACAATATCTTTTACTGAAGTCAGCAATAAATACGTATGGCGTGAGTGTAGCAAAAAATTTTATATTTTTAATAACTTTTAAGCATATGTTTTACAAGTTTTGTTTGTTACAGGTAACTTTGGAGAGAAGTAGCTACAAATTTACAACGTCAAATACTCTCTATTAATTGTTAAGTGAACGAAATAGATATTGATTAAGATTAAACTGTTCATTATAGAACTATTAAAATTTTATGTGATCTACAAAAAAATTTCAAAATACAAATTTATTACATATTTATTATACATGAATCTTAAGAGATAGAATTAATAGAATTTTAAATTATATACAGCTATTTGTATATGGATTTTGTAGATACAAAAGTATTGATATGTTGTTGTAAATTAATAACATATCATCCAGTTATCAGTAAATTACTGGTAACTTGTATTTATAGTCTATAGCAAGTTTTATTTAGTACAATCGATAACAATTAACTTAATTTACATTACTTTAGTAATGTGCTGACGTATTTATACATTAATTTTTTATTTTGATTTTTATTATTTATTTTTTCAAAATGAAATTAAATAATTTGAGAATCAAATTATTAGCTACGGTATTCACAGTAATACTATTTTGGCAGATTCTAAAGTTATGGTCTTTTTATACAGAAAAATCAGTTCCTAAAAAAATTGTTGAGAGACAGAAACCTCAGCAAGTACTTGTTTCAGTTTATTATGAAGCACTGTGCCCTGATTCAAGAAATTTCATTATTAAGCAACTGACACCAACATTTGACAGTATTGAAGATTATCTTGAATTACACTTAATTCCATATGGCAAAGCTGAGACAATAGTCGTTAATGATGATTTTGTATTTAAATGTCAGCATGGTGAAACTGAATGTGAAGCAAACATAATTCATGCGTGTTCTATTGATAAAATAAAAGATTCTAGAAAACAATTGGAATTAGTGGCGTGTATGATAAGGAACAATATACACCCACCATCGATTTTAAAAAGTTGTGCTGGTGAAATGAGTGAATATAAAGCTATATTAAATTGTTCACAGTCTAGTGAAGGAAGAAAATTGTTGAGTAAATATGGTGAGCTTACGAAGAGCCTACGTCCTAAAGTGAATTTTATTCCAACTATTACTCTTGATAATGATCAAGATAACCAAATATTGATTTTAAAGAACTTATTGCGACAAATATGTCAACGTCTTGAAGTACCACCTAAAGAGTGTAAAAATTGAGAAGTTTTTAATTGATCTCAAACTGTGACTAATAAGGATCCTAATGAAAAAAAAAAAAATTATAATTATACTTATTTATTTACATGCATTATATAATTATTTTATTCTCATTGTATAATATATGTATATATAATAACATACAAATAAATTTATTCATTTTGTTTACATTTTTATTGAATTTTACAAGATTTTATGCATAATGTTATTGCATACTTGTATTTTTATTAATCGTGTGAATAAATACAATATACTATTATAACAAAATTGACTTTCAAAAAGTTTACTTTCAAATTATTCTATGTAGATACTTATCAAATATTATGTGCAAGAGCCTGAACCTTTTATAAGAAATATAAAAATATGATAAATATTTAATTGTTTTTAAGATTTTAAAATTGTAAAAGTAAAATGTAATTAAAATAATAACATAATTATTATTTCTTAATCTACAGATAGTAATCTAAAGATAATATATTTTATACCACTCTAACCTCAAAATCACAACTTTGATATGATTTGTCGGCGCTCGTGGTATAAAATACCGTTCGAAACTAGTGCGTAAGTCGATTATTTAGGTGGTGTGACTTTTTCGCACTCGCTTCGCTCGTGCAAAAAGTCACACCAGCTAAATAATCGACTTCCCCACCCGTGTCGAAATGTACTATTATCTCTGAAAGTGTCCATTATTGCAATAGAAAGCATTATCATTTATAAAACAAGAAGAAATATATTTTAAATTATTATATACAATTTTAAGGGATTATTTATTGCACAAAAATATTTATTAATTAAAAAATTTTTCAGAAATTAAGTACAATATATATTTTATTTATTTACAAAAGAGATTTTATCATGACTTGTAATTATATATTATTTATTGCATAAAAAATGGGAGCAATCATCAACTGTTACCAACCGAGCAAAGTAGTTTTTAGGCACGACCGCTTCTTGGGAGAGCCAAAATTTTCGTCAGGACGAAAATTGTAACACTTCAAATTCTGAAAATTTACAACCTAAAAACATGTATGTGATCAAGTAACCCGATTATCTCAACGAAATTTCGATAGATCCAAACGGGCTTTGGAGCAGATATTCGTCTAATTATAAGTAACTGACAGTTCTCTACCGAGCAGAATCCCTCGGAAAATAAAAAAATGGCAGAACAAATAAAAATGTCAAAAAATAGATTATACAAAATTAACTTTAACGGGATGTGCGATACCGACATAATTTTTCAACGAGTATATCTCGTGTATAGTATTTACATATACGGAGGGTGTGAAAATTGTGTTTTTCCAAATAAATATTTAGAAATTTTTTAATTAAAAAAAACTGTAATGTCGATAACTAGGAATCTGCATTTTTGTCATTTTGATCCAATTTTTGAACGAGTATATCTCATGACAGTACTAATAGAACCGCTCGAAAAAAATTTTTGCATATAGTATTTATATATACAGAGGGTGTGAAAATTGTGTTTTTCCAAATCAATGTTTGAAAAGTTAATTTATTAAATAATGAAGTTGGATCGATTTTGAACTCCTCATGGCCTTACAACAAATGCATCTGCTAAAACTAATTTTAATACGTCTTTTTTACATTGAGCATTTTTTCTACGAACAATATTTGGCAATACAATAGCGAAAAAACCGCTAAAAACAAAAAATAGTCGTTTTTTTTTGCTATTACTTTACAGGATTTGACTTTGCACTTTTCCTATTGGACATTTTTTTGTACGATCAATTCCTGACCAATTAAATAAAAAAAAACGATTCCTAACACCTAAATATACCTAAAATGGTTGATTTTCAGTTATAACTTAGTCGGATTACATTATTGTATACAAAAATGTTAAATGCAAAAGTTATAGATAATATTGAAACAAAACTTTTTTCCATTTAACATTTTTTTTATATATATTTTTAATGCTTAAATAACCAGTATTTGACTTTACACGAAAATATTAGACATAAAAGTTTTAGATAACAATGAAAAACCTTTTTTCATTCAACATTTCCGTGTATAATCAATTCCTGGCGATCTAAACCTATAAAAACGATTTTAATAACGCGTAAATACACCTTATATAGTCGATTTTCGCCTATCATTTAATAGGATTTAATTTAATACAGAAATACCCAGACGGCACACATGTTCGCGATGAGTTCATAAAGAATTCGCTAAAAGAATTCTAAAATTACTCTTTGACACCAATACTTAATGACTTCTTAATGAATTAAAAGTATTCATATTGTATTAAGAAAATATTCTATTGGTTATTCATAATTAATTCTTAAAATATTGTTAAAAAGTTATTAATGAATGTAGATATGTCCGGGCGTATCCAATCAGTATGCATTCATGAACTCTTTTACATGTCCGGTATTGTTACCATAATGTGACTTCAAGAAAAATTATTAATGAACTCTTTATGAGTACTAAATCAAAAAAAGAACCTATGACGAACTTGAAATGAATTTTCGGGCCGGACATAGCACCTATTCTTAAGGAATTCACTATGAATACTTTGGGGATAAATACTTATTATTTCGCGAATTCATGGGAGCTCTTTCGAAGTCTTTATGAATTCTTAAAGAATTGTCTGTGCTGTCTGGGTCTAGCACGTTCCACTGCTTGTAAGTAACGTAAATTAGCACAGTCACGCGCACTCTCTAAAGTTGAATTAGTGAAAATTGCTCCACCATTTCAATTAGTAGAAAAAACCTCTAATTTATTAGTGAATATTCACTATTTCATTTAGTAGTTTATTAAAACTACTATTTTGATTAGTAGTTTTTACTAATTTAATTAGTAGTTTTTAAAAAACCACTAATGAAATAGTGAATATTCACTAATAAATTAGAGGTTTTTTTCTACTAATTGAAATGGTGGAGCAATTTTCACTAATTCAACTTTAGAGAGCAGTGTTAGTTTTCGCGGCAAGCGTGTGAATCGCGCTACTTTTCGTCGCAAACTCGCGAATCATGTTACTTTTCGTTGCAATCTTGCGAATTGTACTAGTATCCGGTGCAAATTCGTGAGTTATGCTAGTTTTGAGAAATGTGCTAGTCTTCGTAAACACTCCATGAAACGTGCTAGTCTTCGTAAGGAGTGTCGATATATACTACCGATATCAAACCAATAATCGTGAATTATTCTTCATTTGCTCTATAAATCTATTATAAAAAGAAAAAAAAACTTATTCTATACAATTTATTGTAACTACAATAAATCAACTTCTAAAAAAGCTCTCATTCTCGTCGCGTATAACAATAAAAGTATAAATCATATACGCAAACTTAGCCGATCATCGCAATAACCGCTATACATTGACCATCGTCTTGAGAAAACTTGAAACAAAACAAAATTCTACAACTACAAAGGTTGCTCGAAATATTTCTTCGACTCAATAACCGGTGGAATGCGTAGAAAGATGAGTGTAATATACACACGCGTAACTCGCTGATGTACCTACGTTGTCGCGCGGCGTTCTGGAATCGTGCCATTGCCGTCGCGCACATACTTCCGCGAACGTCTGCGCAGCGCGCGATCCGAGAGGCTATACACTATAACTCGGCGGCAGATTGGCGTTTTAGCTCGCTGTATAGTTTTCCGGGCATCCGCGTACAAGTTTTTTACCGATATGGCGAGGGATGCGATGTAGACACTGTACAGCTATTGTCAGCTCATGGAGAGTGGTATAATAAAAATAAAAAAAAAAAGTTTATTGTTTTACCAATAGTATGTAGGTATATGTATAATATCTTAACGGTTTTATGGCAATAGAAATTATTGGGCCGATTAATTATTAGGGTTAACAAACTTAATTTAGGAGTTTTAATCCTACATTCCGAATCATAATTTTGTTATAAATTGGCATAGGTCCATATAGTTACGTAAAAAACATCATACCTTCCTTTGTATACCTATATAACGACGATATACTGTTTTTCAACATTTACTAAATTATTTTTTAACTATTAAAAAAATTTTTTCCTATTTTTCATGCACATTACAATTACTTTTTAATATTTCTAGATTCTTAATACGGATGAATGAAAATGGAAAGTTGGGCGGATTATTGAAAAGTTATCATCTTGGTAAATAAATCATTGAAGTAGTTATAAGAATTTTTTAAAATAAATGCACCCTGAAAAATGCGAATGTATACTTATATATAATATAGTCCGGCCCATTAATTTCCAGATGGAAGCATTCATTTTTATAGTCGATTGGTCTTCCGCACGGAAAAATTTCAAGATTACATAAATCTGTCACGTGTAATATACATACCCTTTATGCACAAAAGTTCCCGATCTTTCTAAATTTAAGATCATATATTTCCAAAAATTTTTCTCACGATAGAAATAATATATATCCTCTAAATCTAAAAAAAAAAATAAATCATGTCTAAAATGTCCAACAAATTAATAAATATATAATAATAAAGAAAACCACGTTCCACACTATACGACCCATCAATCCGACGACGCCGATCGCCACGTTGCAGGTTGTGTGTATGTATATATACACCTACACGTATATAAAGCACCGAGCACGCGCGGGCTATTTATAAAAAGGCGAATCGCGAGCGCGAGGGTCGCCACCTAACCTTGCCCACGACGAGAGAGAGAGAGAGAGAGCTCGCGCGTGTGTTACCTTAGCGCGTTTATTAGGCTTCCACTGGTCCAATTGGGTCAGGTCCGCGCGGCCAGTGGGTCGACGCGCGCTGCGATGGTTCGTGGTATATCTATAGAGCGGATGGGTACGTTCGCGCGGTTTTACGAGGTGGGAATGTGAATAGTGATTGGGTTGAATTGAGCGAGAAATGATCGTTGTGGTGTACTTTTTTGGAGGGTAGGTTTGAATTTTAAACGGTTAAACTGTTTAGTGCAGGCAGGTTTTTCAGGTATGTTGGGCTGCTGATACTGTAGGGCCTGAGGTAGAAGTGTTGATTGCAGGGTCATACACCGTGTAACAGTAGATAAAGACCAAGTTTGGTCAGGCGTTCGCGTGGAAGCGTCTCATCCGTTTTGTCATTTTGTAAAAGCATAATAGTGTTATTGCACTGGAAGAAAATTGCACATTTTCTTCATATGTATACATAAATTCGAATAAGTGAAAATCAGTCATATGCACAGTGAATAAGTGCAATAACGTTCACTTTATCAAATAAGTTCAAGAGTTTGCACTTATTTAACGTGCATATTTACTTATTCGACTGATTTTCACTTATTTGAATTCAGATGGTACAATTGCTTTACAAAATAGTTAGAAATGCTGACAAAATCATTTGAAGAATTAAGAAACAGATTATTTATCAAGATTTATTGTGCAATGTGAAAAAATTCTACATAAAAGCTTTAATATTTTACATTATAACAATTTTTATATAAAATTTCTTTCCCAAAAATATTCACGAAAGAAATTATAATTTTTGTTGATCTTGTATAAAAAATGACAAATTATCGAAATCTCAGTTTTGATTCTATTATTTGCTTCTCTTCGTCGTTCATGCAGCTATCCATTCGCGGTCCGTAAGCTCCTTCAAGAAGATAAATGCACTTGTCTAACCATTCTAGTAACTACAGTTACCTTCCTCTTGCTAGTTCAGTTACATCGGTGATAGAGTGGTAGAACGTTACAAACAAAATTAATAGTACATCTTAGAGATGAATTCGATCTGTTACTCTAATTTTCCTTCGAAAAATAAAATTTCATGATCAAAATATTTTTGCGTAGAGTATATTGCGAGAAAAGAATAAACTTTTTTTTAAATAATGGTTTGTATTATTATTATGTTTTAATTCACCAAATATGATGTTTGTAATATCAAACTTGTGACAATTACTAAATATCCAAGTAGAAAAACTTTTGAATTAACTAAGTCAATACATAAAAAAATATTTCCCCTAAAATTAACAGATAGTATAGAATAAACAATATTAAAGTATCAATCTAACCATAGGGAAACCCATTCTATCAACCAAAATAAAAAAAGCACTCGTGTCTTACCACACTCGGTACCATTAATTTTTTCAAAAATCTCAAACCTACAATTTCCACATTCCCGTTGATACTCAATGAACGACTACAGTAAAACTATTCGTTGCAAGCTAGCGAGCGAAAGAGAGAGAGAGAGAGAGAGAGAGAGAGAGAGAGAGATATCAGGAATGTCCTCGGGGCCACGCCCTCGCCAAGAAGCGCGCCGCGACTCTTCGACGCCGCGTGCGAATTCCTCTCTCTCACTCGCCAAATCCGGGACCTACTCTCTCTCTCTCTCTCTCTCTCTCTCTCACACACAAACACACACTTTCTTGGTTTCCCGCTCACTAAGTTATATACGTGTGTGTTGGACGCGCGCGCTCTTTCGTTTGGTTGTACTACTTGTACACTCGTGTGGATGATGGGTGGTAGTGGAATTTCTGATCGGATATCGATGGAATTGATTATTTATCCATATCCCGGTGGTCCTTCATTTTTAGCTGTGGATGGTTTGTTTCCTGAAAAATGCTGTTTTTTTTATGTGACATTCATGTGAACTCCCATTTCAAGTATAATTTGTTACAAAATTCACGTTGTTAATTACTTACAGTATAATTATATGATGAGATTTTTATTTACATAAATAAGTTAAAGCATTTTCTATATTGTCTTATTATTATGCAAAAAAGGCCCTTGTTTAATTTTCTCATGTACATTTCATATTTAATAGCAATCAATATTCTAATTTATAATATATATTATATAAACTCGTTACACAAATCGCGCATCAAACTGTCACCGAATCACCCATTCTTGATAAACGACAAAGACGCGACCCCTATACCCATTGTCCATTGAGTACTAGAGTTACGCATCTCATTACATCCCCCTAAACACTTGTACTATCACAGTTAACAGCTGTGAAGCTTCGTACACATTCCCGATTACATTCATTCGCCTTTGCTCCTTCGACCTTCCCTTTCTTCTCATTTCAATACGCACGATTAATCGTAAATTGAACCTGGTCTCGTACCTCATACATCAATCACTCAATCAATATTTTTTCGATATTAAAAATGAATATAAATCAGCACCTCTTCGTAAATTGATACTCCACTGGTCCTCATAAAACCAAGGAACCTCTACTAAATTATCTCTCGTTATACCATAACGGAAACACTCACATACCACAACAAAAACCACCGGAAAAAGTAACCGCGATAATCCACGTCACACGTTCGCCCCTTACTCCTCCTCCAGCCATCATTCGTGACAAACAACCCTATATAGATATACTCTCGCTTCCTTCCTCCCGCCCGCCCGCGCGCGCACTTAGCCATTCACACGAAAAATGTCCTTCCACTCAGCTCGTGCACACCTCGGCTTGGGGGGCGCGAGTCCATTCATCCCGCGCGAGAGCGCCCGTGTCAGAGCCACCCGCACCCATAGATAACTATATCAGCCATATGCGTGTGCTCTGATCGCGCGCAGGCGCAGCTTCACCGCACTCCAACGCCGGCGGCGGCCAGACGCGCACTGACCGAGCGACGACAACGACGGCGGCGGCGGCCAAGCCCCGCGCGAGAGAGCGAGCGACGCGCCGCGCCGGCACCAGGCGCCAGTCTCTCGCCGACCTCAGCAGCAGCCGCACGCACGCACGCGCTTCCGCGTACGTACGTATATACATATACACATCGTCGTCGTCGGCTACACCCCGAAACACAAAGTGCCGTGTGTGTGTGCTGTCCCCCCGCCGCCGACGTTTTCCCCGTTCTCACGCGTGTATATATAGGTATATATTTATTGTACGTAGAGGGAGAGAGAGAGAGAGAGAGAGGGAGTTTATAATAAGTGTTTATAATACGGTGTGAGTATAAGTGCGCGGTGGATGCCCGCTGCTGCCTAGGCGCGGTGCAGCGAGGAAGAGAGCCCGACGAGTGGGAGGAGAGGAGCGCCGAGGACGTGACACTCGCCGACGAGGAGGAGCAGGAGGTGGAAGGAGCCTGAGAAGAGAGAACGAGAGAGTGATACAGAGGGAAAGGAAGAGGACGAGGGTTGAAGAGCGAGGTGCCGGGATATAGCGCCCGGCCGGCCTGAAGTGCCGGGACGAGCGTCACGGTAGGTGCTTTTGTCCGTTGTTGATGTTGTTGTCGGGGGGCGGGCAAGCTGGGGTGGAGGAAAAAAGGGGTTGCGTAAGTAGATCGGTGACGATGGGGATGGACGGACGGGGTGAAACGCTGGTCCAGGGCTGGAAAACTCGGCTTGGACAAGCTTGATGGTTTATCTGCAAAGAGAAGGGCCTGCGTTTAGATGCTTATTACCGAATCCCTTGCAAGAATGAGGAGTTGCAGACAAAATACAGTAATTAATTGATGGCCGCTTGAAATTGAGATTGTAACGAGGGACTTTGTGGGATTGGAATAATTTTTATAGCTTAATTATTTTCATTAATTGATGCCTTACGTAATTTTACAGAGGGTATAAAATAAAACGATGCGATAGAACATTTATCCTTTGATTTATCTGAAGTAATTTTTCATTTGTAGAATTTGTAAAACAATTCAGCATACAAAAGCGCGCATTATTTATAAATCGTCTAATCGATACGGGCCTATATTTATAGGTCCTCATTGAGGGACAATATTTATTTCAGATCCCGATAAATATACATGTAGAAGATTCTTTGTCCGAATATCTTGTCTGTCTTTTGAGAAAAGTCGTCTCTCCAATTATTCTGATTTACGATGTGAAAAACGCCAGTTGAAATCGAATTATTCAAGCGGACTCCCTCGCTCGGTTTAATTAGACTATCGTACAATTTAGTATCCGACTGAAAAAAAACCTAAGATATGTTACCTCTATATTTATGGACCACACTATAGACCATAAATATACGTACGAAAACAAGTTTATTACTCAAGGGTTTTTATGCAAAAATTTCTTTTAATTAAAGGTTAAATACACAAATATATATAATTAAAACATAATATACCTCGTGCATTGCGTAACAAAGTTTAGGATGAGCAGTTCAAATAACACTAACTCAAAATACTTTATGCCACTTTCTTTGTCACATTCCGCTCGCGCGTTTCCCGCTACCTTGGTGTTTATCTTTCTTACGCAGAAAACGCGTCGGCTTTTGAAAAAAAAAAAAAAAAAAAAACGCGGAAAGAAACCAATACACAGCGAATAAAAAACTTTCCGCTCTCTGTTCTATTATTATTACGTTATTTCGCCTACCTCACTACTTTTTTCATCCTCCTACCAACTAACCCTCGCTTCATTAACAAACAAAAAAAAATTATGACTCCGCTATCGTCGGTTTTACTTACTTACCCATACATACACATATATACAAATTGTCGCCGATTTCGTGCTTCAGCATTCCGCGCGTGGGCGGGGGCCGCTCAATCGCGAGTTGTGGAATTTATATTTTTGGCACTGCCCCCCGCGGGGAGCACCTGCCTGCCGTTATATATTCCCGCACTGGTCAAGATCCACGGCGCGCGTTCTCTCTCTCGCGCTGAGTTTTCTGTAAACAACGGCATATTGCTTCTGTAAATCTCGGAGAATATTGTGCGAATACGCAGTCGAGTCGTATTATAAATTGCCAGACGGGCGAAATGAGAGACGGCGCGGGGCGCTGCGTTTTGGGTGTGGAAGCTGTAGCGCGCGCGCTTGTGTGGAGTTGGGTGGGAGGAGAAGGTTTTAGGGGGATGTTGTAAATTTCATGGTTGATAGGAATAGAAAAGTAGCGAAATTAAATAATTGTTTAGGTTGTGTTTGATTTAATTGAATAATTGTACTTTGTGCGAATGAAAAAAAAAAATTATTGTTCATGTTAATCAAGATACTGCCAGGACAACTATATCAAAGGTATTTTAACCGCTATGAACACAGAACTGTAACTCACTTTTTTTTATTTCTGTTGCATTTAATAGGTCATAAAATTACGTTTTCTCGATAATAAAATGGCTTGTAAATTTTTATGAAGGTTTTAATCAATCTAATTTATATGCCTTCTCCGTGATTTATGTGATTCAATTATCTTTTGCTTCAGTACTGTTTCATAGCACAATACAAAGTAACACAATCGCAATGGGAATTCAATTTCGATAAAATAATGACTTACAGAGTTTCTCAAATAATTGATTCGATTGCATGATTACTTGAGTGACGTCAAAGTATGAGAAAAGCGTAAAAACGTTACTCACGCTTGAACGCAGTAAAATTTTTTCTTCCCTGCAAGGGTATTGAAATGTGGCTTATTCGTGGCTGCAATTTGTTAATTTTTCAATAAATTGGACTTTCATGAGTTTGTTTATGATTCTCTTCCTTTCTTCGCGTATAGTTGAAGTATTTCTGAAAAGTATTATAGCGATATAAGTATAAAAGTGTTTTGGTTTAAAGTTTAAGAATCAGATCGAATACCACTTCAACTATTTATATAAATCAAAATGTTTAATTATTCAAATATAATATTACAATACAAATGAGTGTAGTACATACATGGAATAGTAATTTATAACATGAAATAATTGCATTGAGAATGTTATATTATATATGTATCAAATTATATTCAATGCGGTCGTAAATTGTTACCGTAATGATTAATTATTCTATTAAAATCATTGTAAATCAGGTCCTCATAAATAGTCAGTGTTCTAATGTTTAGTTACTGGTAAATATTTAAAAATGAAAATATTATTATTTATTGCTGTCTCAAAAATTAATATATTCAAAATAACATTGAAACTTGAATATAAATCCCGTAATACTCTCTATTAATCTAATCTCCGTTAAAAATAAATGCATATTTTTTTACATATATAGGAGATTGTCAAAAAAGTCTGATTTTTTAACTGAAAAATACACCACGCAAAAATTTTTATTTCAGTGGCTTAGTTAGCTATACTTCAGTGGAATAAAATTAAAGAAAAATATATTAAAATATTTAATATTAATATTTCGACATATTTCAACGTTTCATTAAAAACATACCACGAAAATGACTATTTGACAAAAGTTTGTAACTTGCGTGTAAAGAATGAGTTCTAACCGAAACTTCCGAAAGTACTTCACTACCTATTATTTTTATATTATGATAAATTACTATGGGTCTGATGTTTGCATCGTTGGAGTGCAACGAAATAATTTTTTACAATTAATTAAAGTTATTAAACAACGGAAATTTTATCTAAATCTTTGTTATAAACTTATTTGATACTATAAAATAATAAATCTACACGCAAAATTAATATTAATTATTACAAACTTGAAGTAAAATCAAATATTTTTTATTTCGTTACGCTACAACGTTGCAAACTTCAGACCCATAAATTACTCACTATTAATGAGAAATATCATCTTACCATTTCGGAATCCCATACCACGGAAATGATATTTATTTTGTATTAGCCATATACACTACATTAAACACGTTGAAGGTCAGTGAAGTCGTTCAAATTTGGCTCCAGCCAAAATAGACATTGTTGTTTTGTGACCAAGAGTAGTGATTCGACAGCTAGATGACAGTAGAAGTGCTTACTATTGGGCTCCACAGGCGACAGAATGTATGAATTTAATAATGTTATAATTTCGTAGACAGTATTATAGGTGTTATTTATAACATAATATTGACTGCAATAAGTTTCTATATCGTAGAAAATCTTTTAAATAGTATTATATTTCAAATTTTGTACCCAGCAGCATCGATAGCAATCGAATGATATGAGTACTTAAAATACATAATGTTTTGATATTTTGAAAATAGACATGCCACAAAAATGACATATAAGATGTTTAAGCTATACTGTACCTCATATATACAGAACGATTTTTAATATCAAAATCGTTTAGGACATTCAAGTATAATATAACTTATTTTCCTAAAAAGTTTTTTCTTCTTTATAATTACATACACAAAAACCAGAAGACAAGGAAAATCACGTGTATTTGACAATCACCCTTATAAGAATTTACAAATCACCAAGAAACTATTCGATTCCTACACAATTCAATATTATTGTCTATAATTCGCGCCTAAACGTCATTTATACCAAAACGAACCGAACCAACCTACTTCGTGCACACGGAAAAAAATTTGGAAGCCTGGGATGTCGGAGGTATGGTGTTAACAGAAATCCAAAAAATACCGTATCTGTATGCGTCCAAACTTGAATGTAGTCACTTCCAAATTGAATTGCGTGAACTCCAACAATTTCGATTGTGTACGGATCTCAAAATGGGATTATGTGTATGCCATGTTGGAATGGCGGGGACTCCGAGACTTTCGGTACCGTCGGGATCCGCCCGATGGAGTCCTCAAGCCCCCATTCTTGGTATGTCGGCGGGTTAACTATACATTCGGACGTATTTCACGCGCACCGCTTCATAAATATACTAATGTAACATATATAAACGGTTCAAAACGTGTGTGCTATATTATACTATAATAATACTTTGATATATAATGATGAAACGCATATATATATATATATATATGAGAAAAACGCGCGCAAATGCGGACCATAATAGTATACTATTATGTGCACGGAAAAAAATTTAAGATCTCCAGACCTCCGGTATATATGGACTCCGTGCAATACCATCGATCGTCTTAATTTATGACGAATTTGGAATTAAGGCGCATCCAAAGTTGAACCTGTAAGAATCCAATATCTTCGGAGTCTTCACGATTCAAAAACGTATGTTCTGAACTCCAATTCGGTCATCCCCAGACTCCGAGATTTCCGGTATTGTAGCGATTCCACTTTGGACGTCTGAGGCCCCATCTCTGGTATCGTGGCGCGACAGCGTTGAGAGAAGGGGAACGGTGTGTGGTGGGTGTGTGTGTGTGTGTATGTGTGTATTATTATAGTATAATATAGCACACACATTTTGAACCGTTTATATATATATTATATTATTATATTTATGAAGCGGCGCGCGTGAAATACGTCCGAATGTATAGTCGACCCGCCGAGATACCAAGAATGGGGACCTGAGGACTCCATCGGGCGGATCCCGACGGTACCGAAAGTCTCGGAGTTCCCGCCATTCCAGCATGGCATACACATAATCCCATTTTGAGATCCGTACACAACCGAAATTGTTGGAGTCTACGCAATTCAATTTGGAAGTGACTACATTCAATTTTGGACGCGTACACATACGGTATTTTTTGGATTTCTGTTAATTCCATATCTCCGACATCCCAGGCTTCCAAATTTTTTTCCGTGTACCCCAACTACTCCTACAAAGACCACAAAAACTCTATTACAATACCCCACGATAAAACGATAACTTCATCAGCCACACTCATCAGCATACGGCCCTATGCACACCAGTCAAATCGCGCGTTCGCTTTACAGTTTTCAATTTCGGCTTATCTCGTGTTAGCCCTCCGCGCGCGTCCTCGCGTCCATCGATGATCAAGCGCCGCGTTATACCCATTAGCCATAAATTCGAGGACGACGCGGCGCACAGCGATATTGCGCGCAGTATAACGCACGGCGTTATACTGCTACTTTGCAAGAAAGTTCCTCCGAGTGGTTATATAAGGTATAGGCCGTAAAAAGGGAGGAGGCAGGATCACCGGATGATGGCGGAACTGGGAAATTAAGCCAGGTATAAAGGCTGTCGTTAGAATAGAGTGGAAAGTGTACGGGGTGAATTTAAAAGTAAGGGTGACGTATGTTTGGTTATTATTTTGTCGCTGTAGAAAGTGGTATGAAGTTTTAATTGGTATCATAAGGGGGATATTACGTGTCCGAAGGAAGCTACATTTTGGAACAGTATATTTTATTGCCTTAACCCTTTGAGGGGTGGTAAGAAGTTTACTTCCCACCTATTTAACATTCATTTTTTCTTCATTTCTTTAATGTTTCGCAGTTTGAACCTGTACAAAGACGTTTTTTAGACTCTTAAATAACTAAGTTACACAACCATTACAAAAAATTACCACAACTTGTTTTTTTTTTGGTAGGTATAAACAATCAATTGAAAACAAATCGATTTTTTCAGGAAAAAAATGTGCCTCTCAAAGGGTTAATGTTAATTGTGGTAATTTAATATTATACGCAGTTCGCGAGTTCAATGTACTCAGATTATTTTACATTGTGTCAAGCTGTTACAGGTTAATGAAAGCTGTATAATGAAATAATTAGTTTTTTTAATAATTAATTTTGGAAAAGTTAATTTTAAATATGTTTAAGTATTCCATAATCTTATATTATTGATTGCAACGATAATTTATAACGATAGAAATGCAGTTTCACTTATTGACAATTTCTAAAAATTTACTAAAAATATTAGGTTTCTTCACTAATCTTTCTAATATCAATTATATGAGAATAAATTTAATAAAACATTTTAAACACGATTCTTAACCAATTGCAAGTTTATATCACCCCTGCATACAGTGAATGCGTGCCAATTCCTTTTGTAAAATTCACCTTTTATGAGAACCCTCCACTGTACAAAAAACAGAAAGTCAAAGACACTTAGAGTCGTGGCTCTTACGCCGTCGACGTTCTCCTCCGCTGCCGTAAAGTCAACGCAGCTTGCGTTAATCATAGCCGGGTGAAGTAAGTACGCCTGAAGAGCTTTTTACCTCCTCCCCCGCACGCGTCCTTTTTCACACACGTTTGCCCCCCTCGCCTTCAGAAAAAGTTTGAGTTATGCGCGTTGTTCGCTGCGCACTATGTACTTTATTCGTCGCTATAAGTTGCAGTGACTATCAAGTGTCGAGGGTAGGGTATATATCGACGACTTTGAGTGTTGCGTGATGCGAGCGCTCGAATTTGGATTATATACTCGCAGGCGAATGTAGGTCGAAGTCTCAAGTTGCTGAGTAATTATAAGATCGCAGTAAAGATCGTTCTGATGTATTGAGCAGCGCTGAAATACGCGACTTATATCCGTTCGATTAATCTCCGAGGGTCCTCTCGAAGTGTTTTTCTTTTCCAAGTCCCGATGAGTCAGAAGAAGCGTCGGGTCTGTTTGTCTGGTTTGATTTATTTTGAAGTTCGAGGCATAAAGAAAGATAACTGCCTGCGGCGAGAGGAGAAAGTGAGTTCCATCGTAAATAGACGTGTTATTTTTAATTAATTGAGACATTTGAACTGTTATTTTAAAAAAAGAGTTTAATTGAACGATTCATTTATAGTAGATTGTAGAAAAGATTTTAAAGCTAGTGTTTTTTAGTAATATATTTTCAATTTAAATTAAAAATGCCCTTAAGTATTAAATAAGTATCGAGAAATTGCTTTTTAGATCAGCGATAAATTTAATCTGACGATAACTTAGCGAATAAAACGACTTTAGCTATCAACATCCAATCCCAAGAATAAATGTTCGAATTCCTTGCGAGAATCGCAGTAAAGCACTAGATTTCCTAGATAGAATTACTGGTTTTCGGAGTGACGCTCAAAATTTCATTGCCCAGTCTAGTCGCAATGGCCAAATGGCGTATTCCTTTGACTTTCAAAAAGCACTGCTGCTTCCAATTTCGTGCCTGTAGATACCTACGTTAACAAGTCTTGATTGCGTACGGCAATAAAGACACCTCTGATAGATTTTCAGAAAATGAAAATAACAAAAATTAACTGAAAATTGAGGAAAAAGTAAAAAGGTTTATTGAAAGTCGCGAATATGTTAGTATTATTTCATAAAAGCCTTTTCTAAAACATATAGAAAAAAAAGAATACGTAATAAAAGAAAATTGTGTAACAGAAAATATTATATTTTTTCGATATTCATCATAATGATTGTTATAATAAATCTCTGTAAAAAAGTAAGAAGACTATAAAAAAGTTCTTAACGAAAAACATATTTACCAGTAAACATGAATTATTTTACAAAATACAGACTTCATTAATTAGTTTACTTCTGTTTTAATATTTAATCTAGAACTTGCCAAATATTACAGATAAATAATATCTTTAGCATGATAATATTTATCTGTAAAAATAATTAATTGATTCGCATAGTCATACAGCTCCCATTCTCATCCATTACGACTCCTTCCAAATCCCCCTTCAAAAAGCTTAATTAACTGTTGTTATTACCCTCGAAAATCCTATTTTCATCCTGCCTACAAACCGCGCCCCAATCTCAAAGCAAAACAAAACAAAACCGGAATGATCGATACCTATACTACGCACGCATTGCTCGCATCGAGAGAAAAACACACGTTGCTTCGCCTCTATCCCTCGCTTGCACTCTCTCAATGAAACGGTTGATCAACCGGAAGCGAGCACCGCCGCGCGCTGAAAGACAATAGAGTGATTAACGATTAACGTCAGCGGAAAATTGGCAAGGGAAGAAGACGCTGCCGGCAGCGGCGGCGACGACGCGCTCGGCAAAAGTGGCTGAGCTTGCCAATTGCAGCGAATTTTGGGCGACTCTCGCGCGCGTGAGGGAGAGAGAGAGAGAGAGCAGGTTTTCTCGTCTGCACAAGAGAGGTTTTGTTTCTCGAGGTGGGTTGGATTTTGGATGATAATATAGTGGGAGAAAAAGAATTTACGGGGTGAAAGGGTTAAATTTATTGTTTGAGCTTCATGAGATTTCGTAGTATGGCGTTCTGAGGTTTAATTATCAGAATAATTTGTAGATAATGAAATTAGTTTAGTTTTGTTGAATATTGATAAAATTATCTAATCGTTACATTTACAGCACGTGAAATGTGAAGAAGAAACTTAAGGCATTAATATATTTATCCATAAGTACCCTGGTAGAAAATAGACCAACTTTAAGATTAACATCGAAATTTAATTAAAACTATTTAAAACTATCACTATATTTTATAGCATCTACAATATAATATTTCCATATGTATAAATAGTTATTCTTCATCGACAATAGCAAAATAATCATGGTGTGACGTTTTTAATTTAAAAATTGACGAACGGTTCGCCAACCGTTGGTTAGCATTTCTATCAGGGTAATGCTAAATATATAATAATTTCATAAGTATTAATTTTAACGAGATTCGATACTTGTTTCAGATAATAATACGCGAAAAGAAAATACTTCCGAGAAAATTAGAGCTCAACGTCTCGAACAAGATTTGATAAACATTTCCTCATTTGGTAGTACTATGCGACTGTCTGACTATAGCGTATCTATTTCTACTTAAAATCCATATTTAGGCATGACGTTTTCTTAACTTCAACTCCGCACGTAATCCGGTCTTCTTTTTATACTTAATCGCATTCGCTCCTGTCTTTTTGCACGTCATGCAATTGTTTTAAATATTCAACTATTTGCAGTAACCTGAATTTTAACCGTTTCGAATGCTTAAAATAGACTGAATCTCATTACAACGAAAGATCACTTTTACGCGGGATCAGTATAAAATTGATTTTAAAGTAAATTGAAACGAATGATGGTATTTCCATTCGTATCTCCGCCAACCTTAAAATTTATTTATTTCTATAACAATTTTGGCAATTATTCAAGGTTTTATTTTATTATATATTTCTTTTATAGAATCCCATTAATTATCAAGATGAATTCTATATTTTTACATAATAAAGTGAAAAAGAATATCTCAAGATCTTCTCTTTTACAATTTTACACGCGCCTTTTTTGTCACACGCATCTTCTCGTAGTGGAAAATGAATACAAGCCATGAAAATATACATTTCGCCGAAGGCCATCACTTTTTTTTGTAATATTTCGTTTCCAAACCCATATTGTCGGCGTCGAACACGACGGATCGCACGTCAGCCTTTTTATTACTGTATAATCTTTGTATTTAAATTGCAAAAAAATTTTAAAAGTAAAATTTTTTCATGTTTTTTTCATATATGGGTATTCTAACTAACTATGATTTTAAATGATCTCAAAAAAGAATATTAAATATTTGCAGATTGATTTTATAAACGAAGAAACTCTTTACTGACACTTATTATTGGAAACAAATATTGCAAAAAATGACGTCTATTAAGCTAGCAGATCACTTTTATGACCCGGACTTATAAACTATACCATAATTTGTTGCTAATTTGTTGCTAATTTGTTACGCCAATCCCGATTTTGTTGCTCCTGCCGTTTCCGAGAAACAAGCGATCTGCTAGATTAATATTAAGCTAGCAGATCACTTTCCGGTATCTTTGCGAGTTTTCGCCTTAGCGACTTCGGACAGTGGGCATATTTTGTTGCTAATTTGTTGCTGCACGATGGTCGGAGTGAAAATTTCAAAAAAGCCTTCAGCGACCCGTTTCCAGGGTACTCGTCTTCGCCATTGACTTCAGGAATCGGAAAAAATCGATTATTCGTTAAAACAAACACGGAGCATTTTGTTGCTAATTTGTTGCTAATTTGTTACGCCAATCCCGATTTTGTTGCTCCTGCCGTTTCCGAGAAACAAGCGATCTGCTAGATTAATATTAAGCTAGCAGATCACTTTCCGGTATCTTTGCGAGTTTTTGCCTTAGCGACTTCGGACAGTGGGCATATTTTGTTGCTAATTTGTTGCTGCACGATGGTCGGAGTGAAAATTTCAAAAAGCCTTCAGCGACCCGTTTCCAGAGTACTCGTCTTCGCCATTGACTTCAGGAATCGGAAAAAATCGATTATTCGTTAAAACAATCACGGAGCATTTTGTTGCTAATTTGTTGCTAATTTGTTACGCCAATCACGATTTTGTTGCTCCTGCCGTTTCCGAGAAACAAGCGATCTGCTAGATTTAAGCTAGCAGATCACTTTCCGGTATCTTTGCGAGTTTTTGCCTTAGCGACTTCGGACAGTGGGCATATTTTGTTGCTAATTTGTTGCTGCACGATGGTCGGAGTGAAAATTTCAAAAAAGCCTTCAGCGACCCGTTTCCAGGGTACTCGTCTTCGCCATTGACTTCAGGAATCGGAAAAAATCGATTATTCGTTAAAACAATCACGGAGCATTTTGTTGCTAATTTGTTGCTAATTTGTTACGCCAATCACGATTTTGTTGCTCCTGCCGTTTCCGAGAAACAAGCGATCTGCTAGATTTAAGCTAGCAGATCACTTTCCGGTATCTTTGCGAGTTTTTGCCTTAGCGACTTCGGACAGTGGGCATATTTTGTTGCTAATTTGTTGCTGCACGATGGTCGGAGTGAAAATTTCAAAAAAGCCTTCAGCGACCCGTTTCCAGGGTACTCGTCTTCGCCATTGACTTCAGGAATCGGAAAAAATCGATTATTCGTTAAAACAAACACGGAGTATTTTGTTGCTAATTTGTTGCTAATTTGTTACGTCAATACCGATTTTGTTGCTCCTGCCGTTTCCGAGAAACAAGCGATCTGCTAGATTAATATTAAGCTAGCAGATCACTTTCCGGTATCTTTGCGAGTTTTTGCCTTAGCGACTTCGGACAGTGGGCATATTTTGTTGCTAATTTGTTGCTGCACGATGGTCGGAGTGAAAATTTCAAAAAAGCCTTCAGCGACCCGTTCCAGGGTACTCCTCTTCGCCAGTGTACTCCCGGATCTTGTCCATTGTGAAGCATCAAATTCAGGAATACTGTAATAACTTATCAACATGTTAAAGACAACATTCTGTACAGTTATGAATTTGTTGCTTACCGTTTTACGAAATAAAAGACCATTTACGACGTCCAAAACACATTTTCTTGCGTTTTTGATCGATTTTCGACTCCGGGATCTAGTCTATCTTGAAGCATCAAATTCGGAAAAAGCGTAACAGCTTAGCAACATACCAACCACAAAATTTTGCACAGGTTTGAATTTTTTGCTAACCGATTTACTAAATAAAACCCATTAACGGCGTCCAAAACAGGTCTTTATTGTATTTTCAATCGACTTTCGACTCCGGGATCTAGCCTCTTTTGTAGCAACAAATTCGAAAATAGTCTTAAAAATTAGAATTATATTAATAACGACATGCCGCATAGTTATAAATTTGTTGCTTACCAATTTACTAAATAAAACCCCATTACAGCGACCAAAACACATTTTTTTGCGTTTTCGATCGACTTCGATTCCCGGATCTAGCCTATTGTGAAGCATCAAATTCAGGAATACCGTAATAGGTTAACAACATGTTAAAGACAACATTCTGTACAGTTTCTTAATACAGTTCGAAAGTTTAATGTTTAAAGAACATATTTGTTAAGTTTAAGATGTATCTGCTTTTTTATAAGAAATCGCATGAGCCACCTTAAGTAGTCCATTAGTGCTACCACACGGTGCAATAATCGACTACTTAAGTCACAGATAGGCGTGACCTAAAGCGGATTTAGATCACACCGTGCTATAATATATAGTACATTCCGATACGGGTGCAGAAGGTGATTATTTAGCTCATATGACGTTTTTCGCACCAAGTGAGAAAAGTCACATGAGCTAAAAATCTTCTTACGTACCAGTTTCGAACCGTATTTAACCACGAGAGCATTATAATCATATTAAAGTTAATAGTCATATTATGATTTTGAGGTTAGAGTGGTATAAAGATTTTTCTTATACTTTAGTATATTCATTTTGAAAATTTATCTCTACAAAAGTAGCTCTACTTAATAATAAAAAAAAAAGCCAATCAAATAAAAGAAAGTAATGAAACTAACTTAGAGTCAAGTAAACGTAAGTATATTCTTCAAGTGAAATATCTTAATTTTATACGAAGTTATAAGCATTTTGTATGAAAAATGTAGTTGTAATCTTTTTTTTATTTAAAATACTTAAAGATTTATCTTAAACAATGCACAATATCTAGTCTCACAAGCTAACCATACACGGAGAGAAATTTTAGAGTAAAAATTACCAAGGTGCCTTGGTAGTGTATGGATAGACTGTCAAAAGCCGTGATATTCCCAGGTTTCTAATACAATTTATAAGTTTCCCAGGAAAAACTACCATAACCACTTAAAAAAAATACCAAATTATCGGAATAAAAATTACCAGACACACTGGTAAAAATTGAGATCTAGTCATTTTTACAGGGTAACCTAAGAATTTTTACTAAGAAAACTGATAAATTTTGCCAAATAACCTGGTATTTGTGTACTCGCGCATGCGCACTGCGCATTATTGTGTTTCAGAAGATTGATACTAGAGGCGTGCGCGACGTTAAAATGAAAACAATACACATATTTTCAGTAAGTAATAACGGCGATTCAAATGACTGTTGGTAACAGCTTCCGTGGCGCAGTCGGTAGAACGTCGGACTCTCAACCCAAAGATCGTCGGATCGAATCCCGCTTCCGTAAAAATTTTTTTCAGTTTAATGTTTTTTCATCCTTGTTTCTGTTTCTATTTCTATATTAAAATACTATATATCCATTAATATAGATAAAAAAAGTTAATTTTTTTAATTTAAATTAACTAAAAAAAAAATTTTACCAAGGCACTTCGGTAAAAAGTTTGAAATTGTCAGTCTGTCCATCCATTACCATAGAAACTGGTAATTTTGCCTCGAATATTTGTAATTTTCACTACAAAATTTCTCTCCGTGTACCTACTTGGTTTCTATAAATTTTACCTATACCCAGTAGTTGAACACGCAAAAAGTTATAAAAATCAATTAATTAATTAAAATAATATGGCGAGTCTCTTTTAGAGATGATATGACATGACAAGCTGTGCGTACTATTTATAAGAACGCAATGCATAATGCTAGTCTTTGTAATTATTTATCAAGCTGTGTATTTCTTCGCCTGAGCAACGCAAGTCGAATTTATTTTCGTCCGAGTGCAGCGAGTCGTGCTTTTTTTCGTCCGAGATTTTGAGCTATGCTTTTTTTCATCTGTGATTTCGAGCTGTACTACTTTTCGTCCGAGATATTGAGCTGTGCTAGTCTTCGACTAGCTTCGTGAGCAGTGCTTTTCTTCGTACGAGGCGTCGAAATATGCTTGGGCGTAACGCGAAAAGCACGCGCAACGACTCACTGCACTCTTTTAAATGTTATTACTAATTAACCTTTAATTAGAATTTGAAATTTTAGGATTTTCTAGCTTGAGATTTGGCTTTTCGCGCTTCAATTACTTGTAAACTGCGCCCATAAGAGTAGTATTCTGACAAAGGACTTTCTTGCCAAGTTTTTTTAAGTTGGTATTGTCATTTTAAACAACATCTTAAAAAATTGGCGAATATAAGTTCGAGTTTTCGAGACAGATTTTATTTCTGTCTCGGATCGTCATATTGCCCTCATCTCCCCCTGTAAGGCTAGTGTCCGGACACACGATTTTGCTGTCAATTTCTTTTAAGGTAGTACTATATCATTTTAAGGTGATGATACCGACAATTGCAGGGACCCGTTGTTTATTCAAGAGATTTTTTCTTAAAATTGAAAATTGAATGAGAAAAACGGGTACCTGCAACCGTCGGTAACTGGTAGACCGCGCATCACCTTAAACAACATATTAAAAACTTGGCGGAGTATAAGTTCGGTTTTCGAAGATATTTTTTACTTGTGCCTTACGTGCACCCACGGGGTTTTCCCTTATTTAAGGGTTGTAGTTTATATGAGTATTATACTAAAATTGTTTTTTAAGCATTTTTTATATAATGTTCTTTCCTCGAAATTAGAAACCAAAAATAAGAAAAAATTCTTTGGAAAGTTTCATTTTCATTTTTTTCATTTCAAACATTTATAATTCTTCAAACATTTATATTTCATAGATGTTACATATAACTTTTTTATCTTAAAATTATTTCGGTTATTAATGAGAAAAGATTTGTTTTCATTTCGAAATGAGATTTTATATTCACAATTTGACTTATATAAACCAGTAATGCGATTTTAGGGTGTTGTAGCTGAGGAAATTCGTATTTCTTAACAAGCCATACCTTTTGACAAACTACAAAAGAAGCTGTTTTAATGAGTGATGGATTTTTTCCGATCCCTGAAGTCAGGAATTGGCGAAGACGTGTACTCTAGAAACGGGACTCTGAAGTTTTTTTTTAAATTTTAAAAACAAAATATACCCACTCTCCGAAGTCGCTAAGGCAAAAACGCGCAAAGATCCCGGAAAGTGATCTGCTAGCTTAATATTAATGTAGCAGATCGCTCGTTTCTCGGAAATGGCTGGAGCAACACAATCGGGATTGGCGTAACAAATTAGCAACAAATTAGCAATAAAATACTACGTGTTTGTTTTAACGAATAATCGATTTTTTCCGATCCCTGACGTCAATGGCGAAGACGAGTACCCTGAAACGGGTCGCTGAAGGTTTTTTTGAAATTTTCACTCCGACCATCCTGCAGCAACAAATTAGCAACAAAATATGCCCACTGTCCGAAGTCGCTAAGGCAAAAACTCGCAAAGATACCGGAAAGTGATCTGCTAGCTTAATATTAATCTATCAGATCGCTTGTTTCTCGGAAACGGCAGGAGCAACAAAATCGGGATTGGCGTAGCAAATTAGCAACAAATTAGCAACAAAATGCTCCGTGTTTGTTTTAACGAATAATCGATTTTTTCCGATTCCTGAAGTCAATGGCGAAGACGAGTACTCTGGAAACGGGTCGCTGAAGGCTTTTTTGAAATTTTCACTCCGACCATCGTGCAGCAACAAATTAGCAACAAAATATGCCCACTGTCCGAAGTCGCTAAGGCAAAAACTCGCAAAGATACCGGAAAGTGATCTGCTAGCTTAATATTAATCTAGCAGATCGCTTGTTTCTCGGAAACGGCAGGAGCAACAAAATCGGGATTGGCGTAACAAATTAGCAACAAATTAGCAACAAATTATGGTATAGTTTATAAGCCCGGGTCATAAAAGTGATCTGCTAGCTTAATAGACGTCAAAAAATGGGTATTTTGAATATTTGTACGTAAAATAGTAAACCAATGACATTTTTGTAAAAGTATTAAAATCAAATTTCAAAAAATAAAAAATATATTTGAAATGAAAGGTTATTTTATTTTTTCTTTGGTATAAATACAGTTTGTTATAATAAAATGTGATCATTGTATTTAATATTAATAATAACCACGCATATTTATCAATAACTCATCCAAAACTACCATTTTCATCTCTACGCTTCTCAACAATTCGTTTACGCGTACCGCGTGCACTAAATTCGCGGAACTCTCATCTATGCGTTTTGTGCGGTGCCTGAACGGTCGCGCATACCTACGTTCCTTTTTTTCCCCATCACCTTGTCTACAATGCTTAGAGGCCCGCGTATCTCTCTACAGAACGAAAATGTTTTTATTATAACTTGAAATGTAAACAATAATTCTATTAAACATTCTTGATACTTTTTGTAATAAAAATAATGGAAAATAATAACATTCTCCAATTATTTTATAGATTATTTTGCGATACGTGCATTAATAATTTTTTTTAATTGAGCTTTTTTATTTCTCGATCTAAAAAGGCTGTATGCTAAAATGGAATCTTATTATTATTGCAGATTTATAGCATACTAAACAATCGGTAGCATTATTAATGACAAATGTTATTTTACAGTTTTTATTATAAAATAATTTCGCACATCTCAAGTTCAGTAAAACGAGTTTTATAAAACTACCCTCAAAAAAGCTGTATCGAAAGCAAGACGAAACCTTGCGCACCGAAGCTCTTTCTCCACTAATCCTTTTACGTAACACCACCAAAAGAAAGATGGACCGTGTGTGTGTGTTAGAGTGAGGGGGCGAAAGAGAGAATGAAAGAACGACTGTTTACACTGATAAAACACACGACCGCGTATGCATACAAATGGCACCTTGGCCTCTCATCCGAAATCGCCGATAAGACACAGTTGGAATAGCTACACTCCTCTCTCTTTCCTGGCCGTTAGCGTGTGCGCGCGAGAGGCTCGTAACCCCCGGGATTTACGAGTTGCCGAGAGACGCTCTCTCTCTCTCTTTCTCTCTTTCTTCTCTTTCGTATATTTTATAAATTACGCGCGTTTTCCTTTACGAGGCGGTTCGGTCCATAAAATCCGCTAAGAGTAATTGGAGTGGATTTTCGCCGGCACGTGAGTGTATAAAACGCGAATCTCAGTTTTGGGACGAGAGCGAGGCGCGTTTAGCGAGGAACCGTCCGTCGTTGCCTTTTTAATGCTCTCCTTCGAAAGCGTTCGGGCATTGTCTGGTATAGTGCAGTTTCGAGTGCAGAGTTTAAGATAGTTACGCTGGTATTGGATTTTCCTAGGAAATTTTCGGAAAAACCTCTGGGATGTTAATTTTGATGTTATCTTTTAGAGGTTAACATTTCAGAAGCGTCACTGGATTCGGAAAATTAATTCGTAAAGTTGACCTTTCCATAAATGCGCGTGGTTTGTAAAATCCACGTTTTTAAATCATAGCATGAAAAGTTTTCTTACCAATAGTTAATATATAAATACAAAAAAAACTAATATATGGTTTGAAATTATAAATAGAATAATATATCAAAAATTTGAGAAGCCCTGCGTCCTCGTTTTTCAGTTAGAATAGTTTAAAATGAGTCTAATATTTGGTATATCTATATTGTATAGTAAAGACGGGGTCAAAAGTTCATACTTACATCTTGTTTTGCTTAGTTTTATTAACTTTTCATATAAATTCTTACTATTTTTATTATAAAGTAGAATACTTTACAGTTTTAACAGTAAAAATTTTATTATTTTGTTATTTAAAAAAAATATTAATTTTTGAATTAGATTGTAGCGTAATAACTCTTTCAAGTCAATTATTTAGCTAAAAATTCGGAGTAAAAACTATACATACGGTATATGAGAGTCTTGTATATCTCGGTGTTTCGGCGAGTGTTATTAAAGAGAAATTTTGCCTGTTTTAAGTAAACGCATGAATAAGTGCGTTTATGAAGTTTTAGGCTTTTTGAATTTAAACATGAAAGAATAAAATAATTCTGTATTTTGGTTAGTCGAAAATTTTTATTCTGTTAATATTTTTATACGATTCGAAATATGGTCATTTTCGTGGGATTAAATATATTAAAAATAATCACGCACCCTCATATAAATTAAATTTTAATTTCATACGGTACACTCTTGACAATACAAATAAAAAAGTCAGATATTTGAGTTTACAATGAAGTTTGAAAAAATGGTTGGCCGTAAAAATATGAACTGCAAACAGCAGGCAATGTCAGAGTTCTGTAAAGCACTACGGACGTTAAGTCTCTTTTTTCTCGCAGTAATAGGATTAAAATTAAATCGATGTGTTTGTTTATTTCATATGGCTTATTTATAGTCCTCTTTTCAAATTTTTTCGTGAAACAACAAAGTAGAGTTTTATTCATTCCAAAGTCATATAGCTCGAATTTTAATTAACATTTTTACAACTTTTTTTAATAATTCTCTTTAATAGGCTTACCGAGCATTTTCCAAATGATTTTCTGTTTAATTTTTTACGTTTTAGTTTGAGTTGGTATTATTCATCTCGTGTATTTCTTTTACACAAAACAGCAAATCTAAAATAAACACAAAATATAATACTTACGTAAGTTTTGAGATTGCGAAACTATAGATTCATGAATGTTAGCAATAAATGAAAGGCAGATGCAGTAGCTGCCAAGTCTATCTTATGAAGTTTTGAGAGAAAAAGCAAAAGAGTTCTTGCATAAATCGTATGTTTTTATCAAAATGTTACTATTTGGTTTATTTGTCATCTAAATACAACTTGTGTTCATCAGTGGTGGAAAATCAAAACTTTATTTTTTAAGTAAAAAAAAAAATAAAACTAAAAAAAATTACTTCAACTTGGCAACTTCTTTATTTGTAACCATTTTTTAAAATTCGTATTTTTTTATCAAAAAAATTTCGTTTAATGTTCATTTTTGCATAATTAGATCTTAAAATCTTTAAAAATTATGTTTTTGGTCTTAACTAAAAATTTATTACATTATTGCTAATATAACATTACACTTTTATTGTAATTGTACTTTATTTTTCACATATCGTGGATTAATTTGCATTGGAGCTAGATACACGCGTAGAATATTTCATGAAGAATAAAAAAACTGCCATCAAACAAACTAAATCAACACTAATAAAATTAGTTTCTACGCCATTCACAACGGCAACCCCACCGCGTTCTACTATCCTTCATCTTCAAAACAATAAAAAAATAATTCCTTTCCACACCGCAACCTAAAAAACACATTTATCAACCACACCACTGGCGAAAAATACTCACCGATTATTGCCGAGGCTGCAAAACCCCGCAAGATTTACGACTCCTCCGTCCCCCGAAAAAAACATACATCTCCTACTCTCTACCCGGAGACGAATTCGCGTCGGCGCTCGTTCGTCACGCGAGGATAAACACGGAAGAGATGCACGCGGGGCTTAATGATGAAATAAAACACGGCCGGATAGGCGGGAGGAGTAGTATGTGTTTTTGTAGAGAGCAGTTTGCGTATTACTTGTCCCCCCAACGCAGTCCATTGAATTTCCCGCGTGGTACGGGTGGCTGTATATATATGGGAAAATTATTGATGGGCGACACGGAGGAGAGCAGCTCTCATTTTTCTCGCAATTAGGGGGCCGAGGGGAGAAGGCGGAGATGCTATACCGCTTCCGAGTGTTTATGCGTGCAGGCTCGAAGGTTTTTATGAACCGGAAAGGTGATAGTGAAATGGGAGGAGGGTGACGAATTTTGGGGAGTGTTTGAGCGAAGGTTGCGGTTCTTGAAACGGCTAAACGTTTTATCTACTTCACCATAATCATTGGGTATGTTAAAAAAGATAAGGTAAACGATGTTATAAAAATAGACTGTTATTCAAAATTAATATTAAACATTAAAATAATAAACGATATTATAACAACATTGTATTATACGAGAGTGTTAAGTGTGTGGAAGTGATTTCATTGTTTTACTGCGGAGGGTATTGTTTAATTTTAAATAATCATTGAGTGCAAAGCGAAATAAATTATCGCAAATTACCTCTATATAAATATGAGACGAATTTTAATTTACGTTAAATTATGCCAAAACTAAAAGTATACAATTTAATGTGTAGAGTTATGAAAGTTTAATTAAAAGTTATAACTAAAGTTACAGAATGCATTCATTAAAACTTAGTTCAACTTATAATTAAGAAGCAGATATGTAAACATTCTTTATTACATTTATTTAGATAAGTAATTTCGAAATTTGTAATTGTTTAATTATTAAAAATAAAAAACATCCTTCATTTAAGCAATGATGTTCACGGCACTGTGAAAATATTGTAGAATAATATTAATATTAAATGATATCTATAATGATGTTGCACACGTTAAAGCGAAAAATTATTTGGTCGAATTGCGTTTGGCAAATGTTTACTATGGCTTCAAATTATAGTTTATAATTATAAATATCGTATGGATTTTCCAATAATTTTGAATACAGTCGTTTAAATCATTCCAATATATTCGTATAATATCGTTTACTAAAATCAAACATAAACTCATGCTATATAGAGAACGAATTTACGTTACAAGCTTCAAAGATTTTGTAATTTTAACATACTACTTAAAATATAATATACAGATTCAAACAAAGTTCCTTTTTTATTCAAAACCGAACAGTCTAACCGCAAAAGTTCCACCTCACAATAAACATTCAAAAAGCGACTCTCTACCAACTGCGCACACCTATAATTATCTCAAGCTCACGTACACAACCTCAAGCGCGCTCGCACATATATACCCATAATCGTCCCCAAAAATTTGCGAGTCGATTCGCGAGCGCGATAATGAGTCCTCGTACCTTTCGCGTCAGCCGAATAAGAGATAAGTGGCTTCGTCAGCGCGAAAGGATGAGCGACACTCCTTCCTCCCTTTTCTTTCCACTTCAAACCTTTTTTCGATATCGCTCCGGGCGCCGTTGAGCAATCTCTCTCTCTCTCTCTCTCTCTCTCTCTCTCTCTCTCTCTCTCTCTCTCTCTCTCTCTCTCTCTCTCTCTCTCTCTCTCTCTCTCTCTCTCTCTCTCTCTCTCTCTCTCGCGCGCGCGCACGCATGCGCTACGGGAATTCGTTCATTTTATGTATATTTGCCGAGTGTAATGTACGAACGGAACTAGGGGGGCTGTCCCCCCCCGCACCCACACACACCTGGGAGGACGCTTCGCTCGTCGCCCCCCCCCCTATGTAAAAACTTCGTTTTTACATAATAGGCACGACCGCAATACTCAGGAGAACCTTGTATTTTTATAAAAGCGAAAATTGATTAATAATGTCATTACGAAGGACAATGCACTCATGATTTTGCATACTATTAAAAAAAATATAGTTGTTACCATATGGCAAACAGTAAAGCTAATAAGCGAAAAATTTACCGTCTAAAAAACATTAGTGACCGTCTCTTACAGACATGTTACCGCGTAATGGTTATCAAGTCATGTCATATTGTTCGTGTATAACGTATTACGTATAATATATAGATGTTTATGCAAAGTGATGACAATGCGAGCTTGATTTTACGCAATTCGCAATAATCGCAATAAATGATATAAAAATTACAACATCATATATTCACATGGGTAACGTGTATAGCATCGCCAATCACGTGATGGCGGTGACACTGCTGGCTTGTTGGCTTTACCCATGTGAGTGTGCGCGCATGCGCTGCAGCTCACCACGACTGCTCACCTGCTCGTATTGTCTGGCTCGTCAGCTGATAGCTCGTAGCTTCTTTATTTGCGTAAGCGACACGGCGCCGCGGATGATGCGAGAAAAAGGCTGGGCCGAACTTCTAGTGAAAAAGTTTCAGTGCGGAGTGAACACAAGAAAGCTGCCTACTACGTACGTATTATCACTACAGTGCTTCGCTTCCTATCTGGCTCTCACCCGCACCATATCAACCATGTGCGCACGGCAGTCCGGCAGACGGCAGTCATCAATGTTTATATCTGCAGTCACTGTATTTCCTAAATTGCTGTATGGATCTATATTGATGTTGGTCGAGTTCTCTGCTAATTAAGTGGTGGTCTTATCCTTGAGTAAGTATTATTTCAATAATACTAGCTCCTTTCTAATCTTGCAGGGTTTTCATCTTTTTTTCACAAGGACATTTTGTTAAACTTTGAGCAAGGGTCAAGGTAGTCTTAGTTGGAAGTTCACATGAGCTTTTTCGACTTTCAAGTATACAAATACCTTTCCTTTCTCTGAAAATATCTTCAGCTTTACACACGTCACCATATCATGCATGCTGAGGGATTATATACCATGTTTCAGATCTAAATAATCAACAAGTGTGGAGTTACAGCATTTTCTCTGTGCTTTTTGAGGAAATTATTAAGAAAGAAAAGTAATTTCCTCCAATTTGGCTGATTGAGTATATCCGAAACTTAATGTACAATGTCTCAGCATGCATTGCATTGTGTATGAACATTCTTGTAAACCTTGAGAAAGGGTGAGGAGGTTTTAGTTGAGAATACACATGCGCTTTCTCGATTTTTGAGTGCAAAGATCCCTTTCCATTCCCTACAAGTATCTTCAACTTTCTATACATGATGGAATACATGCTGAGGGACAGTATATCAAGATTTAGATATGCATAATCAGCAAGTCTGGAGATATTGCAATTTCTGTGTCTTTTTCAAGAAATTTTTGAGAAAAATGTCATTTTCTCCGTACCGTCTGATTGAATCGATCTGAAATTGCATACACAATCCCTCTGTATGTATTGTATTGTGTGTGAACATTCTGGTAAACTTCAAGTGAGGGTGAGGAGGTTTTAGTTGAGAATACACATGCGCTTTCTCGACTTTAGAGTGCAAAGATCCCTTTCCATTCCCTATACAAGTATCTTAAACTTTCCATACATGATGGAATACATGCTGAGAGACAGTATATCAAGTGTGAGATCTACATAATCAGCAAGTCTGGAGATATTGTAATTTCTGTCTTTTTCAAGAAATTTTTGAGAAAAATGTCATTTTCTCCGTACCGGCTGATTGAGTCGATCTGAAATTGCATACACAATCCCTCTGTATGTATTGTATTGTGTGTGAACATTCTGGTAAACTTTAAGTGAGGGTGAGGAGGTCTTAGTTGAGAATACACATGCGCTTTCCCGACTTTTGAGTGCAAAGATCCCTTTCAATTCTCTCAACATATCTTGGTAAATATATAGTGCTATGAATGATCTTATCGACACGCTAACACTATATTGTGAGTAGTTTGCTGTGAGAATGTTTTCTCGTTTACTTTACAGCTAGCATCTATCCTGCAATAATTTTCTACCCCTTTGACAGGAGTGTGGCTTCTCTGTACTCCTTCCGTTGCCAAGTTATTCTTGTTGTAATTATGTTTTTGGCCTAGGGCGAAGAGCTCCTGCAGACGACATCACGGCATCCTAAACACCTGCAGCTAGCGTTTTTTATTGGGACTATATGTTGGATTGATTGACATATTTTATGTGGACATTGACAACCTCTAAACTCGTTGAAAAAATTATCTGGTGAGTAGCTTACTGTAAGAAAGTTTATTGGTTTATACTTTTAAGCTAGTATCTATCCTGCAATAATTTCCTACCCCTTCGACAGGTGTGTGGCTTCTCTGAACTCCCTCCGTTGCCAAGTTATTCTTGTTGTAATTATGTTTTTGGCCTAGGGCGAAGTGCTCCTGCAGACGACATCACGGCGTCCTAAACATGTGTTTGAAGTTCTGAACGTTCATCATGAACGAAAAATCGAATATTCCCAAAATCGGTTTTTTTTATATTATCTGTTAGATATATGCATAAAACCAATAGAAACAGCGATATAAGTTATTTCCGAAGTGATCATCCCCCAAAATCAGCCCCCAAACCACCCTCATAAGACAATACATGATAAAAAAATTTATATTTTAACAGCTTATGAATTTCCTAAAAATTTTAACACGGGAATTTCTTCAAGAGCTTACCAAATACTAATAAAAAAATTGCCGAGACCAAAATCGATCGGGAACCCTTCCTCCGGGGGATGCAAGTGGGGCAAAACGGCTAAAAACACATGAAAAATACGTTTAAAAAATTCTATCTCTAGCGACTATGCGATTCCTAAAAATTTGATCACGGGAATTTCTTCAAGAGCTTATCAAATACTTATAAAAAAATTGTCGAGACCAAAATCGATCCGGAACCCTTCCATCAGGGGGATGCAAGCGGGGCAAAACGGCTAAAAAGACATGAAAAATACATTTAAAAAAATTCTGTCTCTAGCGACTATGCGATTCCTAAAAATTTGATAACGGCAATTTCTTCTAGAGCTAACGAAGTACTTATAAAAAAATTGCCGAGACCAAAATCGATCCGGAACCCTTCCTTCAGGGGGATGCAAGCGGGGCAAAACGGCTAAAAAGACATGAAAAATACATTTAAAAAATTCTGTCTCTAGCGACTATGCGATTCCTAAAAATTTTATCACGGGAATTTCTTCAAGAGCTTACCAAATACTCATAAAAAAATTGCCGAGACCAAAATCGATCCGGAACCCTTCCTTCGGGAGATGCAAGCGGGGCAAAACGGCTAAAAAGACATGAAAAATACATATAAAAATTCTGACTCTAGCGACTATGCGATTCCTAAAAATTTGATAACGGTAATTTCTTCTAGAGCTAACGAAATACTTATAAAAAAATTGCCGAGACGAAAATCGATCCGGAACCCTTCCTTCAGGGGGATGCAAGCGGGGCAAAACGGCTAAAAACACCTGAAAAATAACTTTAAAAAATTCTGTCTCTGGCGACTATGCGATTCCTAAAAATTTGATCACGGGAATTTCTTCGAGAGCTAACGAAATACTTATAAAAAAATTGCCGAGACCAAAATCGATCCGGAACCCTTCCTTCAGGGGGATGCAAGTGGGGCAAAACGGCTAAAAACACATGAAAAATAACTTTCAAAAATTCTGTCTCTAGCGACTATGCGATTCCTAAAAATTTGATAACGGTAATTTCTTCTAGAGCTAACGAAATACTTATAAAAAAATTGCCGAGACCAAAATCGATCCGGAACCCTTCCTTCGGGGGATGCAAGCGGGGCAAAACGGCTAAAAAGACATGAAAAATACATATAAAAATTCTGACTCTAGCGACTATGCGATTCCTAAAAATTTGATAACGGTAATTTCTTCTAGAGCTAACGAAATACTTATAAAAAAATTGCCGAGACGAAAATCGATCCGGAACCCTTCCTTCAGGGGGATGCAAGCGGGGCAAAACGGCTAAAAACACCTGAAAAATAACTTTAAAAAATTCTGTCTCTGGCGACTATGCGATTCCTAAAAATTTGATCACGGGAATTTCTTCGAGAGCTAACGAAATACTTATAAAAAAATTGTCGAGACCAAAATCGATCCGGAACCCTTCCATCAGGGGGATGCAAGCGGGGCAAAACGGCTAAAAAGACATGAAAAATACATTTAAAAAAAATTCTGTCTCTAGCGACTATGCGATTCCTAAAAATTTGATAACGGCAATTTCTTCTAGAGCTAACGAAGTACTTATAAAAAAATTGCCGAGACCAAAATCGATCCGGAACCCTTCCTTCCGGGGGATGCAAGCGGGGCAAAACGGCTAAAGAGACATGAAAAATACATTTAAAAAATTCTGTCTCTAGCGACTATGCGATTCCTAAAAATTTTATCACGGGAATTTCTTCAAGAGCTTACCAAATACTCATAAAAAAATTGCCGAGACCAAAATCGATCCGGAACCCTTCCTTCGGGGATGCAAGTGGGGCAAAACGGCTAAAAACACATGAAAAATACGTTTAAAAAATTCTATCTCTAGCGACTATGCGATTCCTAAAAATTTGATCACGGGAATTTCTTCAAGAGCTTATCAAATATTTATAAAAAAATTGTCGAGACCAAAATCGATCCGGAACCCTTCCATCAGGGGGATGCAAGCGGGGCAACGGCTAAAAAGACATGAAAAATACATTTAAAAAAAATTCTGTCTCTAGCGACTATGCGATTCCTAAAAATTTGATAACGGCAATTTCTTCTAGAGCTAACGAAGTACTTATAAAAAATTGCCGAGACCAAAATCGATCCGGAACCCTTCCTTCAGGGGGATGCAAGCGGGGCAAAACGGCTAAAAAGACATGAAAAATACATTTAAAAATTCTGTCTCTAGCGACTATGCGATTCCTAAAAATTTTATCACGGGAATTTCTTCAAGAGCTTACCAAATACTCATAAAAAAATTGCCGAGACCAAAATCGATCCGGAACCCTTCCTTCGGGGGATGCAAGCGGGGCAAAACGGCTAAAAAGACATGAAAAATACATATAAAAAATTCTGACTCTAGCGACTATGCGATTCCTAAAAATTTGATAACGGTAATTTCTTCTAGAGCTAACGAAATACTTATAAAAAAATTGCCGAGACGAAAATCGATCCGGAACCCTTCCTTCAGGGGGATGCAAGCGGGGCAAAACGGCTAAAAACACCTGAAAAATAACTTTAAAAAATTCTGTCTCTGGCGACTATGCGATTCCTAAAAATTTGATCACGGGAATTTCTTCGAGAGCTAACGAAATACTTATAAAAAAATTGCCGAGACCAAAATCGATCCGGAACCCTTCCTTCAGGGGGATGCAAGTGGGGCAAAACGGCTAAAAACACATGAAAAATAACTTTCAAAAATTCTGTCTCTAGCGACTATGCGATTCCTAAAAATTTGATAACGGTAATTTCTTCTAGAGCTAACGAAATACTTATAAAAAAATTGCCGAGACGGAAATCGATCCGGAACCCTTCCTTCAGGGGGATGCAAGCGGGGCAAAACGGCTAAAAACACCTGAAAAATAACTTTAAAAAATTCTATCTCTAGCGACTATGCGATTCCTAAAAATTTGATCACGGGAATTTCTACAAGAGCTTATCAAATACTTATAAAAAAATTGTCGAGACCAAAATCGATCCGGAACCCTTCCATCAGGGGGATGCAAGCGGGGCAAAACGGCTAAAAAGACATGAAAAATACATTTAAAAAAAATTCTGTCTCTAGCGACTATGCGATTCCTAAAAATTTGATAACGGCAATTTCTTCTAGAGCTAACGAAGTACTTATAAAAAAATTGCCGAGACCAAAATCGATCCGGAACCCTTCCTTCAGGGGGATGCAAGCGGGGCAAAACGGCTAAAAAGACATGAAAAATACATTTAAAAAATTCTGTCTCTAGCGACTATGCGATTCCTAAAAATTTTATCACGGGAATTTCTTCAAGAGCTTACCAAATACTCATAAAAAAATTGCCGAGACCAAAATCGATCCGGAACCCTTCCTTCGGGGGATGCAAGCGGGGCAAAACGGCTAAAAAGACATGAAAAATACATATAAAAAATTCTGACTCTAGCGACTATGCGATTCCTAAAAATTTGATAACGGTAATTTCTTCTAGAGCTAACGAAATACTTATAAAAAAATTGCCGAGACGAAAATCGATCCGGAACCCTTCCTTCAGGGGATGACAGCGGGGCAAAACGGCTAAAAACACCTGAAAAATAACTTTAAAAAATTCTGTCTCTGGCGACTATGCGATTCCTAAAAATTTGATCACGGGAATTTCTTCGAGAGCTAACGAAATACTTATAAAAAAATTGCCGAGACCAAAATCGATCCGGAACCCTTCCTTCAGGGGGATGCAAGTGGGGCAAAACGGCTAAAAACACATGAAAAATAACTTTCAAAAATTCTGTCTCTAGCGACTATGCGATTCCTAAAAATTTGATAACGGTAATTTCTTCTAGAGCTAACGAAATACTTATAAAAAAATTGCCGAGACCAAAATCGATCCGGAACCCTTCCATCAGGAGGATGCAAGCGGGGCAAAACGGCTAAAAACACACGAGAAAAATACATTTAAAAAATTCTGTCTCTAGCGACTATGCGATTCCTAAAAATTTGATCACGTTAATTTCTTCTAGAGCTAACGAAATACTTATAAAAAAATTGCCGAGACCAAAATCGATCCGGAACCCTTCCATCAGGGGGATGCAAGCGGGGCAAAACGGCTAAAAACACATGAAAAATAACTTTAAAAAATTCTGTCTCTAGCGACTATGCGATTCCTAAAAATTTGATCACGGGAATTTCTTCGAGAGCTAACGAAATACTTATAAAAAAATTGCCGAGACCAAAATCGATCCGGAACAATACCTTCGGGGGATGCAAGTGGGGTAAAACGGCTATAAACACATGAAAAATACCTTTAAAAAATTCTATCTCTAGCGACTATGCGATTCCTAAAAATTTGATCACGAGAATTTCTTCAAGAGCTTACCAAATACTCATAAAAGAATTGGGCGGGAATGTGGCACTTTCGGCCACTCGCTTTAAAACAATAACTAATCTTAATGTTATTTGTAAAACACGTTAATCACAAAAGTAAATCTTATTTTTAAGATAGAATGAAATGAACTGAAGCTATGGCAGTTTCATATTTAATACAGTTGTAATACTTTACAAATACATTGTTAATTAAAATAAAGTTATAATGGATAAAATCAAATACCAGATTACTTAATATCTAGTAAATATCTATACTAGTAAAAATCTTTAAATTCATTATTTTTAAATAACGTTTAATGATGATTCGTTAAGATTTCTATTATTAAAAATGACAAACAACAGCGGCACAAGTCTGTCATGAAAGTAAGCGGGGTTACGCGACATAAAAAGAGAGATGTTAAAAGAATGTTTAAAAATTGAGAATATTAAATACTGATATTTTATAACCATCAGAAGAATAAAGCAGTCAGATGGACAAAGAACTAAAATGATGAAAACGCCATTCTCTTTAAATAACTGAATATGACTGAGAAATACAAGAATAAATATTTTAAAATAGTTTAAACCTTATTGAAGTAGATACCAGCAGCTTCAAAAAATAATTTAACATTTATCATTATTTTAATGTAAATAATAGTGAAAGTAAGCTTCTTCTAACACAGTACAAGTTTAACACAAATGTACTAAGTTCTTGATGAATATACTTAAAAATATAATAATTTATTCATTAAAAAGAATAATAGTCTCTAATTTAGATTCAGATATCATACCGGAAAAGGAAGAAAAAACAAAAAGAAACTTCATTAACGTACAGGTAAGATTACAATACTATTTTAATATTTAAAATACAAAAAGTATATAAAACATATTAATTAAACTTATGAGCAATAAACCAGTTAAACATCTGCACAACCTGCCCCAAAAAAGATTTTCTATAAAAACATCTTGTATGTAATCTGGTAAGTTCATTTTATGCTACCATTAAAATCTAAAATAAAGCGAAGATGTAAAGCTATTTTTGTACCGAAAGCACGATTTTCGCATTTTTTTTGAACCTATTAATAGAGCCAAAAGCGACCGCTTGTCGACCAGCGGGCGGTAAAAACTGAAAAGCGCTCGCTGTTCGCCGTAGAGGGTAAAAATCGAAAAGCGCCCGCTGTCGTTTCGAATGGAGTTTTCAAGATTGTTTAAGAAAATCATCGATATTTTAAAAAAACACAAAAATCTATACTTGCGGTAAAAAAATATGGTGTGCACCAAGGGCTAAGTGGGTTTTTTGACCTCGCGTGGTTGCAGTACTCGTCTTCGGTTCGCAAACGCACTTGCCTTCGGCTCGTGCTAGCTCACCTTCGACTCGTACTGCAACCCTACATTCGGTCTAAAAGACCCACCTCCATGTTACTGCCATCGCTTGGATCGTAGAAAAACGACCATAGGCGTCGTCGTTTGTAGGTGTTACGTTGTGACGCTTTCAATCCCCAAATGAGGGATTAAACACAAAAACTTTCGACCGAATATACAATGTACAATTCCATACGGGAGCCATAAGGGCAACTGACATGGTGAAAGGGCTGAAGACTCCCCGGGGGTCAATGGCATACTTTTCTCTCTTAGTACCATATAATATAGAAACCCAGAATGGATAGAGACCCACAATGAAACTATGACGAACTATAGTGGTTTTAACGACCTTCTTAGACAGTTTTGTCCATCACCAGGCTGCGGCCTACGTTGCAGACTAATATGGATTACAGGACTGATTCTCAAGGTTAAACTGAAGATACATCCAGTCTCATTTATGTACACCGCAGGCCATGAGAATAGCAGCAATAAATAATTTAAAAAAATATTGCACAAATAGTGAAAAGTATTATGGATTTGCGCGCGCGCATATACACACACATACACACACACACACATACATATATACTCCGCATACTCCATTTTGGCGCCATCAGTCCCTATATGCATAGCCTCTATAATGTTATCTAGATATTGTCTGCCTGCCACCACCCGCATTATTCTACAAAATTTTTCATATATTACGTAGGGAGTTTGAAGAAGTGAAAAGGATCAAATTTATACAAAAATATAAATATTTCTTTCACATATGTAAATTTGGCTGCCGCAACACAATTTTTATTAAATTCATAAAATCTCGAGATTTCTAAAATGGGGGGGGGTTAAGAATCACAATGATCAAAAATTCCGATGGCGAAAATACCGATAGGTAATTTAACGATAGCTAAATCATCGGAATAAGGTTTTAATCGAATAGGAAAAATTCCTACGAGAAAATTACAAATGGTCAAAAGTTCCGAAAATAATTTTGACAATGTTCAAAAGTTTCGAAAATAATTTTGACAGTGATTCATAGTAACGAAAATCAAATGTCGGAAAAGTCGAATAGTTAAAATAAAACCTATCAACGGTTGTATCACAAATGGGTACAAATTCCGTTACAGGACGAAATTCCGAAAACTAATAAAACACTCCTTAAGAGGATGTGCAACCCTAATTTCAATATTTTTTTAAATCAACATTCAAACATTTATTTGGAAAAAGACGGCTGTAAAGCGCTCCGTACACGCAAACACTATATGCAGATATTTTTCTGGAAAATTCTATTGATATTTGCGTGAGTTATGCTCGTTTGAAAAGTAGGTCAATTGTACATTCTTACTTACCGACAGTACGGTTTTTATTTAATTCAATAAATTCTCATCTCTTTTTGGAAAAAGACGACTGTCAAGCGCTCCGTACACGCAAACACTATATGCAGATTTTTTCTGGATAATTCACTTGCATCCCCCTGAAGGAAGGGTTCCGGATCGATTTTGGTCTCGGCAATTTTTTTATGAGTATTTGGTAAGCTCTAGAAGAAATTCCCGTGATAAAATTTTTAGGAATCGCATAGTCGCCAGAGACAGAATTTTTAAATGTATTTTTCATGTGTTTTTAGCCGTTTTGCCCCGCTTGCATCCCCCTGATGGAAGGGTTCCAGATCGATTTTGGTCTCGGCAATTTTTAAATAAGTATTTCGTAAGCTCTCGAAGGAATTACCGCTATAACATTTTTAGGAATCGCATATTCGCGAGAGACAGAATTTTTAAAGTTATTTTTCATGTGTTTTTAGCCGTTTTGCCCCGCTTGCATCCCCTGATGGAAGGGTTCCAGATCGATTTTGGACTCGGCAATTTTTAAATAAGTATTTCGTAAGCTCTCGAAGGAATTACCGCTATAACATTTTTAGGAATCGCATATTCGCGAGAGACAGAATTTTTAAAGTTATTTTTCATGTGTTTTTAGCCGTTTTGCCCCACTTGCATCCCCCTGAAGGAAGGGTTCCGGATCGATTTTGGTCTCGGCAATTTTTTTATAAGTATTTCGTTAGCTCTAGAAGAAATTACCGTTATCAAATTTTTAGGAATCGCATAGTCGCTAGAGACAGAATTTTTGAAAGTTATTTTTCATGTGTTTTTAGCCGTTTTGCCCCACTTGCATCCCCCTGAAGGAAGGGTTCCGGATCGATTTTGGTCTCGGCAATTTTTTTATAAGTATTTCGTTAGCTCTCGAAGAAATTTCCGTGATCAAATTTTTAGCAATCGCATAGTCGCCAGGGACAGAATTTTTTAAATGTATTTTTCATGTGTTTTTAGCAGTTTTGCCCCACTTTCATCCCCCTGAAGGAAGGGTTCCGGATCGATTTTGGTCTCGGCAATTTTTTTATAAGTATTTCGTTAGCTCTAGAAGAAATTACCGTTATCAAATTTTTAGGAATCGCATAGCCGCTAGAGGCAGAATTTTTTAAAGTTATTTTTCATGTCTTTTTAGCCGTTTTGCCCCACTTTCATCCCCCTGAAGGAAGGGTTCCGGATCGATTTTGGTCTCGGCAATTTTTTTATAAGTATTTCGTTAGCTCTAGAAGAAATTACCGTTATCAAATTTTTAGGAATCGCATAGTCGCAGGAGACAGAATTTTTGAAAGTTATTTTTCATGTGTTTTTAGCCGTTTTGCCCCACTTGCATCCCCCTGAAGGAAGGGTTCCGGATCGATTTTGGTCTCGGCAATTTTTTTGTAAGTATTTCGTTAGCTCTAGAAGAAATTACCGTTATCAAATTTTTAGGAATCGCATAGTCGCTAGAGTCAGAATTTTTTATATGTATTTTTCATGTCTTTTTAGCCGTTTTGCCCCGCTTGCATCCCCTGAAGGAAGGGTTCCGGATCGATTTTGGTCTCGGCAATTTTTTTATAAGTATTTCGTTAGCTCTAGAAGAAATTACCGTTATCAAATTTTTAGGAATCGCATAGCCGCTAGAGGCAGAATTTTTTAAAGTTATTTTTCATGTGTTTTTAGCCGTTTTGCCCCACTTGCATCCCCCTGAAGGAAGGGTTCCGGATCGATTTTGGTCTCGGCAATTTTTTTATAAGTATTTCGTTAGCTCTAGAAGAAATTACCGTTATCAAATTTTTAGGAATCGCATAGTCGCAGGAGACAGAATTTTTAAATGTATTTTTCATGTCTTTTTAGCCGTTTTGCCCCGCTTGCATCCCCTGATGGAAGGGTTCCGGATCGATTTTGGTCTCGGCAATTTTTTTATAAGTATTTCGTTAGCTCTAGAAGAAATTACCGTTATCAAATTTTTAGGAATCGCATAGTCGCTAGAGACAGAATTTTTGAAAGTTATTTTTCATGTGTTTTTAGCCGTTTTGCCCCACTTGCATCCCCCTGAAGGAAGGGTTCCGGATCGATTTTGGTCTCGGCAATTTTTTTGTAAGTATTTCGTTAACTCTAGAAGAAATTACCGTTATCAAATTTTTAGGAATCGCATAGTCGCTAGAGTCAGAATTTTTATATGTATTTTTCATGTCTTTTTAGCCGTTTTGCCCCGCTTGCATCCCCCTGAAGGAAGGGTTCCGGATCGATTTTGGTCTCGGCAATTTTTTTATAAGTATTTCGTTAGCTCTAGAAGAAATTACCGTTATCAAATTTTTAGGAATCGCATAGCCGCTAGAGGCAGAATTTTTTAAAGTTATTTTTCATGTGTTTTTAGCCGTTTTGCCCCACTTGCATCCCCCTGAAGGAAGGGTTCCGGATCGATTTTGGTCTCGGCAATTTTTTTATAAGTATTTCGTTAGCTCTAGAAGAAATTACCGTTATCAAATTTTTAGGAATCGCATAGTCGCAGGAGACAGAATTTTTTTTTAATGTATTTTTCATGTCTTTTTAGCCGTTTTGCCACGCTTGCATCCCCTGATGGAAGGGTTCCGGATCGATTTTGGTCTCGGCAATTTTTTTATAAGTATTTCGTTAGCTCTAGAAGAAATTACCGTTATCAAATTTTTAGGAATCGCATAGTCGCTAGAGACAGAATTTTTGAAAGTTATTTTTCATGTGTTTTTAGCCGTTTTGCCCCACTTGCATCCCCCTGAAGGAAGGGTTCCGGATCGATTTTGGTCTCGGCAATTTTTTTATAAGTATTTCGTTAGCTCTAGAAGAAATTACCATTATCAAATTTTTAGGAATCGCATAGTCGCTAGAGACAGAATTTTTGAAAGTTATTTTTCATGTGTTTTTAGCCGTTTTGCCCCACTTGCATCCCCCTGAAGGAAGGGTTCCGGATCGATTTTGGTCTCGGCAATTTTTTTATAAGTATTTCGTTAGCTCTAGAAGAAATTACCGTTATCAAATTTTTAGGAATCGCATAGCCGCTAGAGGCAGAATTTTTTAAAGTTATTTTTCATGTGTTTTTAGCCGTTTTGCCCCACTTGCATCCCCTGAAGGAAGGGTTCCGGATCGATTTTGGTCTCGGCAATTTTTTTATAAGTATTTCGTTAGCTCTAGAAGAAATTACCGTTATCAAATTTTAGGAATCGCATAGTCGCTAGAGACAGGATTTTTGAAAGTTATTTTTCATGTGTTTTTAGCCGTTTTGCCCCACTTGCATCCGCTGAAGGAAGGGTTCCGGATCGATTTTGGTCTCGGCAATTTTTTTATAAGTATTTCGTTAGCTCTAGAAGAAATTACCGTTATCAAATTTTTAGGAATCGCATAGTCGCTAGAGACAGAATTTTTGAAAGTTATTTTTCATGTGTTTTTAGCCGTTTTGCCCCACTTGCATCCCCCTGAAGGAAGGGTTCCGGATCGATTTTGGTCTCGGCAATTTTTTTATAAGTATTTCGTTAGCTCTAGAAGAAACTACCGTTATCAAATTTTTAGGAATCGCATAGCCGCTAGAGGCAGAAGTTGTTAAAGTTATTTTTCAGGTGTTTTTAGCCGTTTTGCCCCACTTGCATCCCCCTGAAGGAAGGGTTCCGGATCGATTTTGGTCTCGGCAATTTTTTTATAAGTATTTCGTAAGCTCTCGAAGAAATTTCCGTGATCAAATTTTTAGGAATCGCATAGTCGCCAGAGACAGAATTTTTTAAATGTATTTTTCATGTCTTTTTAGCCGTTTTGCCCCACTTTCATCCCCCTGAAGGAAGGGTTCCGGATCGATTTTGGTCTCGGCAATTTTTTTGTAAGTATTTCGTTAGCTCTAGAAGAAATTACCGTTATCAAATTTTAGGAATCGCATAGCCGCTAGAGGCAGAATTTTTTAAAGTTATTTTTCATGTGTTTTTAGCCGTTTTGCCCCACTTGCATCCCCCTGAAGGAAGGGTTCCGGATCGATTTTGGTCTCGGCAATTTTTTTATAAGTATTTCGTTAGCTCTAGAAGAAATTACCGTTATCAAATTTTTAGGAATCGCATAGTCGCTAGAGACAGAATTTTTGAAAGTTATTTTTCATGTGTTTTTAGCCGTTTTGCCCCACTTGCATCCCCCTGAAGGAAGGGTTCCGGATCCATTTTGGTCTCGGCAATTTTTTTATAAGTATTTCGTTAGCTCTCGAAGAAATTCCCGTGATCAAATTTTTAGGAATCGCATAGTTGCCAGAGACAGAATTTTTTAAAGTTATTTTTCAGGTGTTTTTAGCCGTTTTGCCCCGCTTGCACTCCCCTGAAGGAAGGGTTCCGGATCGATTTTGGTCTCGGCAATTTTTTTATAAGTATTTCGTTAGCTCTAGAAGAAATTACCGTTATCAAATTTTTAGGAATCGCATAGTCGCTAGAGACGAATTTTTGAAAGTTATTTTTCATGTGTTTTTAGCCGTTTTGCCCCACTTGCATCCCCCTGAAGGAAGGATTCCGGATCGATTTTGGTCTCGGCAATTTTTTTATAAGTATTTCGTTAGCTCTCGAAGAAATTTCCGTGATCAAATTTTTAGCAATCGCATAGTCGCCAGGGACAGAATTTTTTAAATGTATTTTTCATGTGTTTTTAGCCGTTTTGCCCCACTTTCATCCCCCTGAAGGAAGGGTTCCCGATCGATTTTGGTCTCGGCAATTTTTTTATAAGTATTTCGTTAGCTCTAGAAGAAATTACCGTTATCAAATTTTAGGAATCGCATAGCCGCTAGAGGCAGAATTTTTTAAAGTTATTTTTCATGTCTTTTTAGCCGTTTTGCCCCACTTTCATCCCCCTGAAGGAAGGGTTCCGGATCGATTTTGGTCTCGGCAATTTTTTTATAAGTATTTCGTTAGCTCTAGAAGAAATTACCGTTATCAAATTTTTAGGAATCGCATAGTCGCAGGAGACAGAATTTTTTTAAATGTATTTTTCATGTCTTTTTAGCCGTTTTGCCCCGCTTGCATCCCCCTGATGGAAGGGTTCCGGATCGATTTTGGTCTCGGCAATTTTTTTATAAGTATTTCGTTAGCTCTAGAAGAAATTACCGTTATCAAATTTTTAGGAATCGCATAGTCGCTAGAGTCAGAATTTGTTACATGTATTTTTCATGTCTTTTTAGCCGTTTTGCCCCGCTTGCATCCCCCTGAAGGAAGGGTTCCGGATCGATTTTGGTCTCGGCAATTTTTTTATAAGTATTTCGTTAGCTCTAGAAGAAATTACCGTTATCAAATTTTTAGGAATCGCATAGTCGCTAGAGACAGAATTTTTGAAAGTTATTTTTCATGTGTTTTTAGCCGTTTTGCCCCACTTGCATCCCCTGAAGGAAGGGTTCCGGATCGATTTTGGTCTCGGCAATTTTTTTATAAGTATTTCGTTAGCTCTCGAAGAAATTCCCGTAATCAAATTTTTAGGAATCGCATAGTCGCCAGAGACAGAATTTTTTAAAGTTATTTTTCAGGTGTTTTTAGCCGTTTTGCCCCACTTGCATCCCCCTGAAGGAAGGATTCCGGATCGATTTTGGTCTCGGCAATTTTTTTATAAGTATTTCGTTAGCTCTAGAAGAAATTACCGTTATCAAATTTTTAGGAATCGCATATTCGCAGGAGACAGAATTTTTTTTAAATGTATTTTTCATGTCTTTTTAGCCGTTTTGCCCCGCTTGCATCCCCCTGATGGAAGGGTTCCGGATCGATTTTGGTCTCGACAATTTTTTTATAAGTATTTGATAAGCTCTTGAAGAAATTCCCGTGATCAAATTTTTAGGAATCGCATAGTCGCTAGAGATAGAATTTTTTAAACGTATTTTTCATGTGTTTTTAGCCGTTTTGCCCCACTTGCATCCCCCGAAGGAAGGGTTCCGGATCTATTTTGGTCTCGGCAATTTTTTTATGAGTATTTGGTAAGCTCTTGAAGAAATTCCCGTGATAAAATTTTAGGAATTGCGTAGTCGCTAGAGATAGAATTTTTAAAGGTATTTTTATGTGTTTTTAGCCGTTTTGCCCCACTTGCATCCCCCGGAGAAGGGTTCCCGATCGATTTTGGTCTCGGCAATTTTTTTATTAGTATTTGGTAAGCTCTTGAAGAAATTCCCGTGTTAAAATTTTTAGGAAATTCATAAGCTGTTAAAATATAAATTTTTTTATCATGTATTGTCTTGTGAGGGTGGTTTGGGGGCTGATTTTGGGGGATGATCACTTCGGAAATAACTTATATCGCTGTTTCTATTGGTTTTATGCATATATCTAACAGATAATATAAAAAAAACCGATTTTCGGAATATTCGATTTTTCGTTCATGATGAACGTTCAGAACTTCAAACACATGGTTTCATGTGTTTGAAGTTCTGAACGTTCATCATGAACGAAAAATCGAATATTCCCAAAATCGGTTTTTTTTATATTATCTGTTAGATATATGCATAAAACCAATAGAAACAGCGATATAAGTTATTTCCGAAGTGATCATCCCCCAAAATCAGCCCCCAAACCACCCTCATAAGACAATACATGATAAAAAAATTTATATTTTAACAGCTTATGAATTTCCTAAAAATTTTAACACGGGAATTTCTTCAAGAGCTTACCAAATACTAATAAAAAAATTGCCGAGACCAAAATCGATCGGGAACCCTTCCTCCGGGGGATGCAAGTGGGGCAAAACGGCTAAAAACACATGAAAAATACGTTTAAAAAATTCTATCTCTAGCGACTATGCGATTCCTAAAAATTTGATCACGGGAATTTCTTCAAGAGCTTATCAAATACTTATAAAAAAATTGTCGAGACCAAAATCGATCCGGAACCCTTCCATCAGGGGATGCAAGCGGGGCAAAACGGCTAAAAAGACATGAAAATACATTTAAAAAAAATTCTGTCTCTAGCGACTATGCGATTCCTAAAATTTGATAACGGCAATTTCTTCTAGAGCTAACGAAGTACTTATAAAAAAATTGCCGAGACCAAAATCGATCCGGAACCCTTCCTTCAGGGGATGCAAGCGGGGCAAAACGGCTAAAAAGACATGAAAAATACATTTAAAAAATTCTGTCTCTAGCGACTATGCGATTCCTAAAAATTTTATCACGGGAATTTCTTCAAGAGCTTACCAAATACTCATAAAAAAATTGCCGAGACCAAAATCGATCCGGAACCCTTCCTTCGGGAGATGCAAGCGGGGCAAAACGGCTAAAAAGACATGAAAAATACATATAAAAATTCTGACTCTAGCGACTATGCGATTCCTAAAAATTTGATAACGGTAATTTCTTCTAGAGCTAACGAAATACTTATAAAAAAATTGCCGAGACGAAAATCGATCCGGAACCCTTCCTTCAGGGGATGCAAGGGCAAAACGGCTAAAAACACCTGAAAAATAACTTTAAAAATTCTGTCTCTGGCGACTATGCGATTCCTAAAATTTGATCACGGGAATTTCTTCGAGAGCTAACGAAATACTTATAAAAAAATTGCCGAGACCAAAATCGATCCGGAACCCTTCCTTCAGGGGGATGCAAGTGGGGCAAAACGGCTAAAAACACATGAAAAATAACTTTCAAAAATTCTGTCTCTAGCGACTATGCGATTCCTAAAAATTTGATAACGGTAATTTCTTCTAGAGCTAACGAAATACTTATAAAAAAATTGCCGAGACCAAAATCGATCCGGAACCCTTCCTTCGGGGGATGCAAGCGGGGCAAAACGGCTAAAAAGACATGAAAAATACATATAAAAAATTCTGACTCTAGCGACTATGCGATTCCTAAAAATTTGATAACGGTAATTTCTTCTAGAGCTAACGAAATACTTATAAAAAAATTGCCGAGACGAAAATCGATCCGGAACCCTTCCTTCAGGGGGATGCAAGCGGGGCAAAACGGCTAAAAACACCTGAAATAATAACTTTAAAAATTCTGTCTCTGGCGACTATGCGATTCCTAAAAATTTGATCACGGAATTTCTTCGAGAGCTAACGAAATACTTATAAAAAAATTGTCGAGACCAAAATCGATCCGGAACCCTTCCATCAGGGGATGCAAGCGGGGCAAAACGGCTAAAAAGACATGAAAAATACATTTAAAAAAAATTCTGTCTCTAGCGACTATGCGATTCCTAAAAATTTGATAACGGCAATTTCTTCTAGAGCTAACGAAGTACTTATAAAAAAATTGCCGAGACCAAAATCGATCCGGAACCCTTCCTTCCGGGGGATGCAAGCGGGGCAAAACGGCTAAAGAGACATGAAAAATACATTTAAAAAATTCTGTCTCTAGCGACTATGCGATTCCTAAAAATTTTATCACGGGAATTTCTTCAAGAGCTTACCAAATACTCATAAAAAAATTGCCGAGACCAAAATCGATCCGGAACCCTTCCTTCGGGGGATGCAAGTGGGGCAAAACGGCTAAAAACACATGAAAAATACGTTTAAAAAATTCTATCTCTAGCGACTATGCGATTCCTAAAAATTTGATCACGGGAATTTCTTCAAGAGCTTATCAAATATTTATAAAAAAATTGTCGAGACCAAAATCGATCCGGAACCCTTCCATCAGGGGGATGCAAGCGGGGCAAAACGGCTAAAAAGACATGAAAAATACATTTAAAAAAAATTCTGTCTCTAGCGACTATGCGATTCCTAAAAATTTGATAACGGCAATTTCTTCTAGAGCTAACGAAGTACTTATAAAAAAATTGCCGAGACCAAAATCGATCCGGAACCCTTCCTTCAGGGGGATGCAAGCGGGGCAAAACGGCTAAAAAGACATGAAAAATACATTTAAAAAATTCTGTCTCTAGCGACTATGCGATTCCTAAAAATTTTATCACGGGAATTTCTTCAAGAGCTTACCAAATACTCATAAAAAAATTGCCGAGACCAAAATCGATCCGGAACCCTTCCTTCGGGGATGCAAGCGGGGCAAAACGGCTAAAAAGACATGAAAAATACATATAAAAATTCTGACTCTAGCGACTATGCGATTCCTAAAAATTTGATAACGGTAATTTCTTCTAGAGCTAACGAAATACTTATAAAAAAATTGCCGAGACGAAAATCGATCCGGAACCCTTCCTTCAGGGGGATGCAAGCGGGGCAAAACGGCTAAAAACACCTGAAAAATAACTTTAAAAAATTCTGTCTCTGGCGACTATGCGATTCCTAAAAATTTGATCACGGGAATTTCTTCGAGAGCTAACGAAATACTTATAAAAAAATTGCCGAGACCAAAATCGATCCGGAACCCTTCCTTCAGGGGATGCAAGTGGGGCAAAACGGCTAAAAACACATGAAAAATAACTTTCAAAAATTCTGTCTCTAGCGACTATGCGATTCCTAAAAATTTGATAACGGTAATTTCTTCTAGAGCTAACGAAATACTTATAAAAAAATTGCCGAGACGGAAATCGATCCGGAACCCTTCCTTCAGGGGGATGCAAGCGGGGCAAAACGGCTAAAAACACCTGAAAAATAACTTTAAAAAATTCTATCTCTAGCGACTATGCGATTCCTAAAAATTTGATCACGGGAATTTCTACAAGAGCTTATCAAATACTTATAAAAAAATTGTCGAGACCAAAATCGATCCGGAACCCTTCCATCAGGGGGATGCAAGCGGGGCAAAACGGCTAAAAAGACATGAAAAATACATTTAAAAAAAATTCTGTCTCTAGCGACTATGCGATTCCTAAAAATTTGATAACGGCAATTTCTTCTAGAGCTAACGAAGTACTTATAAAAAAATTGCCGAGACCAAAATCGATCCGGAACCCTTCCTTCAGGGGGATGCAAGCGGGGCAAAACGGCTAAAAAGACATGAAAAATACATTTAAAAATTCTGTCTCTAGCGACTATGCGATTCCTAAAAATTTTATCACGGGAATTTCTTCAAGAGCTTACCAAATACTCATAAAAAAATTGCCGAGACCAAAATCGATCCGGAACCCTTCCTTCGGGGGATGCAAGCGGGGCAAAACGGCTAAAAAGACATGAAAAATACATATAAAAAATTCTGACTCTAGCGACTATGCGATTCCTAAAAATTTGATAACGGTAATTTCTTCTAGAGCTAACGAAATACTTATAAAAAAATTGCCGAGACGAAAATCGATCCGGAACCCTTCCTTCAGGGGGATGCAAGCGGGGCAAAACGGCTAAAAACACCTGAAAAATAACTTTAAAAAATTCTGTCTCTGGCGACTATGCGATTCCTAAAAATTTGATCACGGGAATTTCTTCGAGAGCTAACGAAATACTTATAAAAAAATTGCCGAGACCAAAATCGATCCGGAACCCTTCCTTCAGGGGGATGCAAGTGGGGCAAAACGGCTAAAAACACATGAAAAATAACTTTCAAAAATTCTGTCTCTAGCGACTATGCGATTCCTAAAAATTTGATAACGGTAATTTCTTCTAGAGCTAACGAAATACTTATAAAAAAATTGCCGAGACCAAAATCGATCCGGAACCCTTCCATCAGGAGGATGCAAGCGGGGCAAAACGGCTAAAAACACACGAGAAAAATACATTTAAAAAATTCTGTCTCTAGCGACTATGCGATTCCTAAAAATTTGATCACGTTAATTTCTTCTAGAGCTAACGAAATACTTATAAAAAAATTGCCGAGACGAAAATCGATCCGGAACCCTTCCCTCAGGGGGATGCAAGCGGGGCAAAACGGCTAAAAAGACATGAAAAATACATTTAAAAAATTCTGTCTCTAGCGACTACGCGATTCCTAAAAATTTTATCACGGGAATTTCTTCAAGAGCTTACCAAATACTCATAAAAAAATTGCCGAGACCAAAATAGATCCGGAACCCTTCCTTCGGGGGATGCAAGTGGGGCAAAACGGCTAAAAACACATGAAAAATACGTTTAAAAAATTCTATCTCTAGCGACTATGCGATTCCTAAAAATTTGATCACGGGAATTTCTTCAAGAGCTTATCAAATACTTATAAAAAAATTGTCGAGACCAAAATCGATCCGGAACCCTTCCATCAGGGGATGCAAGCGGGGCAAAACGGCTAAAAAGTCATGAAAAATACATTTAAAAAAAATTCTGTCTCTAGCGACTGTGCGATTCCTAAAAATTTGATAACGGCAATTTCTTCTAGAGCTAACGAAATACTTATAAAAAAATTGCCGAGACCAAAATCGATCCGGAACCCTTCCTTCGGGGGATGCAAGCGGGGCAAAACGGCTAAAAAGACATGAAAAATACATATAAAAAATCCTGACTCTAGCGACTATGCGATTCCTAAAAATTTGATAACGGTAATTTCTTCTAGAGCTAACGAAATACTTATAAAAAAATTGCCGAGACGAAAATCGATCCGGAACCCTTCCTTCAGGGGGATGCAAGCGGGGCAAAACGGCTAAAAACACCTGAAAAATAACTTTAAAAAATTCTATCTCTAGCGACTACGCGATTCCTAAAAATTTTATCACGGGAATTTCTTCAAAAGCTTACCAAATACTCATAAAAAAATTGCCGAGACCAAAATAGATCCGGAACCCTTCCTTCGGGGGATGCAAGTGGGGCAAAACGGCTAAAAACACATGAAAAATACGTTTAAAAATTCTATCTCTAGCGACTATGCGATTCCTAAAAATTTGATCACGGGAATTTCTTCAAGAGCTTATCAAATACTTATAAAAAAATTGTCGAGACCAAAATCGATCCGGAACCCTTCCATCAGGGGGATGCAAGCGGGGCAAAACGGCTAAAAAGTCATGAAAAATACATTTAAAAAAATTCTGTCTCTAGCGACTGTGCGATTCCTAAAAATTTGATAACGGCAATTTCTTCTAGAGCTAACGAAATACTTATAAAAAAATTGCCGAGACCAAAATCGATCCGGAACCCTTCCTTCAGGGGGATGCAAGCGGGGCAAAACGGCTAAAAAGACATGAAAAATACATCTAAAAATTCTGTCTCTAGCGACTATGCGATTCCTAAAAATTTTATCACGGGAATTTCTTCAAGAGCTTACCAAATACTCATAAAAAAATTGCCGAGACCAAAATCGATCCGGAACCCTTCCTTCAGGGAGATGCAAGCGGGGCAAAACGGCTAAAAACACCTGAAAAATAACTTTAAAAAATTCTGTCTCTGGCGACTATGCGATTCCTAAAAATTTGATCACGGGAATTTCTTCGAGAGCTAACGAAATACTTATAAAAAAATTGCCGAGACCAAAATCGATCCGGAACCCTTCCTTCAGGGGGATGCAAGTGGGGCAAAACGGCTAAAAACACATGAAAAATAACTTTCAAAAATTCTGTCTCTAGCGACTATGGGATTCCTAAAAATTTGATAACGGTAATTTCTTCTAGGGCTAACGAAATACTTATAAAAAAATTGCCGAGACCAAAATCGATCCGGAACCCTTCCATCAGGGGGATGCAAGCGGGGCAAAACGGCTAAAAACCCATGAGAAAAATACATTTAAAAAATTCTGTCTCTAGCGACTATGCGATTCCTAAAAATTTGATCACGGGAATTTCTTCGAGAGCTAACGAAATACTTATAAAAAAATTGCCGAGACCAAAATCGATCCGGAACAATACCTTCGGGGATGCAAGTGGGGCAAAACGGCTAAAAACACATGAAAAATACCTTTAAAAAATTCTATCTCTAGCGACTATGCGATTCCTAAAAATTTGATCACGGGAATTTTTTCCAGAGCTTATCAAATACTTATAAAAAAATTGCCGAGACCAAAATTGATCCGGAACCCTTCCATCAGGAGGATGCAAGCGGGGCAAAACGGCTAAAAACACATGAGAAAAATACATTTAAAAAATTCTGTCTCTAGCGACTATGCGATTCCTAAAAATTTGATCACGTTAATTTCTTCTAGAGCTAACGGAATACTTATTAAAAAATTGCCGAGACGAAAATCGATCCGGAACCCTTCCTTCAGGGGGATGCAAGCGGGGCAAAACGGCTAAAAAGACATGAAAAATACATTTAAAAAATTCTGTCTCTAGCGACTATGCGATTCCTAAAAATTTTATCACGGGAATTTCTTCAAGAGCTTACCAAATACTCATAAAAGAATTGCCGAGACCAAAATCGATCCGGAACCCTTCTTTCGGGGGATGCAATTGGGGCAAAAGGGCTAAAAAGACATGAAAAATACATATAAAAAATTCTGTCTCTAGCGACTATGCGATTCCTAAAAATTTGGTAACTGTAATTTCTTCTACAGCTAACGAAATACTTATAAAAAAATTGCCGAGACTAAAATCGATCCGGAACCCTTCCTTCAGGGGGATGCAAGCGGGGCAGAACGGCTAGAAAGACATGAAAAATAACTTTAAAAAATTCTGTCTCTAGCGACTCTGCGATTCCTAAAAATTTGATAACGGTAATTTCTTCTAGAGCTAACGAAATACTTATAAAAAAATTGCCGAGACCAAAATCGATCCGGAACCCTTCCTTCAGGGGGATGCAACCGGGGCAAAACGGCTAAAAAGACATGAAAAATACATTTAAAAAATTCTGTCTCTAGCGACTATGCGATTCCTAAAAATTTTATCACGGGAATTTCTTCAAGAGCTTACCAAATACTCATAAAAGAATTGCCGAGACCAAAATCGATCCGGAACCCTTCTTTCGGGGGATGCAAGCGGGGCAAAACGGCTAAAAAGACATGAAAAATACATATAAAAAATTCTGTCTCTAGCGACTATGCGATTCCTAAAAATTTGGTAACTGTAATTTCTTCTAGAGCTAACGAAATACTTATAAAAAAATTGCCGAGACCAAAATCGATCCGGAACCCTTCCTTCAGGGGGATGCAAGCGGGGCAAAACGGCTAGAAAGACATGAAAAATAACTTTAAAAAATTCTGTCTCTAGTGACTCTGCGATTCCTAAAAATTTGATAACGGTAATTTCTTCTAGAGCTAACGAAATACTTATAAAAAAATTGCCGAGACCAAAATCGATCCGGAACAATACCTTCGGGGGATGCAAGTGGGGCAAAACGGCTAAAAACACATGAAAAATAACTTTAAAAAATTCTGTCTCTAGCGACTTTGCGATTCCTAAAAATTTGATCACGGGAATTTCTTCCAGAGCTTATCAAATACTTATAAAAAAATTGCCGAGACCAAAATCGATCCGGAACCCTTCCATCAGGAGGATGCAAGCGGGGCAAAACGGCTAAAAACACCTGAAAAATAACTTTAAAAAATTCTGTCTCTGGCGACTATGCGATTCCTAAAAATTTGATCACGGGAATTTCTTCGAGAGCTAACGAAATACTTATAAAAAAATTGCCGAGACCAAAATCGATCCGGAACCCTTCCTTCAGGGGGATGCAAGTGCGGCAAAACGGCTAAAAACACATGAAAAATAACTTTCAAAAATTCTGTCTCTAGCGACTATGCGATTCCTAAAAATTAGATAACGGTAATTTCTTCTAGAGCTAACGAAATACTTATAAAAAAATTGCCGAGACCAAAATCGATCCGGAACAATACCTTCGGGGGATGCAAGTGGGGCAAAACGGCTAAAAACACATGAAAAATAACTTTAAAAAATTCTGCCTCTAGCGACTTTGCGATTCCTAAAAATTTGATCTCGGGAATTTCTTCAAGAGCTTATCAAATACTTATAAAAAAATTGCCGAGACCAAAATCAATCCGGAACCCTTCCATCAGGGGGATGCAAGCGGGGCAAAACGGCTAAAAACACATGAAAAATAACTTTAAAAAATTCTGTCTCTAGCGACTATGCGATTCCTAAAAATTTGATCACGGGAATTTCTTCGAGAGCTAACGAAATACTTATAAAAAAATTGCCGAGACCAAAATCGATCCGGAACAATACCTTCGGGGGATGCAAGTGGGGTAAAACGGCTATAAACACATGAAAAATACCTTTAAAAAATTCTATCTCTAGCGACTATGCGATTCCTAAAAATTTGATCACGAGAATTTCTTCAAGAGCTTACCAAATACTCATAAAAGAATTGGGCGGGAATGTGGCACTTTCGGCCACTCGCTTTAAAACAATAACTAATCTTAATGTTATTTGTAAAACACGTTAATCACAAAAGTAAATCTTATTTTTAAGATAGAATGAAATGAACTGAAGCTATGGCAGTTTCATATTTAATACAGTTGTAATACTTTACAAATACATTGTTAATTAAAATAAAGTTATAATGGATAAAATCAAATACCAGATTACTTAATATCTAGTAAATATCTATACTAGTAAAAATCTTTAAATTCATTATTTTTAAATAACGTTTAATGATGATTCGTTAAGATTTCTATTATTAAAAATGACAAACAACAGCGGCACAAGTCTGTCATGAAAGTAAGCGGGGTTACGCGACATAAAAAGAGAGATGTTAAAAGAATGTTTAAAAATTGAGAATATTAAATACTTATATTTTATAACCATCAGAAGAATAAAGCAGTCAGATGGACAAAGAACTAAAATGATGAAAACGCCATTCTCTTTAAATAACTGAATATGACTGAGAAATACAAGAATAAATATTTTAAAATAGTTTAAACCTTATTGAAGTAGATACCAGCAGCTTCAAAAAATAATTTAACATTTATCATTATTTTAATGTAAATAATAGTGAAAGTAAGCTTCTTCTAACACAGTACAAGTTTAACACAAATGTACTAAGTTCTTGATGAATATACTTAAAAATATAATAATTTATTCATTAAAAAGAATAATAGTCTCTAATTTAGATTCAGATATCATACCGGAAAAGGAAGAAAAAACAAAAAGAAACTTCATTAACGTACAGGTAAGATTACAATACTATTTTAATATTTAAAATACAAAAAGTATATAAAACATATTAATTAAACTTATGAGCAATAAACCAGTTAAACATCTGCACAACCTGCCCAAAAAAGATTTTCTATAAAAACATCTTGTATGTAATCTGGTAAGTTCATTTTATGCTACCATTAAAATCTAAAATAAAGCGAAGATGTAAAGCTATTTTTGTACCGAAAGCACGATTTTCGCATTTTTTTTGAACCTATTAATAGAGCCAAAAGCGACCGCTTGTCGACCAGCGGGCGGTAAAAACTGAAAAGCGCTCGCTGTTCGCCGTAGAGGGTAAAAATCGAAAAGCGCCCGCTGTCGTTTCGAATGGAGTTTTCAAGATTGTTTAAGAAAATCATCGATATTTTAAAAAACACAAAAATCTATACTTGCGGTAAAAAAATATGGTGTGCACCAAGGGCTAAGTGGGTTTTTTGACCTCGCGTGGTTGCAGTACTCGTCTTCGGTTCGCAAACGCACTTGCCTTCGGCTCGTGCTAGCTCACCTTCGACTCGTACTGCAACCCTACATTCGGTCTAAAAGACCCACCTCCATGTTACTGCCATCGCTTGGATCGTAGAAAAACGACCATAGGCGTCGTCGTTTGTAGGTGTTACGTTGTGACGCTTTCAATCCCCAAATGAGGGATTAAACACAAAAACTTTCGACCGAATATACAATGTACAATTCCATACGGGAGCCATAAGGGCAACTGACATGGTGAAAGGGCTGAAGGCTCCCCGGGGTCAATGGCATACTTTTCTCTCTTAGTAGCATATAATATAGAAACCCAGAATGGATAGAGACCCACAATGAAACTATGACGAACTATAGTGGTTTTAACGACCTTCTTAGACAGTTTTGTCCATCACCAGGCTGCGGCCTACGTTGCAGACTAATATGGATTACAGGACTGATTCTCAAGGTTAAACTGAAGATACATCCAGTCTCATTTATGTACACCGCAGGCCATGAGAATAGCAGCAATAAATAATTTAAAAAAATATTGCACAAATAGTGAAAAGTATTATGGATTTGCGCGCGCGCATATACACACACATACACACACACACACACATACATATATACTCCTACTCCATTTTGGCGCCATCAGTCCCTATATGCATAGCCTCTATAATGTTATCTAGATATTGTCTGCCTGCCACCACCCGCATTATTCTACAAAATTTTTCATATATTACGTAGGGAGTTTGAAGAAGTGAAAAGGATCAAATTTATACAAAAATATAAATATTTCTTTCACATATGTAAATTTGGCTGCCGCAACACAATTTTTATTAAATTCATAAAATCTCGAGATTTCTAAAATGGGGGGGGGGGTTAAGAATCACAATGATCAAAAATTCCGATGGCGAAAATACCGATAGGTAATTTAACGATAGCTAAATCATCGGAATAAGGTTTTAATCGAATAGGAAAAATTCCTACGAGAAAATTACAAATGGTCAAAAGTTCCGAAAATAATTTTGACAATGTTCAAAAGTTTCGAAAATAATTTTGACAGTGATTCATAGTAACGAAAATCAAATGTCGGAAAAGTCGAATAGTTAAAATAAAACCTATCAACGGTTGTATCACAAATGGGTACAAATTCCGTTACAGGACGAAATTCCGAAAACTAATAAAACACTCCTTAAGAGGATGTGCAACCCTAATTTCAATATTTTTTAAATCAACATTCAAACATTTATTTGGAAAAAGACGGCTGTAAAGCGCTCCGTACACGCAAACACTATATGCAGATATTTTTCTGGAAAATTCTATTGATATTTGCGTGAGTTATGCTCGTTTGAAAAGTAGGTCAATTGTACATTCTTACTTACCGACAGTACGGTTTTTATTTAATTCAATAAATTCTCATCTCTTTTTGGAAAAAGACGACTGTCAAGCGCTCCGTACACGCAAACACTATATGCAGATTTTTTCTGGATAATTCACTTGCATCCCCCTGAAGGAAGGGTTCCGGATCGATTTTGGTCTCGGCAATTTTTTTATGAGTATTTGGTAAGCTCTAGAAGAAATTCCCGTGATAAAATTTTTAGGAATCGCATAGTCGCCAGAGACAGAATTTTTAAATGTATTTTTCATGTGTTTTTAGCCGTTTTGCCCCGCTTGCATCCCCCTGATGGAAGGGTTCCAGATCGATTTTGGTCTCGGCAATTTTTAAATAAGTATTTCGTAAGCTCTCGAAGGAATTACCGCTATAACATTTTTAGGAATCGCATATTCGCGAGAGACAGAATTTTTAAAGTTATTTTTCATGTGTTTTTAGCCGTTTTGCCCCGCTTGCATCCCCCTGATGGAAGGGTTCCAGATCGATTTTGGTCTCGGCAATTTTTAAATAAGTATTTCGTAAGCTCTCGAAGGAATTACCGCTATAACATTTTTAGGAATCGCATATTCGCGAGAGACAGAATTTTTTAAAGTTATTTTTCATGTGTTTTTAGCCGTTTTGCCCCACTTGCATCCCCCTGAAGGAAGGGTTCCGGATCGATTTTGGTCTCGGCAATTTTTTTATAAGTATTTCGTTAGCTCTAGAAGAAATTACCGTTATCAAATTTTTAGGAATCGCATAGTCGCTAGAGACAGAATTTTTGAAAGTTATTTTTCATGTGTTTTTAGCCGTTTTGCCCCACTTGCATCCCCCTGAAGGAAGGGTTCCGGATCGATTTTGGTCTCGGCAATTTTTTTATAAGTATTTCGTTAGCTCTCGAAGAAATTTCCGTGATCAAATTTTTAGCAATCGCATAGTCGCCAGGGACAGAATTTTTTAAATGTATTTTTCATGTGTTTTTAGCAGTTTTGCCCCACTTTCATCCCCCTGAAGGAAGGGTTCCGGATCGATTTTGGTCTCGGCAATTTTTTTATAAGTATTTCGTTAGCTCTAGAAGAAATTACCGTTATCAAATTTTTAGGAATCGCATAGCCGCTAGAGGCAGAATTTTTTAAAGTTATTTTTCATGTCTTTTTAGCCGTTTTGCCCCACTTTCATCCCCCTGAAGGAAGGGTTCCGGATCGATTTTGGTCTCGGCAATTTTTTATAAGTATTTCGTTAGCTCTAGAAGAAATTACCGTTATCAAATTTTTAGGAATCGCATAGTCGCAGGAGACAGAATTTTTGAAAGTTATTTTTCATGTGTTTTTAGCCGTTTTGCCCCACTTGCATCCCCCTGAAGGAAGGGTTCCGGATCGATTTTGGTCTCGGCAATTTTTTTGTAAGTATTTCGTTAGCTCTAGAAGAAATTACCGTTATCAAATTTTTAGGAATCGCATAGTCGCTAGAGTCAGAATTTTTTATATGTATTTTTCATGTCTTTTTTAGCCGTTTTGCCCCGCTTGCATCCCCCTGAAGGAAGGGTTCCGGATCGATTTTGGTCTCGGCAATTTTTTTATAAGTATTTCGTTAGCTCTAGAAGAAATTACCGTTATCAAATTTTTAGGAATCGCATAGCCGCTAGAGGCAGAATTTTTTAAAGTTATTTTTCATGTGTTTTTAGCCGTTTTGCCCCACTTGCATCCCCCTGAAGGAAGGGTTCCGGATCGATTTTGGTCTCGGCAATTTTTTTATAAGTATTTCGTTAGCTCTAGAAGAAATTACCGTTATCAAATTTTTAGGAATCGCATAGTCGCAGGAGACAGAATTTTTAAATGTATTTTTCATGTCTTTTTAGCCGTTTTGCCCCGCTTGCATCCCCTGATGGAAGGGTTCCGGATCGATTTTGGTCTCGGCAATTTTTTTATAAGTATTTCGTTAGCTCTAGAAGAAATTACCGTTATCAAATTTTTAGGAATCGCATAGTCGCTAGAGACAGAATTTTTGAAAGTTATTTTTCATGTGTTTTTAGCCGTTTTGCCCCACTTGCATCCCCCTGAAGGAAGGGTTCCGGATCGATTTTGGTCTCGGCAATTTTTTTGTAAGTATTTCGTTAACTCTAGAAGAAATTACCGTTATCAAATTTTTAGGAATCGCATAGTCGCTAGAGTCAGAATTTTTTATATGTATTTTTCATGTCTTTTTAGCCGTTTTGCCCCGCTTGCATCCGCCTGAAGGAAGGGTTCCGGATCGATTTTGGTCTCGGCAATTTTTTTATAAGTATTTCGTTAGCTCTAGAAGAAATTACCGTTATCAAATTTTTAGGAATCGCATAGCCGCTAGAGGCAGAATTTTTTAAAGTTATTTTTCATGTGTTTTTAGCCGTTTTGCCCCACTTGCATCCCCCTGAAGGAAGGGTTCCGGATCGATTTTGGTCTCGGCAATTTTTTTATAAGTATTTCGTTAGCTCTAGAAGAAATTACCGTTATCAAATTTTTAGGAATCGCATAGTCGCAGGAGACAGAATTTTTTTTTAATGTATTTTTCATGTCTTTTTAGCCGTTTTGCCACGCTTGCATCCCCCTGATGGAAGGGTTCCGGATCGATTTTGGTCTCGGCAATTTTTTTATAAGTATTTCGTTAGCTCTAGAAGAAATTACCGTTATCAAATTTTTAGGAATCGCATAGTCGCTAGAGACAGAATTTTTGAAAGTTATTTTTCATGTGTTTTTAGCCGTTTTGCCCCACTTGCATCCCCCTGAAGGAAGGGTTCCGGATCGATTTTGGTCTCGGCAATTTTTTTATAAGTATTTCGTTAGCTCTAGAAGAAATTACCATTATCAAATTTTTAGGAATCGCATAGTCGCTAGAGACAGAATTTTTGAAAGTTATTTTTCATGTGTTTTTAGCCGTTTTGCCCCACTTGCATCCCCCTGAAGGAAGGGTTCCGGATCGATTTTGGTCTCGGCAATTTTTTTATAAGTATTTCGTTAGCTCTAGAAGAAATTACCGTTATCAAATTTTTAGGAATCGCATAGCCGCTAGAGGCAGAATTTTTTAAAGTTATTTTTCATGTGTTTTTAGCCGTTTTGCCCCACTTGCATCCCCCTGAAGGAAGGGTTCCGGATCGATTTTGGTCTCGGCAATTTTTTTATAAGTATTTCGTTAGCTCTAGAAGAAATTACCGTTATCAAATTTTTAGGAATCGCATAGCCGCTAGAGGCAGAATTTTTTAAAGTTATTTTTCATGTGTTTTTAGCCGTTGTTTTTGCCCCACTTGCATCCCCCTGAAGGAAGGGTTCCGGATCGATTTTGGTCTCGGCAATTTTTTTATAAGTATTTCGTTAGCTCTAGAAGAAATTACCGTTATCAAATTTTTAGGAATCGCATAGTCGCTAGAGACAGAATTTTTGAAAGTTATTTTTCATGTGTTTTTAGCCGTTTTGCCCCACTTGCATCCCCCTGAAGGAAGGATTCCGGATCGATTTTGGTCTCGGCAATTTTTTTATAAGTATTTCGTTAGCTCTCGAAGAAATTTCCGTGATCAAATTTTTAGCAATCGCATAGTCGCCAGGGACAGAATTTTTTAAATGTATTTTTCATGTGTTTTTAGCCGTTTTGCCCCACTTTCATCCCCCTGAAGGAAGGGTTCCGGATCGATTTTGGTCTCGGCAATTTTTTTATAAGTATTTCGTTAGCTCTAGAAGAAATTACCGTCATCAAATTTTTAGGAATCGCATAGTCGCAGGAGACAGAATTTTTTTTTAATGTATTTTTCATGTCTTTTTAGCCGTTTTGCCCCGCTTGCATCCCCCTGATGGAAGGGTTCCGGATCGATTTTGGTCTCGGCAATTTTTTTATAAGTATTTCGTTAGCTCTAGAAGAAATTACCGTTATCAAATTTTTAGGAATCGCATAGTCGCTAGAGACAGAATTTTTGAAAGTTATTTTTCATGTGTTTTTAGCCGTTTTGCCCCACTTGCATCCCCCTGAAGGAAGGGTTCCGGATCGATTTTGGTCTCGGCAATTTTTTTATAAGTATTTCGTTAGCTCTAGAAGAAATTACCGTTATCAAATTTTTAGGAATCGCATAGTCGCTAGAGACAGAATTTTTGAAAGTTATTTTTCATGTGTTTTTAGCCGTTTTGCCCCACTTGCATCCCCCTGAAGGAAGGGTTCCGGATCGATTTTGGTCTCGGCAATTTTTTTATAAGTATTTCGTTAGCTCTAGAAGAAACTACCGTTATCAAATTTTTAGGAATCGCATAGCCGCTAGAGGCAGAATTTTTTAAAGTTATTTTTCATGTGTTTTTAGCCGTTTTGCCCCACTTGCATCCCCCTGAAGGAAGGGTTCCGGATCGATTTTGGTCTCGGCAATTTTTTTATAAGTATTTCGTAAGCTCTCGAAGAAATTTCCGTGATCAAATTTTTAGGAATCGCATAGTCGCCAGAGACAGAATTTTTTAAATGTATTTTTCATGTCTTTTTAGCCGTTTTGCCCCACTTTCATCCCCCTGAAGGAAGGGTTCCGGATCGATTTTGGTCTCGGCAATTTTTTTGTAAGTATTTCGTTAGCTCTAGAAGAAATTACCGTTATCAAATTTTTAGGAATCGCATAGCCGCTAGAGGCAGAATTTTTTAAAGTTATTTTTCATGTGTTTTTAGCCGTTTTGCCCCACTTGGATCCCCTGAAGGAAGGGTTCCGGATCGATTTTGGTCTCGGCAATTTTTTTATAAGTATTTCGTTAGCTCTAGAAGAAATTACCGTTATCAAATTTTTAGGAATCGCATAGTCGCTAGAGACAGAATTTTTGAAAGTTATTTTTCATGTGTTTTTAGCCGTTTTGCCCCACTTGCATCCCCCTGAAGGAAGGGTTCCGGATCCATTTTGGTCTCGGCAATTTTTTTATAAGTATTTCGTTAGCTCTCGAAGAAATTCCCGTGATCAAATTTTTAGGAATCGCATAGTTGCCAGAGACAGAATTTTTAAAGTTATTTTTCAGGTGTTTTTAGCCGTTTTGCCCCGCTTGCATCCCCTGAAGTAAGGGTTCCGGATCGATTTTGGTCTCGGCAATTTTTTTATAAGTATTTCGTTAGCTCTAGAAGAAATTACCGTTATCAAATTTTTAGGAATCGCATAGTCGCTAGAGACAGAATTTTTGAAAGTTATTTTTCATGTGTTTTTAGCCGTTTTGCCCCACTTGCATCCCCCTGAAGGAAGGATTCCGGATCGATTTTGGTCTCGGCAATTTTTTTATAAGTATTTCGTTAGCTCTCGAAGAAATTTCCGTGATCAAATTTTTAGCAATCGCATAGTCGCCAGGGACCGAATTTTTAAATGTATTTTTCATGTGTTTTTAGCCGTTTTGCCCCACTTTCATCCCCCTGAAGGAAGGGTTCCCGATCGATTTTGGTCTCGGCAATTTTTTTATAAGTATTTCGTTAGCTCTAGAAGAAATTACCGTTATCAAATTTTTAGGAATCGCATAGCCGCTAGAGGCAGAATTTTTTAAAGTTATTTTTCATGTCTTTTTAGCCGTTTTGCCCCACTTTCATCCCCCTGAAGGAAGGGTTCCGGATCGATTTTGGTCTCGGCAATTTTTTTATAAGTATTTCGTTAGCTCTAGAAGAAATTACCGTTATCAAATTTTTAGGAATCGCATAGTCGCAGGAGACAGAATTTTTTTTAAATGTATTTTTCATGTCTTTTTAGCCGTTTTGCCCCGCTTGCATCCCCCTGATGGAAGGGTTCCGGATCGATTTTGGTCTCGGCAATTTTTTTATAAGTATTTCGTTAGCTCTAGAAGAAATTACCGTTATCAAATTTTTAGGAATCGCATAGTCGCTAGAGTCAGAATTTGTTACATGTATTTTTCATGTCTTTTTAGCCGTTTTGCCCCGCTTGCATCCCCCTGAAGGAAGGGTTCCGGATCGATTTTGGTCTCGGCAATTTTTTTATAAGTATTTCGTTAGCTCTAGAAGAAATTACCGTTATCAAATTTTTAGGAATCGCATAGTCGCTAGAGACAGAATTTTTGAAAGTTATTTTTCATGTGTTTTTAGCCGTTTTGCCCCACTTGCATCCCCCTGAAGGAAGGGTTCCGGATCGATTTTGGTCTCGGCAATTTTTTTATAAGTATTTCGTTAGCTCTCGAAGAAATTCCCGTAATCAAATTTTTAGGAATCGCATAGTCGCCAGAGACAGAATTTTTTAAAGTTATTTTTCAGGTGTTTTTAGCCGTTTTGCCCCACTTGCATCCCCCTGAAGGAAGGATTCCGGATCGATTTTGGTCTCGGCAATTTTTTTATAAGTATTTCGTTAGCTCTAGAAGAAATTACCGTTATCAAATTTTTAGGAATCGCATATTCGCAGGAGACAGAATTTTTTTAAATGTATTTTTCATGTCTTTTTAGCCGTTTTGCCCCGCTTGCATCCCCCTGATGGAAGGGTTCCGGATCGATTTTGGTCTCGACAATTTTTTTATAAGTATTTGATAAGCTCTTGAAGAAATTCCCGTGATCAAATTTTTAGGAATCGCATAGTCGCTAGAGATAGAATTTTTTAAACGTATTTTTCATGTGTTTTTAGCCGTTTTGCCCCACTTGCATCCCCCGAAGGAAGGGTTCCGGATCTATTTTGGTCTCGGCAATTTTTTTATGAGTATTTGGTAAGCTCTTGAAGAAATTCCCGTGATAAAATTTTTAGGAATTGCGTAGTCGCTAGAGATAGAATTTTTTAAAGGTATTTTTTATGTGTTTTTAGCCGTTTTGCCCCACTTGCATCCCCCGGAGGAAGGGTTCCCGATCGATTTTGGTCTCGGCAATTTTTTTATTAGTATTTGGTAAGCTCTTGAAGAAATTCCCGTGTTAAAATTTTTAGGAAATTCATAAGCTGTTAAAATATAAATTTTTTTATCATGTATTGTCTTGTGAGGGTGGTTTGGGGGCTGATTTTGGGGGATGATCACTTCGGAAATAACTTATATCGCTGTTTCTATTGGTTTTATGCATATATCTAACAGATAATATAAAAAAAACCGATTTTCGGAATATTCGATTTTTCGTTCATGATGAACGTTCAGAACTTCAAACACATTCCTAAACACCTGCAGTTACCGTTTTTTATTGGGACTATATGTTGGATTGATTGACATATTTTATGTGGACATTGACAACCTCTGAACTCGTTGAAAAAATTATCTCGTGAGTAGCTTACTGTAATAAAGTTTATTGGCTTATACTTTTCAGCTAGTATCTATCCTGCAATAATTTCCTACCCCTTTGACAGGAGTGTGGCTTCTCTGTACTCCCTCCGTTGCTAAGTTATTCTTGTTGTAATTATGTTTTTGGCCTAGGGCGAAGAGTTCCTGCAGAAGACAACACGTCTTCATATAATTGTTCTTTCCTCGAGGGCGTCATTATATGACCATCATAAAGCAGGAGACTTTAAAAAAAATAGGACCAAATTGGGAACGGCAACTTTGAGAAACTTAACGATGGCATTACAGTGGGTAACCTTGAGTGAAGGGCTTCCTGATGCACACATCTTGACAGCTTCATCTTTCTATAGATTATCAATGGAAGTTGATCTAGTCTGTATTTATTTTAATTCACTGTGACCACTTTGTGGTCTCTTCTTTGAATAATTATTATTTTAGTAATCTACTGCTTTCAACCATTACTATAGCTTCATTTTTTGTTTCAGGGTTTTTATTATCCTTTCAGAAAAAGCAGCAACTATAAGAGGCGACCGGTCAAATTTAACAGATCTATTCCTCATTCATTGATGTGGTTGATATTTACTTTGAGGATGTCTTTTCAAATTTCATTTAGAAGAACATAAGAATGATAGAAATCTGCTTTTATAATTCATTTCAGGCATCTTATGTATTTTTAAGCTGATTTTATCTTTTTTTTGTAGGTATAATTTAATAAAAAGAAAGAAATAAGTCATGAAATTTCTCAGATTTAATTCAGGCTCTGCTTGTGTATTTTTTATAGAACTGTATTTTTATTTTTTTTATTAAATTACATGTACTTTCAAAAAGATAGAGTCAACTCAAAAATACATGGAATGTCTGAGATGCATTACTGAAGCCGATTTCTATCATTCTTAGTCTTTTGGATTAAGTACGGACACATCACCTCAAAGTAAATATCGATAACATTGAATGCTCAATACACCTGCTAAATCTGACAAGTGGCTTTTATATTGTAGGAGCCGGATGAATTTTCTTATTAAGTTTTTAATTTTGGTCCGTATACTGTAGTGTAGTGTAGTGTGAGTGTGTCTGAAACTTCTATACATCTATAGCTTGTCCTGCCATAACAATAATCTGAGTACGTGTAAAAATTGTGAAAAAAGTTATTTTAATCTGTAAAATTCAGTCGAATTGTAGTAGTTAATGAACAATCAGCTTATCCATTAACTACCAGTATTAATTGACTTTTAGAGGTTATAGTGAACTTTTCATAATTCTGACAGGTTTCCAGAATATTTATTTAAGCATACTCTATAAATCTTTCGGACAGGCTCACACTACATGGCCCTTCAGATTGCATAAGAGAAAACCTATTTAATTAATTAGGCTGAAATTTACAACATGAAAAGATAAATTAATCCTGCTCCTGTAATGTTATAAAAGCCACCAGTCAGATTTAGCAGGTGTACTCATCATTCAGTGTTGTCGATGTTTAGTTGGCGTAAATGTGCTTAAGTATAAAAATAATAGAACTCTGCTTCTATAATGTATTTCAGGCATCGTATGTTTTTTTAAGCAAATTTCATCTTTCTAGAAGTAGGTATAATTTAATAAAAAAAAAAAATCTGTGCGATATGTAGTCCATTATTTCACCGTGTTTATCGCACTTGCTACACTCGTGCGCTAACCTCACGGTGCGATAATGAACTGCTTAGCGCACGGATAGGCGTGACAGCGGACTTAAGGCAGACAGTGTTATAAAAAATTGTACGATACTAATGCGTTAAGTAACACATTACACGTCGTGAAAGGATCCTCGCTACGCTCGGGCCTTAACTTTACGCCATGAAATAATGGGCCACTTATCGCACTTGTATCGTAATGTATTAGTACGATAAATTTTGTATCGATATTTATTCATTAATTAAAAAAACCTCTTTCAATTCATTGGCCCGTAGTTTCCTCAACCTTAATATGTTGATTCCTTTAATTAATATTTAATAACGAAATTTATAAATCTACGACTAAAAAGAATTTTTAAGCGATTAAGTCATTGTTACTCCTGTAATCGTTGGATATACAAAAATCAATTTTCATTTTTCAATTTTTTTCTAAAAAACTAACCAACAAAATGAATTAAAACATTACAGATTATATTTATTGATATTATCCATTATCATGATTTTTCTCAAAAAAAATTGACCGTTTAGTTTGGGAGTTATAAGCATCTAAAAAAAAAACACGTTATTGTTAATAATTTTTTTAGAAAATATAGGTATTTTAATTCTCTTTCGAACGCTACCCATCAGATTCGAATAACTCGATCCTATCATTAAAAAAAAAAAAAAATCAAAAAGCAGTTTTGAGAAAAATCGAAAATTTGAAAAAAAAACAAAAACACATCGCCCCAATAAAAAAAACGGATTTTGACCGGAAAATGAGACCTGCCCGGTCAAAATTGACCGAGTAGAAATTGAGATCTAGGCGTACACACACACACACACGCACACACACACGCACACGCACGCACACACACACACACACACACACACACACACACACAGACATTTTTCAAAAACCATGTATTTTGATTCCTAACGTCTCGGAACACAATTATAACATGTTTTTACAACAACTCAAAAATTTAATGTCACAAAGCTTTCTCTAGGAGGAAGCAAAATGTTTAATTGAGAAATAAATGAAATCTATGAATTCGTTTTTGAATTCGAATTGTCTACTTTTGTAGCAAGCAGGGTCAAACCTTTCTTATTATAATAATTGTTGTAAAATTATATATATTAAGGAAGTCCATACCAACAAATTGTCAATTTCTGTACCAAGATTGATACCTCGATTTTTTTTCTATCTATTTTATAGCTACAATTTTATTAAAAATTTCTTTTTTTTTAGTTGGATTAAATAAAGTGTAAATAAATTAAAATAAAATAATTAACTTCTTTAGTAAGGTCGTATTTCAGAAAGAAGTTTATATATATCGCTGTTGATATATATATATATTTTTTTTTTTTAATATATCAGTAATTTTATTTCAGGTGGGGGGCTTCGCCCCCCCCCCACACCCCCCTGAGTGGGGGCTTCGCCGCTACACCCTCACCAGGGGCTCTGCCCCTGGACCCCGCCCTGCGCCCCACATCAAACCCGCCATACCTCATTACCTACCAACAACAAACTTTATTGTTTCTTTTATTTTGTTTTATTTAGATGGGACATTTCAACATAATAACTATATCCTCAAGGATTTTCATTCATAGTCACAAAATGATTTCGTAGATTCATTCGTCATCGAATATCATTTAATGTGTGATATCAGGAATTTGGTTACGAGTCGTGAGGATGGAATATTATATTTGCTTATTCTTTGGCTCAATTTTATATTTAATCAAAAATTTAATCTTTGTTTTTTAATTTTATTTTTAAGATTTAAACTTGAAGAACTTCTGTTAATCACATTGTTAATAGAAGATTAGATTATATACAATATTAGCTGCCTGTCTACGACCAAGTTTTAGAAAAAAATAATTTGTTTCTTGGACCAACTTAGAATAATTTTAAGTAAAAAAACATTTAGGGATTTAATCTTTTAATTTTTGTTACTTCAACATCAATTTATATTTCTTATTATATATTGTTATTAGTGTTTTAGTTTACATAATATTTGGCATTTTGTAAACAATAGATATTTCTTTTTTTTAAATTATGTTTTCAATGTGTTTATCTCATTTTATAGCACAGAATTGATTGTACATTAAAATGTTAATTGGGGAAAAGTTTTGTTTAGATGTTATTCATAAGTATATCTTTTGCATTCAATATTTTTGTGTAAAGTCAAATCGTTGAAATAAGCGAAAACCGTCCATTTTATGTATGTTTTGGAGTTAAAAATTGTTTGTTTGGATTTAACTCGTCGGGAATTGATTGTACAAAAAAATGTTTAAGAGGAAAAAGTTTTGTTTTAATATTATCTATAACTTTTACATTCAACATTTTTGTGTAAAATCAAATCCTGTCAAGTTATAGCCGAAAATCGTCCATTTTATGTATATTTAGGCGTTAAAAACCGTTTTTATGAGTTCAACTCATCAGGAATTGGTCGTAGCAAAAAATGTTCAATATAAAAAAGTTTTGTTTTAATATTATCTATAACTTTTACATTTAAAATTTTTGTGTAAAGTCAAATTCTGCTCTGTTATAAACGAAAATCAGCCATTTTATGTACATTTAGGCGTTAAAAACAGTTTTTTTGGATTTAACTCATCAGGAATTGATCGTACAAAAAAATGTCGAATAGGAAAAAGTTTTGTTTCAATATTATCTATAACTTTTGTATTTAACATTTTTGTGTAAATTCAATTCCTGTAAAGTAATAGCAAAAAAACGACTATTTTTGATGATTTTAGCGATTTTTTCGCTATTACATTGTTAAATATTGTTCATAGAAAAAAATGTTCAATGTAAAAAAGACGTCTTTTAATTAGTTTTAGCAGATGCATTTGTTGTTTTTGACTTAAATTTAATTTTGTTCACCGTATGCTCAAAAATCGATTTTTTCAAATTTTTATTTGTCCTGGCGTTTTTTTATTTGTCGATCGATTTGGCTCGGTAGAGAACTGTCAGTTACTTATAATTAGACGAGTATATTCCCCAAAGCCCGTTTGGATCCGTCGAAATTTCACTGAGATAATCGGGTTACTTGATCACATACATACGTACAGACATACATACATCTCTGAAAACGCTTAAAATGTACTTCTTTTGGGTGGAAAATAGTTTTTATGTTGTAAATTTCAGAATTTGAAGTGTTACAATTTTCGCCCTGACGAAAATATAAGGCTCTCCCGAGAAGCGGTCGTGCCTAAAAAGGGGGATATCGGCGAGAGAGAGGACGCTCAGAGTTACGTCGTCGCTATTTTTCCGACGGAGGTTCGCGCGCGCGCTCTTTTCCACCTCAATTTTTCCCACGACGTTTTTCTTCGCTTGTGCAGAAAGAGAGAGAGAGAGAGAAGGAGCGAGGGGGGGAGAGGGGGGACAAAGAGAGAGAGAGGGAGAGAGAGGTATTATTACTTTCTGCGAGGGAGAGGGGGGCTTTGCTGTTTTAGAATTATTACGGTGCTATGGATAATTGAAAAATGAAATTTTCTGTGAGCTATACAGATGAGAGTAAAAAGGATCGTCTTTTGAAAGCCCGGAATACCATGGGAGCGTGAAAAATTAGTTTTATATGGCCATACGATGTAATGGAAGAGATCTCGAAATTTAATTTCCGTTGTTGATTCACTTACCGTTGTAGGTTTTTGTTATGTTTTTGTCTTTCGGTCATTTTAACTGGTTATATTTAAGTTTTGTTAAAGGTAGGAGAAGGTGGCCGAGAGACACATGTATTTTTAAAAACGTTATATGAATTTTATGACGTAATGCTCTACCACTGGTCAACTATTTTGTATTCTATTGTTAAAATACATTGAAACTTTATATTTAGTTCCTCGAATACTCTTATTTGCGAATACATGCATACGGTCTAAACAATATAAACATGTGTACTAAATTAAAAAGGAAAAGAATTATTAATAATCGTCAGATACTTATTACAGTACGAAAGCACGACTACAAAAAGTACAATCCCTAAGAATTTCTGACACTTAGACAAATCGAAACGGAAGTACCAGAAAAATGGTACACGGACCACAATCCTAAGTGACATTACCGAGGAAAATGAAGACAAATGCGGCTCTCACTCGGACGACCCTTTGAACAATTTAAAATTTTTCACCGGGACAAAGTCATCACCCTTGTTTGCCACCACCACAAAGCTCAAAACACATAACCCGCCATTCGTACCCTTCGCACAGCTCGCCGCCATTATACAAACCTTAAAAAATGCCCCTCATCTCTTCCCATTTCCGTCCTCCTCCTCCTCCTCTCTCACCATTTCTCACTCACTAGCTCTCCCCCCTTGTATTTCTCTCTTTCTCGGTCATCCGCCGGCCTCGAAAAATGAGTCAACACGTCGACGCGCGCGCTTTCCTACTGTTTATCCTCCGAGCGCTGCTCCAGAATTCGAGATCGCTCACGCGGCAAATCAAACACGCGAGCGAGCCTGGGATTCTCAAAGCGCTTTTTTCGCCCGGAATAAGACGCCCACTTTGTAAGGTCGTTGACGTGAAAATGGTCTAGGAGGAGGAAGAGAAGCGGCTCTGTTTGGATTAGGGGTGGGAGGAGGGAATTTTCGGGAGCGTAGTGGGCGTTAGACGTGTGTGTATGCGTGGGTGTGTTTTGATGGTTTGTTTTAACAGGGAATTATTATGTTTTGTGATTATCGAGCGCGGTAGGGTCTCGCGTTCAACGCATTCATTTTTAAAAAGCTCAATTGTAAAAGTAATTTGACCATATTTTATGCATAAAATTTAATAAAGGATTCCATAGTACGTGTTTTTAAAGAGGAATCTATTAAAAATTAAAGGATGGAACGTAAATCGACTACTATAAATTTATTAAAATGCTACTTCGAGAATACAAAAATCCATTCGACCGATATTACTTTATGAACGCATTTCTTTAACCTTATATATGTACACGAGCTTCAAACAGTGTAGTGCTGCTGCTTTCATAAGTTCTCCTGGGAGGCCGCAACGATGGGCATTTCCCTCCTGTTAAATCACGTGGATTGTACTCTGATGTGGCGCTTTCAAAACTAGTGAACCGCATGATATTATTGCATGGAATTATAGAGAAGAATTTATTGTACGTTTCGACACCAATGAACACAGAGCAAATCGTGATTTAAAGATTATAATCCTCATATTCTCATAATAACGTTGCTCCTCTTACGTTCTACACAGTTTATTTATTTTCATTAAATATTCTTTAATCGATTTAGTCCGATAAGTACATTACTCATATGGGTCTGAAGTTTGCATCGTTGGAACACAACGAAATAATTTCATCTAAACCTTTGTTGTAGTTATTTTATTCTATAAAACACTAAGTCTACACACAAAATTAATATTAATCAGGTATAACCATGCTGCCAAATAAATTGTTTTTTTTTTTTTTTTTTTTTTTTATTTCGTTGCACTCCAACGTTGCGAACTTCAGACCCATTCACTCATCCCGACTGCATTAATTCCATTACCCACTTCGTAATTCAAAAACGGCCTGCCCCTCCCGCCCCGCCATGCGCAACAAAAAGAGCGCGATCCGTCCTCTGCACCATTTACCAACCTAAGCATCCCCGACAGGCATTCGAGAATAATCGTCTTAATACCGGGGCCTCATCAATCAAGCGCGGCGCGCGCGCGTGGTGGACAGCCTGATCCACCCCTACACCTTAAACTATCCAAACGAGTGCGCGCAGCTCGCATTGTTCTCTCCGTAAGATAAATAACGCGCGGATAATACGCCACCAGCGACGTTCGAGAAATTCCTCTTGGGCTAAATGAGACGCGGCGGCGCCTCCTTCCTTTGCGCAACAAAGGACGGCCTTAATTTCAATTGCATTCCCGCGGCTTGGAGCGAGGGGGCTTGAAATCCCGGATCGGAGCTGCTGCATGTAGCAGTGCAACAATGAATTCTGCGCGCTTCGCTGCGCACTCTCGAGAAACAATATGTGTAGCGAGCTGTGGAGAGGGAGTGCGCGCAAGAAGGAGAGCAGAGAAGCAGCAGGGATCTGGGGAAATTTTCTCGGACGGTTAGGGCAGCAAGAGGAGGGAGAGAGAGGTATATAGTGGCGGACGCTCGGGAATTTTATTATTGAGACCCGTTGCGCTGCGGACAGACCGAGGGAGAGTTTAGCGGCGGGAACAAAGGTGATGGCGGAGGGTTATGTGTATACGTAAACGTTGGAGTTTTGTGTGTGTGTTTTTTTTTATGGAGGAGGAGAGAGTTGTAGGCTTGGAATTTGACTTTGAGATGAGCTGCGGGGTAATTAATTTTTTTTGGAATTTTAAGGGCTTTGGTTGGTAATGGTAAATAATGTATTCTGAATTATTAGTTAAGAAAGGAATACTAATAAAATTTTAAATCAATAGCTCGGAAAAGAGATTTTTTTTTAAGTAAAAAATATAATGTTATGTCATAGTGAAAAATTGTATTTTTGGCAATATTTCTAGCTAGTATCACATATTCGCTGACGATGTTCCGGAAATTTATTCTGGATTAACGTATACGCTAAAAACATCGCTACGAAAATATCAATTTTTTAGTAAAAATTTTAATGTTTACCACGAAATTTTTGATATGGTTCTTCATCGAAGCGTCACGTAAACACAACATTTCAAATTAAAACTTTGAAAATTATCTGCACAATATTGCAGATATATAGAGATATTCCTCTCGAGTACATAAAAGATTATTAATAAAGGTGTGTGAAACCTAATCACCAACACGCACCGCATTATATCATCAACAACAAATTACGCGTCCTCATCAAGGAAAACGACAATTTGCAACTGACACCCTCAACCTCCCCGATAATTACCAATCAGCGAAAGTGCATCGAAAAACTGCACGCGTCTCGGCTCGGATTAGCGCACATGCTCACCAACGCGACCACCTCTGACGCCCCGGCGACATTATTCATACCGGCGCGCTAATGACTCTACGCGCGAGAGAAAGATCGCGAGAGAGCGCCTGACGCGTGACAAATCATCGTCAAAGTTCGCGAGCGTAATCGCGCGCGTGTTTCATGCCCGATCGGCCGGTGGATACACTTCGTATCACGGCCGACTGACGCGAGTGCAGCGAGCGCGCGAGGAAAAAAAAAGAAGCCGGTCACGTGTGCGCGACTCGTATACATATAGGTGCATGATGGCAGGAGTAGAAGACAGCCTCCGATCAAGCTTGAATTTTCTCTATGATGTGTAGGTTGTATGGATGCGCGCGTTTGTAACGTACACGTGTGATTGGATGTGTGTGTATGGTACAGGTAATTAGGTCGAATCGCGGGTTTGGCGTGGGTTAATTATGCCCGGTTGCGCATAATTTTGAATAACAATTAATATTTCTCGATAGGGTATTGCGTATATGGTTAATTAGGATTCGCGATCTATGATGCCGTTGATAGCGTAGAACAAGTAACAGACAAGGTTTGTGAAGGGATGTAAATAAATCAAGTGATCTTTTTTTTCCAAGATTTAAATGGATAACATGATTCTTCCTTATGTATGTTAATTAAGTGAAATAAATATGTTGAATGGAACCTTGAAATGTTTATGAGAAATGAAAGTGTCCAGCTATTAAATGAACATGAAATTATAATGATGCTTTTATAAGTATGGAACTTTCAAATGATAATAATAAATTAATAAATTGTAAAAAATTAATGTTTTGCTTTGGACAATATTCAAATTTATATTCTTCATAAAAGTTTTTATCATCTTTTACTTTATGAAAGTTTTTTAATCGATAAAAAGTGTTACTCTTACTACTTACTTCTAAAAACAACCCATACTAAATTTTATAATATGCTTTTATCATTATTGAAAAAGAAAAAAATTGAATTGTCAAATTGGTTGTAACATTGGGAATCAATCGCCCTTCCACTTTCTTTTTCACTCCTTTCGAGGTTCGCGATCGACTTCGAGATTCGATATCGTTCGAGAGAAAAATAGATTATCTCGAATGCTAAAATTATATATTGGGTTTTGTAGACTATATTAAAATGGGAATAATTTTTTTCATGACTGTACAAATAATAATATTTGCTAATATAATAAACTTTCTACGAAAGTATAAAATAAGGCAAGTATAGACGTTTTTTCTGGATAATCTATAAAAAACAACACATAATTTGTCTAGTCCTTTTATTTCTTCGAATCTCATCTATTCAATAAGCACTCTCTATAAATGGTAATAATTTTTTTCATAACCGTACAAAATGCTGAACAAATTATATGTAAGTAAGTACATTCAAACTGTTCACTCCCAATCAAACAAACGAAAGTTGTGAAATCAATTATCAAATAGTCAAGTAATGCAAACAACTGTCGGAAACTACTGTATGACTGTTCTTAGAAATGTATTCAAATTTGTTCATCTTTCTATAGAAATTAAACACAAGAAAGTACTGAAATGATATAAAACTTTTTACGAAAGTATAAAATAAGGCAAGTATAGACGTTTTCTTTGTATAATCTATAAAATAATAGTATTTATGATTTTTTAACATAAATCAAACAAATACCAGTCAAAAAGTCTTTCACTTCTTTGAGTCATTGTATGCTGAACAAATTATATGTAAATATTCAAATTGTTCACTGCAAATCAAACAAACGAAAGTTGTGAAATCAATTATCGATATAGTCAAGTAATGCACACATATCTCGGAAACAACTGTAGACTGTTTTCAGAAATGTATTCTAATATGTTCATCCTTCTATACAAATTAAACACAAGAAAGTACTGAAATCAATTTATTGTAGTCAAGTTCCCATAAGATAACTTGACTGACATAATAGAACTTTTCGTACCTTGCGTGTAAAATTACATTTTATGCCGACGTTATAACTTCAAAAATATTCAGCCAGTGGGCATAAAGTATTACTTAACGCCTAAGAGACGCAATAGCTCACATACTCCTGTACAAAACCTTATTGAACCTATACGCACTTTACGCCCGTGTGGGTGAAAATTATTTTATATCTATTATGCATTCTTTTCACTTCTAAAATTCATAAGAATTTTTTCAGATATTTACGAAAAGTCAAAGTTTTGAACTTTCTATAATATTACGCATCTTGGGAGGACAAGAGAAGTCTAGAGCTGCTCTAGCAGGGGTGGTTCTCAATCTCCCACACATACTTGGCGGGCCCGACGGTTTGCAGTTCAAGGTGTAGAAATGGTCATTTCCATATATAAAGATCAGATAAAATGTATAAATGGGTTGCATTTACATATTAAATACTGATCCATGAATGTATCACTCTGTTTTTAAATAGAAATTGCAAACCCGCGTGAAAATATCATATGAGATCTCATATATGTGAATATGGGACATCAGATATCATGAGATTTCATACGAGATCCCACTCTGGTAGCATGTCCATTGCAATTTTGATGCAATTCTGCCGCAATTTACAGAAATTTAACGGAAATTGCATCAGACTATGTGTGATCTGTTACCTATTTCGTGCATATTTCTGCATTTTCAGTAAATTGCGGAAAAGTTACAACAGAATTGCAACATGTCGCAGCAGAATTGCAACAGAATTGCGCAAGCCGCGCGAGGCAGATTGTGTTTCCAGGGCATAATATATAATATTGCAGATAACTATATATATAATATATATGAGATCTCATATGAGATCCTGATGGCTAAAATACACACATGAGATCTTATATGATATTTACTCGCGGGAAAAATACGTGGCTTATAAAATGGTTAGTAAAATCTAAAGTACTTTTGAGTAGATTTTTTAGTACAATTTATATACATTTTTATTTCATTCCTGTTTAAAATCGACGGACACAAGGACAAATATTTTGGGTAATGTAAGTAAATCATGAAATTCTGCACACATGTAGGGATTATATATTTGAAAAGTATCAATTAAAAATTAGAGTCATTGTAATTATTTATTAATTATGGTGGACTTATAGGTATAAACATTTTTAATGAATTTATGCAAAAATTTAGCACATTTAGCTACATTTGCAAAGCCCACCGGTAAACTGCAAACCGTCGGGCCCGCCAAGTATGTGTGGGAGATTGGAGAACCACCCCTGCTAGAGCAGCTCTAGACTTCTCTTGTCCTCCCAAGATGCGTAATATTATAGAAAGTTCAAAACTTTGACTTTTCGTAAATATCTGAAAAAATTCTTATGAATTTTAGAAGTGAAAAGAATGCATAATAGATATAAAATAATTTTCACCCACACGGGCGTAAAGTGCGTATAGGTTCAATAAGGTTTTGTACAGGAGTATGTGAGCTATTGCGTCTCTTAGGCGTTAAGTAATACTTTATGCCCACTGGCTGAATATTTTTGAAGTTATAACGTCGGCATAAAATGTAATTTTACACGCAAGGTACGAAAAGTTCTATTATGTCAGTCAAGTTATCTTATGGGAACTTGACTACAATAAATTGATTTCAGTACTTTCTTGTGTTTAATTTGTATAGAAGGATGAACATATTAGAATACATTTCTGAAAACAGTCTACAGTTGTTTCCGAGATATGTGTGCATTACTTGACTATATCGATAATTGATTTCACAACTTTCGTTTGTTTGATTTGCAGTGAACAATTTGAATATTTACATATAATTTGTTCAGCATACAATGACTCAAAGAAGTGAAAGACTTTTTGACTGGTATTTGTTTGATTTATGTTAAAAAATCATAAATACTATTATTTTATAGATTATACAAAGAAAACGTCTATACTTGCCTTATTTTATACTTTCGTAAAAAGTTTTATATCATTTCAGTACTTTCTTGTGTTTAATTTCTATAGAAAGATGAACAAATTTGAATACATTTCTAAGAACAGTCATACAGTAGTTTCCGACAGTTGTTTGCATTACTTGACTATTTGATAATTGATTTCACAACTTTCGTTTGTTTGATTGGGAGTGAACAGTTTGAATGTACTTACTTACATATAATTTGTTCAGCATTTTGTACGGTTATGAAAAAATTATTACCATTTATAGAGAGTGCTTATTGAATAGATGAGATTCGAAGAAATAAAAGGACTAGACAAATTATGTGTTGTTTTTTATAGATTATCCAGAAAAAACGTCTATACTTGCCTTATTTTATACTTTCGTAGAAAGTTTATTATATTAGCAAATATTATTATTTGTACAGTCATGAAAAAAATTATTCCCATTTGTAAAGAGTACTTATTGAATAGAAGAGACTAGAAGAATTAAAAGGAGTATAGACAAATTGTGCTGTTAGAACGTACTTAAAAAATTAGCTTTTAAAAAACGTCTTGATTGTTATAAAAAAATATTTAAGCTCTCATTAATTATTTGTACAGTCATGAAATATATCAAGTTCAATGTGTTATGGCTATGAATAAAGCAACAGCTAAAAAAAATTATGAAAAGAAAATGAAAAATAAGAAACAAGATTCAAAACCTGAAGAAAATGATGAAAGCCAAGAAAATGAAGAATAATTATTGAGGCTTGAAGCTTTTTAAAAAATAACAGTAAATTTGTCCTTTTAAAACCATTCATAAAATTTTTACCTATTTAAATGTAAAAAATGTAAAATAAAAACTATGATGCACCCGAATCTTGTCAAATTTATTCTTCTTGAAACTTAAATATTCCCAACTAATACTTATCTTGATTTTTTTTTAACTGTATTACAAACAGAATATGAACACGTGTCGATTAATACATACATTACTTACAAATAATACATTATTTTATTGCCTGATTAATTTTCGTTGTTAGTAAAAAAAGTCCATTACATTTAAAGTAAAATCATAATTAATAATTAATCTTAGAATAGCAACATTTTTAAATCATTTTGATCAAAATCAAAATTATATACACTTTTACTATATAAAATATAAAATTCGATCACACATGATTTGACAACTGTAACTTGTATGAAGAAACACTAAGAATCCCAGAAAGAATCACGTGATATAACATAATATAATCTCATTTCAACTATCCCATTTCCGTAATAGCAGCCGGTACAGAATTTTTTCACAAAATACTCTTGCATCCATTTGGTTTTATTTTTTTTTCTTTTTCAAATTGGAAAGCAGTTAACACAGGCATGTTGTCCGAGTAAGTCCCATCTGAAACATTTAGCATCCCACACCATGAACCAATCATTAATTACATTATTCTCAGCATGACTTGGATTTGTTGAAATTTTTACACAAAACCACTTGAATTAATAATCTATCATAGCTCACATCTTGTAAAATTAAAAATAAACAGTTTTTGAACTAAGAATCTTTGAAAGAACAAAAAATTTCTTGACTTCTATTTGTGGATATAACTTCTTCAAATTGTTATTTAAATCTTGTGTAGAAAAAAGTTTACTGTGGACTCTGAAACATTTTATCATCTCTTACCATGAGCTAATCATAAATTAAATTATTCTGAGCACTTTTATTCGTTCAAATATTCACAAAATAACACATCGTTCTGGCATTTTTCTGTATTTCAATTTTCATTTTATATAATTTTTTAAACAGATTATGAACTAAGATAACTGTAATGTTCTCTAAACAGATGGCTCCTCTGAAACATTTAGCGTCCCACACCATGAATCATTAATCATTAATTACATTATTCTGAACACTTGGATTTGTTGAAATTTTTACATAAAATCACTTGAATTAATAATCTATCATTGCTCACATCTTGTAAAATTAAAAATAAAGTTTATGAACTAAGAATCACTGAGAGAAAAAAAATTTCTTGACATTTATTTGTGGATATAACTTCTTGAAATTGTTATTTAAATCTTGTGTAGAAAAAAGTTTACTGTGGACTCTGAAACATTTTATCGTCTCTTACCATGAGCTAATCATAAATTAAATTATTCGGAGCACTTTTATTCGTTCAAATATTCACAAAATAACACATTGTTCTGGCATTTTTCTATACTTCAATTTCCATTTCATATAATCTTTTGAAACAATTTATTAACTATAAGAATTACTGAGAGAACAAAAACTTTCTTGACATTTATTTATGGATATAACTTCTTGAAATTATTATCTTAATCTTGTGTAGAAAACAGTTTACTGTGGTCTTTTTTATCGTTTAAAAACTTCTATCCTGTTAGTTTTTGCGTGGATCCCCATTCTAGTTAAAAAATTCTAATTTTTGAATATAACTTCAACTAAACTATAATGATTCCTTCATTTTGTACAATCACGTACAAATTTGGATCATATTCCTTATACAATCTGAAAAAAATATAAAAAATTAACACAAAGTTTCAATGTTCATCTCTAACTGATATTTTATATTCTAAAAATAGACATTTAGTCATTTAATACTTATCTGATTATTTTTGTTGTTGATGTACATAAATCTTGAAGTTAATGTATAAATCTTTTTCAAACTGCATTTGCCTTTTAAGTAAAAAAAACAGTAAAGCCTGTGACTGAAATAATAAATGTAATTAAAAAAATTAATAATACTTATAATTCTATAATAATACTATTCTTTAACATCACCAATTCCATCAGCATTTATCGTAAATGTAGCTTCCCTTTCAGGTAAGCATGAATCGCAAATTTTGCATATCCTTGTTCCACCGCTTCCTTTATGTAAATAAAGTCTAGTTGCACATGGGTAATAATATTGCCGCTAATAGGTTTCTTTTGATCACCTTCGAACATACTAGCTATACCATCCACTTGTAAATGCATCTTTTGATCACCTTCGAACGTACTAGCTGTACCATCCACTTGTAAATGCATTTGGCGAGCTGTCAATTTTCCTCTTCTAGCAAAATCTGTCCTGTGTATAATGCAGTAGCACTGTCTACTATCAGTAGCCCGTATCTAGATTCTGACATCATAGCACTGGCTTTTATCAAAAGCTGAGTTTGGTGGTCAGAGTTGTATGCACGGGCAGTTGGAACATTATCAAGTACACTGATGTTATATGTTTCAGCTACAGCAATTAATCTTTCAGATCTGTAAGTACCTTCGGCATCAATGTATATGGACTTAGCCTCTGGACCTCCCATATTAACATGTAGTTGGCAGTTAACGGCTAAAGTGTAAAAGCTGTGATTTTCCAGTTCTAAATTCTCCAAAGATTTCTGTAATCCTGTTTCTATTCCACCTCCTGAAAGTCTGTGAAAAAATTCTATCTATAATCTGAAAATGAAAAAAATTTTCACAAAGTATCTATTCTTTATTTTTTTTTAAGTTGTATATCTCTTTAAGTTATATCAATTTTTTATAAAATACTTATCTAATATGTATAAAAGTATGCTCATATACCATCAGCTGATTGAAATTCATATCTTTTTTTTTTATACCTAATTATACGTATATTCTAAAAATACCATACGACATAAGATATTTTGAGGCTGTCGTATAGAGTCACAGTTTTGTTTATGTTCTCCCCTCTCTCTCTCTCACTCACTCACTCTCTCTCTCTCTCTCTCTCTCTCTCTCTCTCTCTCTCTCTCTCTCTCTCTCTCTCTCTCTCTCTCTCTTCGAGTTACATTATGTGTATATATTATATTATGGGAGCTTGTTGTTGACCAATCATAACAGAGCAGAGGTCGGAACAAAACAGCTGATCGAGGAGAGAAAAGAAGAAGAAGAAAAATTTTAGAGAATCAGAAAACAACCCTCCGGAATATATAAACTAGATATAAATCAAAACGACATAATATTTTTAATTGAAATTTTTTATACATGTAGTATATCAAAAAAGCTATCCACTGATATATTTAAATATAAGATAAAACATAATGCAAAGTCGTAAAAAAAAAGTGAAATTCTCGCACACCCATTTCAAAGTATATGAACCGCGGTCGTCCTCCCTCAGGCTTCTTCTACATTTGGACAGTTACTTGCCTTCGGAGCGCTCCCGCGCTCCTTGATTTATCTAGAACTTTCCTATCTTAAATTTCAGATTATTCTCAAAACGTAACAATAATACCGAAATTTAAAATTAATATGAGGTCAACAAACCTTAAGAAGTGACAAATTTCATTTTGACGTTAAACCAATTTATATAATACACAAATAAAGCTTTCAATCTCGGTTTATTAAAACACCACTGACACCTCATTCCCAAAGACTTTTGTACCTAGTAGCAATTTCAGCGCAATTTTTCTTCCTATTTTGCGCCTCATTCCTCTCATCAATTACTTACAACAACATTCCAATACCTCTCCCAATTCAAGCTCACTTCCCGCCACCAAACCCTCGGCTTCTTCCCATATTTTACAGAGCGGAAAAAGCATGCCACGGAGCTTAATCATATCCTCCTCCTCCTCCCACACGAAAAATTCCGCAAATAAACAGATCGCGCGGCGCGTAGGCCGAAAGAATTCGCGCCGGCGAATAAATAAATAAGAGTGTGAGCCTCGCTGCGGCAGCAGCAGCAGCACCGGCCAGGGAAAACGGCCATGACGCGGCACCCGGCGATATCTGGCCGCGCGCTCGCTCTCTTACAAAACGCGCATTTAAAAATAACGCGCCGCTGCTTTTCCCGCTCGCTCGGACCTTGACGCGCCGGGAAATCGCCGCTGCGAGGTACTCTCGCCCCGCTGCCTTGACTCGCCGCATCAAAGGTTAAGATGTACAGACGGGAGCGTGGCTTTTCTATTTTTTGCCTTTCGGCTCTCTCGCCTCTCTTTTACTCGAGGTGCGGCGAGCTGTACGGAGGTGACTCGCGACTCGGGTATAGTGGAGATGAGAAAACGGAGCAGACGTTATATTATGGCTGTGGCGCGTGTTTGTTTGGTGTAGTGATGAATAAGAGATTGATGGGCGCTTGCCGGATTAAATTAATGTGTATCGAATTTTAATTTGTTGGGATGTTAACGAGTATTTAATTCTTTTGAAATTGTAGACAGCATTTTAATTGTAATTTTAATTATGTATTAATTGATTTATGTATACATTATGTAAGCGACACTGTGTTGAATTACAATAGGCGGTTATTGTTATTAGAACACTTTATACTAAAATTGACATTACAGAATGATATAATATTAGCAAAATTTTGAATAAATTATTGCAAGGATCCGTGAGAGCTTTTTTTTGTTAAATATAATAGCAATATTTACGTCTTAGAATATATAACCATTTAATTAACTTTTGGCAGTCGATATTTTCTTAGATCACTTCGTCTAGTTACGCTAATAATAAATCTTAACTAATAAAAGGCCGCAACACTGCACATTATCTACACAATATTACGTAGTACTACATTACTGTGTATTTTGTAGTAGCACTGCATGGCAATTTGGCCATCTGTATTACTCTTTAAAATTTTTAACGGGCGTATCTTGTTTTAATAGAATGAACCCATGATGCGGTAATTTTATAATAACAATATGATACATCTCTACTATTAAGAAAGTTCAAATTATCAAAAGCTTCTTGATGTTTTTATGCATTGGTATATTCAAATTACTTTGACTTTAATAGAAACGTGAAAGAGCCAAATAAGAAACATCAATTTCATGGTTATCTCCCTTGATATTTTCAATTTTCTGAGAAACCTGCATTTTAAAAATAAAATTTTTCTTCAACTCTTAGACTTTTAAACTCGGTTTACGTCATCCACTTTCCTGGAACTGGATAATTTTATTAGTCCAGGAATTTGAATTCTCCATCTTCTCAGTCTAAATATTGCCATGTTAATTTTATGATACATACTTATAGTAATATCTTCTGTATTTAGATTTACGTATAAAATGATGTATTCTTATAATATGCAATATAATTTGATTTCAGACTAATATTAATTATTGAAAATAATTAGTTTGAATAATGAAAACAATATATTTTAAGAATACGGCTTATAACACCATAATTATAATAAAAACAAACGATCTTGTATGTTTGAAGTCATTTTGTTCAGTGGTTTAAAATATGTTTGCCATAAAATTACTTAATCCATAAATCAGTTATCGAACAACTAAATTATTGGTCCAGTAAAAATAATTTTTATTACAGATATAAAAATTATACTGCATAATTAAATTTATTAATATTAAATTCTGAATATTTATTTTCCAACTTAAATACATACATTTGTTTCCTTAATAAAAGAAGTAGTTATGCGCCAAATATAGTCAGACTCGTAAACCCAACACTAAATCGATATTTTCATGTCTTCCTAAAATTAACACGCTCTTCCTGTTTATATTCTCACTAATCATACCCATCCCATAACCAGACCCATAAAAAAAAATCCATTCATCACCAAAATCTTACCCTCGCTTGTAAATCCCATTTAACCCCGAACAGCCGCTCTCTCGCCCTCGCTATCCTAATTATCTACCAAAAACGCCCCTCCCTCAGCGTCGCCTCATCCTCCTACTTATCCCTGCCATCCTTTTTCGCCCGGACTCGAAAATTCGCTTTCCCCGCGAGCGACAGCCTCGCCACGGACGCATAATGGACCGGGGCTTTGAGGGCTTTTACATCATCGTCGCAAAAAGTGCGAGCGCCTCGAGAGTAATTTGCAAAAAAGGTGAGAGGAAGAGAGAGAAGGAGAGGAGAGAAGCTGCAGTAGAGGCTCTAATAGCACTTTGTAACTCTATCGCTGGAGGATCGAAAATCAAAGCGAGGTGTTAGGTGGCGAGAGAAGGGCCGGTGGGGTAGCTGAAGTTTATAACTATATGTTTTTAAGTATTAAAGGCGAGAATTTTATAATGATGTGCCCAGGATATTGTGTTATAAGGAATTATTAAGAAAATTGGAGTGATTACACGAGTTTTAACGACGGGAAAAAAACTGGGGTAAACTTTTCTGATAATGTTATAAAATCGTCCATAATAATAGACGTTGAAATATGTTTAAAGATAGCTTTTGAAACTGAATCGATAAATATTTCAAATGTAACTGTCAACGTTTTAAATACAAGTTCAACATGTTTGATGTTTTGACTACCAATACTACAAGGATAACTGTTAAACATTATAAGCTCAAATATATTTCATCTAATCAGTTTTAAGTCTGCTAGTCTAAAATACCTTCGATGACAAAAACATTTTTCTAAATGTCATTTGCAACTATTAGGTGTACTTAAAAACAAGCTTTTGGAAGACTAAAAAATAAAACAATTCACTGTTTGAATAGTGATTTGAATAGTAATTATTTAAAATGATATATTTTTGTTTGGAAATTTTTATGATCTATAATCTTTATACAATATTGTGAAAATATTGTTTTATAAGATTCGACAGATTTATTAATATTGTATAATAAGGATTACTACTCTTTACAAAACTCTTCGATAATATTGTCACAAGGCGTTATTATGGGTCTGAAGTTCACAACGTTGTAATAATGCAACAAAAAATAAAAAAAAATTTGATTTTACTTCATGTTTATAATAATTAATATTAATTTTACGTGTAGATTTATTGTTTTGTAGTATCAAATAACTTTATAACAAAGATTTAGATACAATTTCAATTGCTTAATAACTTTAATTGTAAAAAATTATTTCGTTGCACTCGAATGATGCAAACTTCAGAATCATACGTTATTTCCGTTTTTTCATTATTTTTTCAAATTCACTTTTTAGTGCGAATTATTTTTTATAATATTGTTACCATATTGCTGCAATGTTATGAGAAATATTGCTGTGAGGTTATGCAATATCGCCTAAAAATAATCCTATTGTAAAAGGGAGATAGCGATTATTATCGAATTGAAGCTTACAGAGCCAACTTCAGAGCGTTATCAAAAAGTTTCATTGGCTAATACAGTAGGTAAGATAGGGTAGTGTGCAGGCGCGCGTAGTCCGCTCCGCTTTAGTATTCTTAAATATTCAAAAAATTACACACACACACACACACATACACACACACACATGCACGCACGCACGCACGCGCACACACACAGAGAGTCATTTTTGTACATGTAAGTGTTATTTTTCAGTTTTTATGAATATTATTTTTGGTCAATAATGCGTAACCTTTCAGCAATATTGCACATAACATCGCAGAAATGTTGTAACAATGTTAAAAAAAAAATTTGAAGTAAAAACTGAAATAACGCGTTGTGACAATATTGTCCAAGGGTTTGGTAAATAATCATAATCCTTATACAATATAAATAAATCTGTCGAATCTTATAAAACAATATTTTCACAATATTATGTAAAGAGTGGGTGCTATATGGGTTAGGTCATATAGCACCCACGTTTATTACGGTATTTCAACATTACAAAGACTATAAAGGCATGTAAACACAAGTCAAGATACAAATAATAAAAATTAAAGAAAACGTGCTTTCTCTCTACTTTCTAAAAGTATTATTGATGGAACTCAAGCATGAACTTTTTGCCAAACCTCTCATACCATAATACGCAACGCCGAAATGTCGAAAACCCCAATTAGCACTTAAACCTAACTAAACTCCACTCCAGTATACCAGTCCTGGCCAAAGAAATCGTGAAAGGCAACTCCGTCTCGTCGCAGCAGCTCAGCTCTCCTCTTGCAATGAGACATTCCGGGCGTATCGTTCCGACGACGAATAATCCGCATAATTTCCGCGGAACGCTCACGCGCGTCCTCCTTCAGACAGACGCCGCGCGGCAGTTAAACCATCTCGCTGTCTCTCAAAGGGAATTGCGATATCGGGTGAATCTGAGCGACGCCGGATTACCAGGGTGAACGGTGCATCTATATATTGCGGCATAACCGCGAGCGAGAGAAAAACGATAGACTTTGATCAGTTTCGGGGATTTCGAGCCGTACTACTGCTGATGGGATTGAGGAAGTGGGATGCGCGTGGTTAGTGTGGTGGAAAAGACGAAACGTCGGTGGTGGTTGTGAGATTGCCTGGTAAATTTAGGTTTCTGCCTGTGATGCGCGAATGAAGTCGGTTGATTGGTGTGCTAACGAGGTACTTCGAGGTAAAAACCGTGTTAAATTGACGGAAGGGAAAGATTTGTTATTCTTTTTCCTCTGTTTCCTCAAATGAAAAACTTTCATATTTTCGCTAAGGGGGAAAGTTTTGTGCCAACCACAATGAGGTGTTAATTAAAATTTCATAATGAGAAGCTTTATGTTTGAAGAAGAGGAAAATGTACATTTTTATTATACATATGTAGAACTTCTCAACATTATACGAGGGGTGTTCAAAAAGTAAGTTTCCCTAGTCTGCCGTTTTGCCCCAGCGCCATCTAGCGAGCTGGGACCGAACATAGTTTTAGTTTAGGATATACCGATAAGAGCGGAACCGGTCTTAGCTGCCGAAAAAATTTTTTTCATCAGTACCGGCTCGGAAACCATGGAGCTACCTGTGAAAAACGTGTCCACCTGTGAGTTGCGTGCAGTTATTCGCTTTTTAACTGCAAACAGTTTTTTGGGACAACGAAGGTGTTCTGTTGATTGATTTTATTGAATCCGGTACCACGATAAATGCAGATCGTTACTGTGAAGTGCTAAATAAATTTAAAAGTGCTGTTAAACGAAAGCGTCCTGGAAAATTATCGAGAAAAGTGTTGCTTTTTCACGACAATGCACGGCCTCATTCAGCAAAAAAAACACAAACCTTACTGGAAAAATTCAAATGGGAAATTTTTGATCACCCACCCTACTCTCCAAATCTCGCACCAAGTGACTTTTTTCTTTTTCCTAAATTAAAGGAAAGTTTGGGTGGCCATCACTTCAATTCAAATGATGAAGTGAAAGACATCGTTAAATTATTCTTTAAAAAACAGGGCACGGATTTTTATAAACAAGGTTTGTCAAAGCTTGAGAACAGATATAAAAAATGTATTCAAGTCCAAGGGGACTATGTAGAAAAATAGTTTATAAGTCAAACAATAAATACATATGTTACTTTAACCTAAAAATTGTGTTTTGCTTTTTTCCCGGAGCAGGGAAACTTACTTTTTGAACACCCCTCGTATATTTAGATTTAATTTTTCATTAAAATATGTATTATTATATATGTGTCAATTTTTTTAAACCTAATTATTAATAGGATGGAAAAATCAATAATTCGTTAAATTGACGCATATGCTACGCAAATGACAAAATCAAAGGTAAACAATGAAAGTTGACTCGAAAATATAGGTTATCAAAAGAACCGTTAACTCGGGCTTAATTTCATTATCGCGTTGATTGAGCTTTATAAGAGCCGGAATGACACCCTTACGAATGCAGAAACACTCTAATAACCAATGAATAAATAGAAGATCGCAATCAACGCCTAATGTCTTTGTTACGCGATACGTCTGCACGAATGACGAAGGTGCACACTGTAAACATCAAATGAGAAAGTTTTCATTCGCGATTCACCATTAGAACGAGTTATGCGGTCCATCTATTTCTGAAACGGGGTTTCCATAACAAAACGTTGGCTTCAGCCTGCGCGCGGTTTGTTATGCTCAAGAGTAAGTCGGAAGCGCTCATCTGCTAATTCATCAAAGGAAAAAGAAAATATTTGGATATCTCTTCGTTAAAACACATCTCTTGTCATATACAGCTCAATGTCATTCTCGAGAACCTGGAATTTTCTAAATATTAATATATACCAGCGATCGAAAATAGCATCACATCATCGCACACTCTAGCCTCCAACTAGTTCAAATCACGGGGCATTAGACGCTAGGCGCGACAAGAGATCGGACAGCTTAAGTGATTCGATTACTCGCGGCGCCACGCGAAAGATTATATACGCGAGGACACACGCGAATATCCCAATATCCAGTCGTCGTCGGATCAAACACTCATGTGACTGCTTCCTGACCTTGCGCGGATGTTGAAAATTTAATTGTCAAGAAAATAGCTTTTCAGGCCACATGGCGAACTGGATTAACGCGACAATTTTACCAACGTATGTGTGTGTGTGCTCTTCTCTCTATTTCGAGTCGCCCGCGCGCCAACAATAGCCCCCCACGCGCGCCGAGCATTATCGTCCATCTTCGAGTAGTAGTAGGAGGTGGTGATGATTAATTCCCGAAATTTGGCTGGCTCGTCCCGCGGCGCCGCGGATAATAACTTCAATCGGTCAATTAACGTGTTCCTGCGCCCTCGCCGATCGGCAACGATGTTCGCAAGTACACACGTATGTGTATGTGTGTGGGTAGAGAGAGGATGGGTCAGCCACGTGTACGTGGATATACCCTGGCCTCTTGGTAAGTCCTGCCTGCTAATGACCTGGTGTTGTCCCGACTCTCAGGGGAATACCAAAGTCGGCGCGTATTTTTAGATGGTGGCTATATAGTTTGCTGAAGGATGTGGCTGGGTATCGTGCCTCATTAGCATTATCACTTGCTAATTGTATATTTAATATATTGTAGCTGTATAATGAAAGAGATATTAGCGAAAGGGTTGGGATGAGAAATCAACTAGGAGATCTGTAAACTTTGCATCCAGTACATTTGTTCAGTGCAAGATTGCGTTATTCGTCGGATGTGGAGTTAGTCAGTTTATGTTTGTCACAATTGCTCAATTTCATCATAAAAAATTCATACCAGATACAAATAAAACCAAATAAACGTCTGTTTTTGAAGTTGATATCATTGCAACTTAATAAACCAATTCTTCTTAATCAAATAAAATTACGGAATTAAATGGCCAGCTACGTGCGCCGATGTCCGATTGCCTGTTGCTTAAATATTCTCTCACACATATATTGAACCTCTAAAATTCTACGAAATTCTCGAAAAACTCGTTATTTTGATAGGCTGTTCTATATAACAATCAAATTAGATATAAGAGGCTGATCTTGAAGTTATTTCACATTACAAAACACTCAGTATTTTTGAAAAATCCATCCAACCTTAAAATAAAAGAGAACTTTTCAACAATCACTTTGCCATTCGAACTTCGTTAACTTCAGACTCATAATTACTCGATCTTAAGATTTACCCCGCCTTGCAGTAGTTTTTTAATTGAGTTAATTTATGTTAGCAAGTACTTCCCAAACTTTCCTAACACTTCCCAACGAAATCAGTCAAAAGTTACGATTAACGCGACCTCCGTAAGAGATCAACGAGATCCATCCGCAGCTACGTATACGTAACACAACCGTTTGTTAACTATTAAAACACGCGTTCATCATTCAAGACGCGCGGTTCGCGCGCGCACGTGTACGGACTACTCGACCAGGGATAAATTCCCGAACTATTTAGAGCTAATTACAGCTCCGACCTCAACTGCCCCCCTCCTGCTAACCCACTAACGTACTCTCTCTCTCTCTCTCTCTCTCTCTCTCGCACTCCACATAACCTCTACCATAAATTCCCCGAGCACACCCGATCGAATTCCTGCCTCCCCTCTGGCATAAATATTTACAAACTCACTCCCTCTCTCTGTATCTGCTCCGCATATATGCGCGGCTTCGATTTGTCAATGCGTATATTACGCGTGAGAGCGAGAGATGACGGATGGTCGTAGAGACGCACGGAAAAGGTTATCGCACCATCAGCAGCGCGCAAAAACGCGGGCTGCGGTGTCGCGTGCCAGCTGGCTTAACTCGCACGCTAGTGCTTCTCTCTCTCTCGTTTTAGACGCATTCCGCGCTATAGCTGCTGTGGCGAGGGGGAGTGGGAATTTAAGAAGCCAGCGAGGTGATAATTCGCGAAATGCTTGCTCACGGGGCAGAGGGAGGAGAGGTTGAACAGCGGAGCGATTACGCGGGATTACGCCAAGTCGTCGCGATTAATGTTTTCCAGGAGGCGCTGAATTATTCCGAGAAGTGCTATATGGCAAGTGTGGTTATTGTGTTGTCGTTGTCGAGGTGCAATTAATGGGGGAATTTTGATAAATTAATCGGTAAAATGATAGAGTAGACTTTGGTATGGTCATTGAAAATGGTTCAGTTTATTAAGCCGAGGGATGTGCTGAATTTATAGATCAATGTTGTATAATCCAACCTGGCGTTTGTCCTTCTCGATATTTATACGTCTTTGAATAATTTTACTCTCTGTCTCGTGCTATTAGCTTATTACAGATTATAGTTCAAATTAATAGATTTAATCCACATGTATATCCACTAATTTTTAGCCCCAATATATTATAGAAAGATTGAGGTTCCCACATTTAAGAATTTATTTTCTTAGAATGCATTGCAATTTAAAACCTTTAGAATGTATTCTTCTACGTCCGAATTCAATTACGAGCTTGTCTATGAAAATTCTCCATCATTAAAAAGTCATAAGCCTAATGGAAACTAGCAATTGCCGCATCTCAGATCGATTTTCATTTTTAAATCAAGCGATTAACCCTTTTTCCGAGCGGAGATACAGAACGCGAAACACGTGCGCAAGCGAGATGGAATTAAAATTTCATATAGCCACCTGAAACGTTATGATATCGGTTTTGATCCAGTTTAAAAGTGAGTTGTGATCTCTATGAAAAAAGAGTTTACGAATCCAGATAATCAATAGTTATTCAACGGCAAAGAGTTTATCTGAAATTTTTACGGATGCGAATGGGCTTCAAGTGTTGAATGAGAGAAGGTTATGACTTTTTCGAATTCGCGTCTGTATATAAAATAATGCTTGAAATAAAACTTCAGCTCCATGAATATAGAAATAAACTAGTAGTATCGATCTCAGTAAAAATTTTATGTTAGAAATGTAAATATGTAATTAAGTAATATTTCGTATATTCACGTTATAATATTTCATTCTTTTATTTATTTTATACAATAATTTCAACATTTCCTTGGTATCAAAACCCATTCTCTCGTGCAAACTTATTAATCCATTATGCTAATAGTATTAAATCTTGCATTACGACCCTTATTTTATTAAAAATAAATAAAATGTATATACAGTTGGGATAAAATATTACAGCACGTGGATTACAATTTATATTTGTAAATAATTATTTTTAACAATCTCATTTTTAAATTCAAAATATTTCATTTTACAAATTCAAACGAAAAACTGTTCGTAAAATCCACATGTTCTATATGACAAATAGTATAATAAATGTACAAATCACGATAATATAATTTATGAAAGTTATTTTATTATATCGTCGTCTGTACTTGGTTGGCAGTATAATAATATTAATTTATTCAAGATAGTATAACAAGCGTATCGATTTACCATAGTTATATGGATTACTAATTCGTATTACGTGCAATATTAAAAAGCATACGCGGTGTAGTTTGTAATATCATTGTTATTTCTTTATTATTCACAGGCCAATTTGTATATCTTGTTTACACCTTTGAAATTGCTACAGCATAAATTGAACGTTATCAGAATAATTATAAAGTTAACATTAAATTTATAATTCTAACCGCAATATACACTGAGAAAAAAGTTTTGGAAAAATTACCATACTTTACAGTAAATTTTACAATACAGTATAGTAAATTTTCCTATATTTCTAGTAAAATTTCTTATAAAGTATGGTAATATTTTGGGTTTTTACAGTCTGTGGTGGCTTTATAAGACAGTATGGTAATTTTTACCAAAATAATAATAATTTTTACAAAAATTTTTTCTCAGTGTAGGATTAAATAATATGAAATTACTCACACTGGTACAAAACTTCCTTATAAGTATATAATATAGGTATATCATGTGTACATTAGGAAAAGCAAAATATAAACACAGTACATCCATATGGAAGTTCCCTAACAGTGCATATACATAAATACGATTCTTGTAGTTTAGGTACAAATCTAAAAAATTCCACTAAAATTATTACACTTATCAAAAATACGTATAGTTAATACAAAATTTTAGTACAGGCACACGCAACGATATCGCCCAATAAATTATCCTCCAAAACTATATTACAAAACTTTTCTTACATATATCATTAACGACGTATATCTCTCATTTCGCATGTTACAGATGTCTACGTCGCTGCGCGCCCAGTCGACGCCCGGCGAGCTGACGAACCTGAGCAGCGCCGGCTCGGACCGTACCCTGGCCACCTCGACAGGCGGCAGCTCGCACACCCACTCCCACAGGAAGCACCACCATCACCGGAGTCGCAGCGCGCCCCGCGCGCCCGAGAAACCGCCGCGCAAGCGCCACATGAACCCCGGCCACAGCCTCGCCTCCATACCCAGCCAGATCAAGCTGTCCATGCTCAACAGCGGCCTCATCTCTTTCGGTGAGTCTTCTGACTCTTTTTTTCTTTTTTTTTTTGTTTGTTGGAAAAACGATGAAATTTGTTGGGATTAGATACATTTGAATAATTGTGTCTAATTATTGAATTGACAGATGTCACATTTTTATTCGAGTGTCGTTCCTAGATCAACTTAAAACTTTGTAGTACAGTGAATTGTGTATAATTATCTGAATGAGTGACGACGACAATTAGATTGCAAATAGAGCATTGAAAACATCTTCAAAGTCCAAGTCTATACAACAATAGCTGAATATGCGCACAAGTAGATATATAGGTACCGAGTGTAGCCGGACGTATGTTTTCTGTTTGCAGTTTGAACTGGTTCAATCTGATATCTCGCGAGATCTTGCAAATTTCAGTAAACTGAAGCTAGAACGTTTGGCTTTGAATGTTCTTAAAATAATCGTTTTCACAAGATACTTGCCCGTGTAAAAAAAAAAGTCTGGGTGAAGTCTTGCACAAATCTGGCTTGAAAAGTCTGGGCAAAGTCTCGCATGTCGGACGATCCCAGACTTTGCCAGACTTTTTATTTCTTCTATTAAAAGTCTTGGAAAAAATCCCCAGACTTTATCCAAGACTTTTTACCAGACTTAGTATACTGCCGAAAAAGTCTGAGAAAAAATCCCCAGACTTTATCCAAGACTTTATGCCAGACTTAGCATACGGCGTAAAAAGTCTTGGAAAAAATCCCCAGACTTTATCCCAGACTTTGTTCACCAGGCTTTGTGGTCGGCGTATGGAGGTTATGCACACCCGAACAGAAGATTCCGCTGGTGTGATGAAGAGAGAGGTTGGATTAAATATGCGCCCGTAGAGCAGCGAGGTAGTCCGAAGCTGCGTTTACCATGACTCCTCGTGGCTGCTCACATTCAGGCGTCTTCTTCGGGGAATTAGGAATTCGCCATCTGAAATAACTACATCATTGAAATAAAAACATCTCCGCGAATTCATTATAACATATGACCAACACGACTATTTTGAAGTGAACATCAACGCATAGATTTCAAATGTTTTGTTTGGTTTCCAAGTCTACACGCGCGTTAACTTGGAAACCAAACAAAACATTTGAAATCTATGCGTTGATTTCACTTAAAAATGAACGAATTCCCAGAGATGTTTTTATTTCAATGATGTAGATATTTCAGATGGAGAATTCCTGATTCCCCGAAGAAGACGCCTAAATGTGAGCAGCCACGAGGAGTCATGGTAACGCAGCTACGGACCGCCTCGCTGCTCTACGGGCGCACATTTAATCCAACCTCTCTCTTCATCACACCAGCGAAATCTTCTGTTCAGGCGTGCATAACCTCCATACGCCGACCACAAAGCCTGGTAAACAAAGTCTGGGATAAAGTCTGGGGATTTTTTCCAAGACTTTTTACGCCGTATGCTAAGTCTGGCATAAAGTCTTGGATAAAGTCTGGGGATTTTTTCCCAGACTTTTTCGGCAGTATACTAAGTCTGGTAAAAAGTCTTGGATAAAGTCTAGGGATTTTTCCAAGACTTTTAATAAAAGAAATAAAAAGTCTGGCAAAAAGTCTGGGATCGTCCGACATGCGAGACTTTGCCCAGACTTTTCAAGCCAGACTTGTGCAAGACTTCGCCCAGACTTTTTTTTTACACGGGTGGTCATGTAATTTTTCGTAATACCGTAAAAATGAATTAGCTGTATATCGACACGTCTATTAACCATAAGATGCTATCTCAGAGGACAAGTCAATATGATTCTATTTCAAAAATGCGTTCAATAAAATGCTAACTCAAATTTCAGTTCAATATAGTTCTAACTCGACATAGAATTCTATTGGACGCTGCGTCAAATTAGAATTACATAGAACGGAAATTTGAGTTAGCATTTTATTGAATGCGTTTCTGAAATAGAATCATATTGACTTGCCCACTGAGATAGCATTTTATGGTTAGGCGTCGATATATTCTTTTATATTGTATTACATCACCCATAGTATTATATTACTAAACACTATATATTTTAAAATTCCCTTTCGTTTTACTAGCGAAAATGGAGGTTTAAAAAGAAACGTCAAATAGCTAGCTCTCATTTCCTTCAGCGAATACAATTTATATTCAAATATACCCGAGGTACACTTTACGAGAGAAATGTGCAGGGAACTAATTTGCATTTAGAATTTAGAAAAAAAAGCCTGACAAATAAATATTGTTTAAAGGTCTATGTCTCCCGTAAACAATCAACAATCAATGGATATCCCAACTACAAAAACCTTACATTCACTATCCTAAAATACGCCTCCTAAACTGCGCATTTATATTCCAAATAAAAAAAAAAAAAAAAAAAAAAACGAATAAACGTCGCAGCGAGCACCGAGGGCAAAAAAATCTCATTTCTCTTCGAGCAAACACTCTTGGCCAAATCCGATTCCTCCCTCCCGCGCGCGCGGGCACCGTGGCAAAAAAATAATCGCCGTACAAATACGAGGGCTCGATTTCCTCCTCTTCCTTCTCCGCCGATCGCCGCCGCGCGATAACTTGGGTAAACAAGGGGTAAACTGGAGAGTCGATCCGCGTACATCCTATATTTCGATCGCCTGCTCTCTCGAAAAGCGAGCGAGAGAGCGAAAGAAAGACTCAACGCAGCTTGCATTTCCTCTCTCTCTCTCTCTCTCTCTCTCTCTCTCTCTCTCTCTCTCTCTCTCTCTCTCTCTCTCTCTCTCTCTCTCTCTCTCTCTCTCTCTCTCTCTCTCTCTCTCTCTCTCTCTCTCTCTCTCTCTCTCTCTCTCTCTCTCTCTCTCTCTCTCTCTCTCTCTCTCTCTCTCTCTCTCTCTCTCACTGTCGCACGCGAATTTAAAACTGTTCTCCGGGGGGCATTTGAATGGCAAATGGCTTCATTAGCAAGTCGATCCATTAATACGGTAATCCTTTGAGAGAGAGAGAGAGAAAGAGAGAGTGAGAGGTGCGGGCGCCATTCTTTTCCGAACGAGGGCGAAACATCAAACAGATTTGAGCGCGAATTGTTGCCGCGTCGCGGGATAATGGAGCCTCATGGTGCGACGCTTCAAAGGAAATTAAGAAATTTAAATATTTATACGATTTGAGCGCGCGTGTTTAAGGGTGGAGATAAAGGAATGTTGACGGCGGGGACGCAGTGGTGTATGTATATAGAGCTGGAGAAGAGGCGCTCGGGTCAAAGGGCTCGCGTAATTGGTTGAATTTCTTTGCGTACACACATACGTACACGACGAATTAAAACTCGGGGGAAGTCGCGCGAGAGAGTTGGAATTTATTGAAGCCGGCTGTTGACAATGTTGGTTAGCTTTCTCTTTTTCTTTCGCTTTACAATTCTATATTTTGCGAAGTTTGTTTGAAGGTGCTTGGAATGAATGAGGATCAATAGGGCTTTTCGATAAAAATTCCTGTGCTTAAGATATAATTACTAAAAAAAAAAACAGTTGAAGAAATTTTTGTTGAGGTTGGGCTGGCTTTTTGAAACAGTAATAAAATCAATGTATAATAATGCACTTACTGTTCTAGTTTTAGGTCTATGTGTATTTTGGGTATAACTTGTCTGACATCCGAGTTGTAATTGCATTTTAGAAATCTTTTTAGCAAACTATTGAACATTTGTAGAATAACTTAAAAATAGAAATGGAATCAAACGTAAAAAGCAGCGCTAAAAAGAAAGAAGTATTTGTTCCTACTTTCAAATTATAGAAAAGTTAAAGGTTCGCAGCTTTTGTACTTTTCGCTGTTTCCAAGGATATTTGTACAGAAAGACAGTGACGAAGTTTTTCCATACAGTACAGAAAACTTTGCCTTGTAGCGCTGGAAAATGTACATAACACCACAAACATCCGACGTTTTATGAGGAAAGTTTATACAAAATTTCGGTAAGCACGGATATTTTTCTCTACGTAAATAAGCTAATTTTTATCACGTTAACTTTTTATGTAGTTATAACTTCTGTGTTTAAAGTAAATTATACATTCATAGAATTTACCATTATATTCCTGAAAATATAGGTCTAAGTGTTCTTTTTCCTAAAACGTACCATTATATCCTTCTTTTTCTCGTCTTTATTATACAATGTAAATACAAATATTTATAAATATACATTATCAAAAGATTTTTCCTTTGATTTTATTATTCTGTTGGAAATTTTTGCTTCCATTTACAAATTAAACGCTGAATTACGTTTGTTTAATAATTTTTTCATTATAGCATGCAGATCAAACACAATTCTTTGCTTTTTCAGAGAACCTCAATAAAGCTCTCATAAAGCTTCAGACCAAGAAAACCTTCACTTCACAATTTAAATTAATTGAAAACAGTGCAAACATCCCGTGCAATTCGCCCCTCTTTTCTCAGCAAATTTAATAAACCCATATTTCATCCCAAAATTAACACGTACGAAAAGCCTACAAAGTTGACATTCGCACAATAACGCTTCTCAAAATAATTGAGACACTAGCCAAAAAAACTTCCCGCGCGTGTTACTCACAACCGCCCACGATCCGGAGAGAAGAAAGCCGTCATCCCCAAGTCGAGACGTTATTTACGCGACGAAAAAGTCCCGACACGCGTGCGCGATAAAAAAAAAAAAAGCACGGACCGCGAAATTCGCGGAATCCTCTGGCCATAAATTTCGATCGATAAAATTCCGAAACGCGCGTGCGGCAGCGCCGTCAAACGGAAGGCGAACGGCGCGCGCGAGCGTGTGGGTGTATATATTTTTAACCCGGCGAGTTTCCCGATGCCAGCGAGCGATCGGAAGAGAAGTGCGAGTGAGAGAAAAAGAGCAACCGAGAAAATTTTGCGCGCTGTTTAAGATTTGAACTTGGAATGTTATTGGAATCGTTTTACCGGGATTTCGTCATTTGTTTTGTGTTAATGGATGCGAAGTTGAAAGATTGGTAAAATGGTGTGTATATAAATAATGTTGATTTAAAAAATTATTGTAGTATTATGTATATTTGTGAAGATAAAACTCGAGGTATAGATAATGGCAGTATGGTAGTGGTACGCCTGCAGTAGAAATTTCTCGAATTAGTCAGACATCAAAATATCCCTGTTCATGTATGCGGGTGATGTTCCTTCTCATCAATGACTTATTTTAAGTAGTTCAATGTCAACGCGTTCTTCCGTTGCAAGTTTTTCTCTGTTTGATCGCCGACAATGAGAACTGAAACAAAAAATATCGCGGTTAAGTTGTTTATTTAGTTATGTAGAATTTTTAAATAACGAAGTCAATTTTCGTTCTTTAATTATCAAGCGAAGGTCACTTTATTTGAAGGTTAAACATTGCGCGATAAAATCGTTTCCTGTTTTACGCATATGTTACGATTATAAAACAGATGTTGATAATATTAGACACGGAACGTTTTTATGCTATTCTTATCTTTTCTTCCATTGTAATAATATTTACATACTTAACCAGTTTCCATTATTCATGCCATAATTGGCGTTCGTATTAAACAGTTTATAACTCTTGATAATGCGTACACGAAACTTTAATTTATATGCTGGTTTTGCATATCATTTATCAATTAACATATTATTACAATTTCACAATTATCATTATTATATAATTAGAGAAACTTTTATTATATTAAGAATTAATTTAACCACACTAATTCACAACCCCTATTCTAACTACACCTATACTAACTAGGGGGTCGTGCCCCCTACGCGCTATCACATACATACATACACACAGACATTTTCTAGATAACGCATATTTCTACTCAGGGAGCTCGGAAATATTGAAAATCATCGAAATCTCTTAGTCGAAAAATTTCACCGTTACAAAGCATTCTCATTGAGAAAGCAAAACGGTTACTTCGATCCCGCTTTTCAGGCACGAAAAATGCGAAAATCGTGCTACGTCACGAACAAATATTTCAGAGTCGTTTGATACAATCAAATTTTATTTTCATTTTTCAAGTTATTTTTTGATGGATTTGAAATAAATTGCAAGGTTGTGAAGTTTTTTGCCGTGTGAATGTTAAAAATAAATGTATTATACATTTGCGCATGGTAACATTTATTTTTATTTTCTTTATTTTAATCATTTGTAAACAAACGGCGGTGGAAGATTTGGAGTGTCGGGAGAACAGTCCCTCATAGTGCAAAAGATTAGGCCGTGGTTTTTCTCTCCATGCGCAGTAGAGACACGCAGACTCGCAGGTTACGGAGCAACGCGCTTGCTTGTTTTGCTGCAGCGAGTTTCGAGCGCGTTCCACACGCTCTCCTACATTGAAAAAAGTTGATTCTGGGAGCGAGTAGAATAATCCACTTGAGAAACACCTGTTTTCATTAAAACAAAATCTACTAACAGCTAGTATATCGAGACTTCCTGCAAAATTATCGACTTCTCCATTCGAGTAGAATTTTCTCTTTCTTCAATATTAGTTACATTTGAAAAAAAAAATAATTATTTCTGTAACGAGGAGAATCTACTACTTACAAGTAAATTTCATTTGTCATGCGTTCAAAATTTTCTTTGCCGTCACATGATGTTTTTTTTGTTTTAAGCTTATCCAAAAATTATCCAAAAATATATCTTTCTATTGAATATCTGGCCCTCATTCTCTCTCATCCACCAGGAATCCACAACATTCGTCCTTCGAGCCGAATATTGATATTTTATCTTGTTTGACAGTTGATGATTTCAAAAAATTGAAAATGAATTTAAGTTCTCCTGTAATTTAACGAATTATCAAATCAATGAAAAATTTTGAAAATCAAAACGAAATAGAGGTAAAGTGAAATGTACATATTTTAAAATTATGAATTGATTTTTAATTATTCTGTTTTTTTCAGGACGCAAATCATTATTAAATATAATAGATATGATAGATTTCTTCGTATACTGAAAGTGTTAATTTTTATATCAAGTAATATGATTACTAAATGAAATTTATCTATTCTTATATTAAAAATATAAATATTTCAATCAATAAAAATGATTATTAAATATTATAGATTTCTTCTTGTACTAAGAATATAAGTATTTTAATTAAGTAAAATGATTATTAAATATAATGGATTTCCTCTTGTACTAAGAATATTCATTTTCTAACAATTCAAAATAACCTTGCGTTTTTTAATATACTGATACTTGAATTAAGTAGCAATCCGCTTGTGGTAAGTAGACGGACTCGAAGGAGATTTTATACTTGATCCAAGCATATCGCTACTAATGTCATAAAACAAAATTATTTTCCTCTTGGATCAAGTGGATTCTACTTGCTGCTAAGATATCTTTTTTCAGTGTACTCCCACCAACCAAATCATGAATAAATTGATATCATAATAAATCCATCATTTTTAAAGATAGGAATAAAAAGCAAATTTCTATATACTAATATTGATGGAACGGTCATTTAACAATAAACTATACGGTCTTACCCTGGGACACATTAATATAACACAACTATTACATTTTGCTTAGTTATAAGTAACATTATGATACAAAATTAGTTATAACTATTAGTGAATTATATACTTAAGGTACTAATTATTTGATTGCAAAAAATATTATTCAGTAAGTGTAATTTGAAAAAAAAAATGGGTTTCAAATCGTAATAAACTTCAACTGGCTCTAAAAACTTGATGAAAAAAAAAGTACAAACCAGCCGCTGATGCACAAAATATATAAATAGTTAGCATCATTAATAACACTACATAAATATATTTAGACAACATGATTGATAGTTAAGTGGATAAATAATTTTGATTTTTGATCACGGAGAATTGAAACTCGATCAGTTCATTTATGCTCACCATTATATGAGCTATCTTTTATTGCCGCAATAAACTTCGATTAATTAAAATTTCTGATGAGTTTGTATAGGTAATTGTATAGGTAACATTGATATTTCCCTTATCGAAAGATATGAAAAAACTTAAGATACAGAGTTTCATTTGAAAAATTAGCTTTGCTGGTTATACTGCTAACTTGTAGCTATAAATTCTATAATTTAAAATGTCTGCGTAAGGTAAAAGTACCAATAGATGGACGCTTAGTAAAGCTAGAATTTTGAAGTCATATTTTAAATGCGAAATATTATTAAAAATGCATAGAATCAGTAGCCAATAGAATTATTATTACTTTTTACTTGCGAAAAAAGTATTTAATTTGTGAAAATAAGCTTTTATGATAGAAAAATTAATTAAATTATGAATACATGCTTGTACTAGTAGTTGGACCGTGCTAAAAAGTCATGTACTAGTGGTCGAAATTGTTAGTCCCAATACTTGGACCATATAATTTGTACTCTATATTTATTTTGATTTTTATGTAAAAATAATAAAATCGCTAAATTTTGGACTGGAAATACTTTTTAACACTAAATCAAACGTTAATAATATGAAATTACAGAAAATCAATGTATAATAATCATATTATGGTTTTCCAACCTACTAACTCTATCAATACGTAGGAACCCTAACCATCAAAACATCGATGAAATACATAGGGCCAAGTATTGGGACATGACGTTTAAACTGGTACTAGTAGATAAACTTGAATTATTTTTATTAAAAACAATAATTATTGGGCTTCTAACGACTGTAATTGAATTCGATGCATCTTAGAAGTGTCTTAAAACTTTCAAGAGTAAAGATTTACTTCAAATTTATTTAAAAAATACCTAAAAGGCGAGTCATGAATCCTTACGAAATCATTAAGGACCTCCCATAGAAAGCCGTGTAGCATTTTCAAATCGTCTTTATAAGTATTAAATTTTCACTAAGAGTAATAATACTATTTAAACAATAAGCATTAATTATTTTAGAATCATCTTATAGAATAAAATATTATCCAACTACTACACATTCTTTAAAATAATTGAATATTTATCTAGATGGCCACGTACTGGGCACTGGCCGCTCATTGGTACTTTTACCTTATAAGCGGACCAAGAACTCCTTAACGTAAAGTTTTGAAAAAAAACCGTAACTTGAAACTCGAACCTTTTTTGACAGTTTTATGCATCTCCGCATTGTGCCGTGCGTGGCACACTAATATGGATTACAGGACTGGTTTTCTATGTAAAACTTGAAGATTCTACACCCTGTCTCGTTTATGTGCTTAGCACGGCACACTAATAACAGCAGTAAATTACTTAAAAAAAATAGTCACACAAAAGTTAAAAGTTTAATGGATTCGCCGATATACGTCTCGGAAAACGCTTAAAATGGACTCATTTTGGGTGGAAATAAATTTTTAAATAATAAATTATTTATTTCTGAAGTGTAATAATTTTCTCTCTGGTGAAAATATAAGGCTCTTCCGAGTAGCGGTCGTGCCTAAAAAGCGAAAATTTCTCATAGCACAAAGCAACGAACACCAAACATCGAGTCACTCTCTTTGCAGCCTCGGCGCTAAAATTGATAAACCGACTGCTCGATCGCCATCACCAGCTATACACACACTCTCTCTCTCTCTCTCGCACACATACGAGCGTCGAAAAGCAAGGCCGCAAATACATTGGAATCGAAAAACTCTCTCTCGCGTTGCGCCCCGCCCACACGTGCCTGCCTGCCTCTCTCCTCTCTCTCTCTCTCTCTCCCGGCATCCGAAATACCGAGGCTCTGCAACTCGGCCGAGGAGGCGCCGCTGATCTTGACACAGATGCCTGCATTCCCATCTGCGCGCCTGTGTGTATTAGAGAGAGAGATGGGACTTTGACCCTCCCACCGCGCCAATACGTATGTGGCTTTCCGATCCGCTGATTCATCCCACGCGCGCGTGTATTGCGCTGGAAGAGCACCGTGTGTGCGTGTGTGCGTGGGTATGTGTATAATATGCGGAGATTTTTTAAGGGGCGAAGGGGAATTAAGATGTTGTTTGTGCCAGGTGCGGTGTGGGTTGGACGGCTTGAATGGGCGATGAGGAGGAAATCGCTGATACAGTTGTGCTGTCGTTGACTTTTGGATGAAGTCGCCGTTGTAGGGGTTTACGTGGTCAATTTTGGGCATCATTTTTGCATTCGATTATATTTGGAGTGGTTTGGTCGAAGATTAACTTTTCACATATATGAGGTTTTGTAAAACTTTGCGTATAAGCAGTAAGGATTTTACATGGATTTTTTATTAAAATTAATTGTTTTGTCAATTATTCATTTTTCTAAGCCGATTACAATTTGTTCAGTAGAATTTTTATGTAAATTTAATGATCGAAATAGCTTATTATGCAATGTTATGTACAGCCTTTACTATTAGTCAATAACCGGTGTTGAAAACAACTGTAATATTGTTAAATAAAATAAATACTTGCGGAAATTGGCTTAGAATCGTGAGTGGACTTACGAACTTTAAACTGCTATTCTATAGTGTGACTCGTTGGTACGTGCTGTGAGTAGGAACGAGGATGCAATAACTTTTTACAATAATCATGTGTACAGTTGCGTAAAAGTTTTTATTTCACTAACATAAGTAAAATTAGAAGAATAATGTTAATAATTGTGATATACATTTAATTATTATCGTTGTAGTTATTACAGCCATTAAATAATATCATGAGATAATATGTATACTCCTAAAACGTATATGGAAAAACAAGAGGTTTATTTTGTGATTGATTCATGACGATAAATATAAGTCTTATTATTCGCAGTATAAGAGCGAATGAAAATATCTGCATTCGATCGTTCGCCCGACCTTCAAACTTTATTTTATCACATACAAGTGTGTCTTCTAAAGAACCCTGAGAAATATCTTTCGGCAAATGATTTATAGATCAAACTACAATAATACAAATATCGGAAGGATAAATAAATAAATACAAGTAAAATACTTCAGCATTGAGTTTTTGTTCAGTTTTCAAAATATTGGTAGAAACTTTTGTTATTACAAATGACAGTTTGACAGAAAATTTATCTTAGGCTGTTATTGATACAATTATTATAAAGTAATGAAAAATTTCCCTCGACGTCCTGAATTCACGAGCGCACACAAAAATTGTTTGTCAGCGTTTCGTCAAAAGACCTCCCCAACGACCTATTATTTTCGCTCACTAGGCTTTATAAATGTGATTAAATTAACGCCGCGACAGCGGCGGCGGCGCACTTCAAAAATAATAACGCAACTACTAATAAGAAGAAAAGCGACAAAAAAAAAACTACAGACCAGCGCGCGTTGGGCCTAATTATGTCAAGCGCTTCTTGTGTTGTTGAGGGTTTACATAATATATATATACACACATACGCGGACGCGCATCACGCACGTGTGGATGAGATCCAAAAATAGTGCTTTTCGGCACTTGAAATGTCAAAACACGACTCTGCTACACTTCCCAGTCGGCTTCGTGCCGAAATTTCACCACGCACCTCGTTTTTTCCCCTCACAATTTTAAAACGCAAATTCACTGCACATTTTTCAAAAAATATACCGAATATTTTTCATGCACAGAGTTTCGCCGAACGCACACGCAGGATTATTGAATTCTCAGTGTAGTCCGAACTGGATTGCAGGAGCTAGAGAGTTTCCTATAAATAAATAAACTAAAAATCTGACCCGGTTCACCAATTGGGAAAGTTCCGGGGCGAGTTGAGGAAATTACCATTAAAGTTATGACAGGTAAAAAAGGCGCGCAGCTGCAGTCGTGCGGGAAAACTGGCTTATTGAGTTCGAAAACTCGGCTCTATAATCGCGCGCGAGTGAGCCGCAGCTTTCGAAACGTGGGGCGAATATTACTGTGCCGTTTCCCGCCTGTTTGCCGAAGACAGTGTCGTCGTTCTCGATTTGCGTACACGCGGAAATTGTGTCGTGTGCGTGCGTGACTTGTTCTCTATAATATATTGACGCGAGTCCTTTATCGAGTGTTTATTAATTTGTATATTCGAGTAACCATTGTTTAATGCTAGAATAAACAAAGTAAAATACGCACTGAAAGGTGGCATAGCTCCAATTTAGATCTGAGGGCATAAAGTAGCACGTGAATTCAACTTTCCCGACAAGTGAGCTTATGTAGCTTTTTTACACGTTCGATTAAATATTTCAGAGCTGAAGTGCTTGTATATGTGATCTCCAAAACAAATGGATAAAGACTTTTCCGCGCTAGAAGTAAAATCGATGTTTTTCATTAAACTTTTCCAAGTTAAATAATCCCAGAGTTCAACTGCTCGATTCGCCCAAACTTTTATTCTCACTAGACCGGCCACTGCTATGTATAATTCACTACGTCGCATTTCGAATTTCATCCAGCAATCCATTATAATTTCAGCTATATACAATATCACCTTACTCTCATTATATTCGTCGGGAAAAACGACTCTCTCTCTAATACAGCATCTCCGCATCGCGTACGCACACATACACCCACACGCCTCGTAAAAGCAAACAACAACTTCCCCCATTCAGCGCATCCTCGTGTAATTCCACGAACAATAAAGGACTGCCTGTATATAAACCCAACCCACACACACTGGCCCTAATCCCCGCGCGCGCGCGTATACGTTGTGTAATATAAAGACATATTGCCGCGTGAGTCACGAGCGACTGCACTCGCGTTGACAGGCCCCCGCGAAAATCGACAATTGACGCGGTTGCCTTCGACGTTCCACGCGATTGCGCATTTTGGCTCGCGCCGGTCAGTGGGTTTCGGTGTGTAGGTATACGATTTATAGTGTGCTTGCGAGCCGAGATAAGGGTGTGCGCGCGGGGGTTTTTACCGAGCGATGGGGCGGAAGAAGGGGTGGAGGGCGAAGGATGTGGCTGAGTGTTATTAATGACGACTGCCGAGCTTTTTGCCTACTGCGCTTGTAAGGGCGGGTGGAAAGTGTCGGGAGAATGAACGTTGATGAGGGTTTTGGTTTGTGTTTGGCTGTTCTTGTGCGTTGATTTTACAGAAAGTTGTTTGGTGTCGTTTGAACGTCTTTTATCTACCCAACAATTAAATTAAAGTGTTTTGGTGTTAGAATGGTAAATATATATGTTGGTTGCATGATAATATTAATCTTTCAATTAACCAAAAGCAATAGTCATTAATTTTAATGCGAATGATATGTGAAAACTAGTCTTAAAAGATTTATAGGTAATAACTCACTAAATACGGAAAAAAGGATTGGTTATATTCTAACCAAACGGTTGGTTAGTCAACCAAAAAGATAGATTAACGAACAAATATTGGTTCCGCCAACCATTTTTACGTTGGTATAACTATTAAGTTGGTTATACTAACTATTGGTAATTATACTCCTAATGGTTGAACTCTTATAGTTCTGTGTTTCTTGACCAATTTAGATAGTTACACAGTACCCTACTTTTAGGTTAGCAGAACCAACTATTTTTTCCATGAAAATTTAATCTACACTGTTTTAAACAATTTAAACACCACGGTGGAAATTGAAAAACGGTTTCCCAGTTATTGTCTGATACCTGACAAAGAACTGGCTATTTTTTTTTTAATAACCAGTTTCTAGTTAATGTCTAATGAGATTTTTTTTTTAATTTCTACTATTACTATTTTGAAGAGAGTTTCATCTCACTACAGCTATATTAATGGTCATTCGAGTATTAAATCTTGCAGAAATAAAACTTACATAATCATTATCAGGATGACGAAGTTCAGCATTGCTGGCTACTGCATTTTTCCATTTCAATATCAGAAAATAGGAAGAGCTATGTAACGAAAAAGAAAATAATAAATACATTCATTGCGCTCTATTTATTTATTTTCAGCAGAGCCGCATGCTCTTTCAGATTCAATCATGCATAAACCTAGAACTTATATATTGAAATATCGACTCCCCTCACGATCTTTCAAATTAATGCACCCACTCTTTTATATATGTACTTCCCACATCCCTAAACCCTTTTCAATATATATACACACCAACCAACCTGCTCCTATATATTCCCAGCATCATTATTATTCAAACTCGAAGCGACACTCAATCGATCGATCAACCGTCCCCCGAAGTTCGAGATATTTCATCAAGACAGACGAAGAAGAAATATAAGTACACATCAGTAAACGGCTTGTATCATACACACCAAGTTCCATTTGTCGCTATTTAGAATCAGCCACTGCGGCCGCGGCGTCGGACAAAGAGCGGCGCTACTAGAGCCGCAGTTAGCAGCGGTACACGCGCGTAACGAACTTACGTGTACAATTATAAGCAAACTTGGTTAATCCAACTAAGCCGTTTCTCTCAGAGCGTGAAATGTCCGCGCGGTTCTCTCCGGCTACCGCAGGCCGGCTTGTAGCGTCAATCGCTAATTCTTTTCGCGCGTGTGGCTTGATTTTACAAAAGGACTTCCGGTCCATCCCTAAGCTGCTTTGCGCGGTAATTCTTTAATGCCTCGATACCGGATTTCTTTTACCAACTTTTCCACGTGTGTGATGAGAGAACGTCTGAAACTACTTTTTAAGTTCCACCTCGTTTTATAACGTTTTTAGAAAGGTGTGGTTACATTCGCGCCGTGCCATTGAGTAGTAGCATTAGTAATTACGAAGTTTTTCTCTTTCTCTCTCTCTCTCTCTCTCTCTCTCTCTCGAGAGAGAGAGAGAGAGAGAGAGAGAGAGAGAAAATTGATAAGTGCCGGGACGGAGTGATGTGCGCGAGAGAGCTCGATTGAACAAATGAGGTTAATGTATAAATTGTCTTCTTCACTTGTATAAACGAATTAATGATTTTTCTTTTCATACAGCCATAACTACTCTTCGGTTATTAGGTTCCGCCCGACTCTTGTGAAGCACTCTCGTCTCCCTCTATGGCTGAAAGGATAACTCATACTCGATGTCTGTCATTGCCGGGGAAAACTTTTTTATGACTTATATGTTCAAACTTTAGGAGACAATAATGTTGTTTTAGAAAGTTTTTTGCCATTTCGGAGAAAAGATTGACGTTTATGGGAGTTGAAAATGTTTTTACTTCACAGATTTCAGAAAACAATGTACACAGCAGCGGTTGAATATCGACTCTGTTAAATTTGAAAAAGTTTATGATTTATAATTTATAATTTTAACAAAGTCGAGTGAAAAATTATAAAACATCCTAGGTACGAACCACACATCGTAGATATAAACGAATTTTATATATTTTTAAATTATTTTATATTTTTTTCTTATTTAGTCTATAAAAATCTCGTGTTTCGTAAAAAAAAAATGTATATTTTCCAAATCAGCGAGTTGAAAACAAAAGTATATTATTGTAGTATAAATCTATATTCCGCTGGAAAGGTAAAATATTATTATTAATAACAGGTTCCGGCTTAAGTCCAAAAAATAGTCGAAAGCAAAATAATAAACTGATCGTAACATTTGAATGAGTCTGAATTTTGCATCGTTGGAGTGCAACGAAATAATTTTTTACAATTGCTTAAAGTTATTCGACAATGGAAACTTTACCTAAACCTTCGTTATAAAGTTATTTTATACTATAAAAACACTAAATCTACACAGAAAATTAACATTAATTAGTATAAACTTTCAAACTTCAGACCTATAAATTTGAGCACAGAAACGTACACGTAACTATATCATTGCTACAAACCTTTTCAATAATAGTTTATTATTAAACAAAGCCATCAAAGCTACATAGAAACCCGCCGAATCTCAACACGGACGATAAAACAGTCTTCAAAGCTCTTTCGCCCGGCAAAGTATCACGCGCTCAGGGTATACTTTTTTCCTCCTAACGATTCACAACTCGGCAAACTCCTCCTCCCATACCCAACATCCCTCTCCCGAACTGTAAAATAAAACCTCCGCGAGCAATCAAATAACCCGCACTCTCTCTCTAGCTACGACCCCGAGGCATCTCAAATTACCATCCTTCTCTACCTCCCACTCCGGAAAAGCTCGAGCTACGACGACGCCTCTCTCTCTCTCGCAGCGAGCGGACCGAGCGCGACGAGAGGAAGACGAACGAACGAACGCGCGCGGCGCCGGGCGCGGCGGCAACCGTTTTTATCGATCGCAATATCGCAGGTGCTACTATACAGCTCTCGCTCTCGCCCGCGCAACCACACCCTCTCCCGAGACAGACGTTCCGCGCGAGAGGAGAGGGTTTCGCGCGATGACGGACGAGGGAGTCATTATATGCGGCCCGCTGTATATGGCAAGGGTTAATGGGCTTTGGTTTTTACCAGAGCTGGGGGCGGAAGGGTAGGGAACTGTCGAGCGACCGCGATGCATAAACATTAAGGGGTGGGGGTCTAGAAGTGCCGGGATTGAGTTTTATCGAGCGTTTTTATTGATTCGGCGCTGCGGGATGCGGGGGAGAGGTTTTTTGGTCTTTGCGGGTGGGGGTTCGAAAGAATTTAAAATAGCGAGTGATTGGTTACGGTTATCTACTCTTTAAAAAACGATGGCCGGATGTTGTGATGCATTTAAATATTTATTTTGGTTGGACTGTAAGGGATAGGCGCGAAAATTCGTTCCTTCCGCTACATTTGAAGGTTTTAAATTGAATTTTTATTCTTAACTATTTAAAACTAAATAACTAAATGAAATTAGAATAAAAAGATTAATATATTTTTATTCATGCTTTGAAACATTATCTGATTTTCCTATCATTTAAGCTAGTTATAATGAAATCATAATGAAAAATTATACATTTAGAACCCCAAAAACAAAATGGAGTACGCGCGTAGTGCGAAATGAGTAGTGTGAGGGTTGGTAAAACTTGATAAAAGAATATGTTTTTGGTAATCGTCACGAAAGTTTGGAAAACTAATGTCTCGAAAGCTGGAACTTACAAGAGCATTTATCTAAGATATTTTTACTATTTTTAATTACTGTTTAGTTTCGAACTGTTATGCTGACAGTTATTTTTATGCCAACAGCGGAAAGAGAATTTTGAAAGTTAAATAGCACGTGATAATAACTAATTTATCACATGCATGTATTCTCAGTCAGCTTAGAATAGTGTTTCTGGCGCGTGACGAAATTACCTGAAACTAACATCAGAATAGCTCTACTAAGTTTATAATTCACATAGTCGTAATTGAATGCTATTCAGAGATGTTTTACTCGTTTAGCGATGAATGTGAATCGTTCTAGTAATATTTATTACGATTCATGTTATATCACACTAAATGAAGACTTTTCGTGTCTTTGAGAAAGTTTACAGAAAGCATAACACACTCACGTACTCGCAAAAAAACTTACTTGAACTTTCGCCTCTTAAAAGAACTAATGCTGCTGTCGTGAATTTTGAACTTTAATTTTCTCTAACTCTGCATCCCGACTCTGTAACCGGAGAATTTCAATGTAATTAATAACTACGCTCGTTACGCGAATACCTTGTAATTTCAGAATAATGATCTGTACTCAGTTATCGCGGTAAGTGCGGCCGCTGAGTTAATTTTCAATTTTCAATAATAGAATTTTTAATTGGACCGTCGTCTATCGACCTATTATTGGTTTATTAATGTCCAATCATACTTTTGAGCTTCAGCTGCGGCTTTTAAGTAGCTCTTATTCTTGATAATGAGTTATACTTAATTATAATATGAAACAGGTTCCAGGAAATTTCCTCTATTGATTTTATTAGATGGACTGATGAATATATAACTTTATTCAATAAAAATAATGTAAATTTACATTGAACACATATGCGCACTAAGAGTGTCAACATTTTTTTAATAATATTAAACGTTCCCACATCTAAAAATCCACGACACGTTTAACCATTACCACAGCAACCGCGAAAATCCATTACCCCGTCTTCGCCGAAATTAGCAAAAACTCATCAGTATACTCCCCATTTTCCCCTCTTTGCTAAAAAGCAAAACACGCGCGTACGACAAAAACGTGCGATTCAAGCTCTCGTGCACTCGCCTTGTATTGGGTGCGAGAAAAAAAAGCAGCAGCGCCGGTCTCATTGCTGTCATCGCTTCCGGATTTTCCGTTTTTATTTTGCATTTGGCGCCACGCGCGCGCGCTCCTGTCACCGTTTATGCATGGAACTGGGTTAGGAGATGAAAAATAACGAACGCGCGCGCCCGCGCGTTTTTGCGCGGGAGGGGTGTTATAGCTATGGTTTTAATATGACCTGGAACTGTTATTAGCATACGAGTTTTTGATTGAACTGGCTGTGCGGTACCATGTGTTCTTATTCAGATAAGTGTTTTCAAAGATTAAGTCTCCGGGTACGAATTTGCTTTATTGAAATGGGGAAGAAGTTAGGAAATGGCTATGAAGGGTTATTAGTATCTTGATATATAAGAGAGATTTTGTTTTAGTTATTCCTTTCGATTAATAATTTAATTTGCTAATAACGAGATCTTTTAAAATATATACACTAAACCCCTTAAATAACTATTTGATTTCGTTAAACTTATTATCAATACGAATTATTTGTTACTATAGATTTGTAATAATTATACAAAGTGGGCATTTTAACTTGGCCTGTAAAAAAGAAAACAATTGTCCTGTAATGATTGTATTTTCATGTTAATAATGACCAAAATATATTGAAAAAATTGGAAAAAGGTTAAACTTAAAATTAGTATTTATATTTTAGATTTTTTGTTTGGTTTTATTATTATCACTTCATAATTATTCAAACTATTTTGCATAAAAATATTGTCATATTTTTAATATAGAAAACTGCTGGTTTCCAGTATGTACGGGTCACATGAGACTATTTTTAAGCGAAATTTCATGAAAACCCTATGATAAAAATGGGATAATCCAACTAGTTCTTTTTAAAGAACTTTTTCGACGTTCTATAGAATTACGTCCAAAAGTTTTCAGACTGATTATTCGGAAAGCTATGCGGACCTACTTTTCCGTGAGGATTTACATTATCATTTTTCCATTTTAGGAATTAATTTTACTTTGAAATTAAAAAATACTTAAGAAGTATAAAGATATCGATTACATTATCATTACTGTGAATTAGTATTTTACGAGAGTATTGAATTTCGTCTCAATTTGTAATTGATGTTTGTGATTAAATAATGAAGACCGGTACTTTCGCAAACTAGCTTTAAATTTCTTTAATAATTGATTGCTTAAAACTGTACAAATTGAACAAAATTCAATACATTTGTTCACTAATTCACCAGCAATCATACAAAAACCTTTTAGAGCATGTAAAATGATCAACGTATTTCCATTTCTCTCGACAGCAATTCAAAGAACAAATTGGATTACTTTGAAATCCTAGAAAATTTTTCATTTCGTACGCTTCTTTTCCGCAATCCCGAATTCCTATTCACAAATCAACCGCAGGGAAAATCTCGCGTTAATAATCAGATAGTAAACCTGTCACTCCTCAGCCTTCATACTTTATTCATCTTCGCAATCACACACACACACACACACACATACGCACCCATACAGCACCTCTAATCAAATCCCGAAACTCCCTCCCTCGATTTCAGCTCGTATTCGCGCGCTACCCACAGGCTCTCTCGCGAAACAGCCTCATTTATTCAATTCCCACAGCGGCCCGGAGAGAGGGAGAGAGGCACAACGGGAAGAGAAACGTGCCAAACTCGAAATCCCCTGAATTATCAAAGCTCGCGCTCTCTGTTCCTTATCCGCCCACCCGTTTTAAACCAGCACCGCAGAAGAAAAACGAACTGCACGCAGCGGCGACGGCGGCGGCGCTTTTTATCGCCCGCACGGATCGACATTAATTTCAATTACATTCCGCTGCGAATTTCGCATTACACGCGACGTGACGCTACCGCCTGGCACATGCACCGTGTGTGTATAGGCCGGCCGCGCCGCGCTTAAGCCCCGGGATTGCGAAAGTTTATACGAGGATTTACGCGCCGGTCTAATTGAAACTCTTGCGGATCTTCCTTTGGTCTCTGTGGGTGTATAGATATCTGTGTGCGTGTGCGTATGCGTGGGAGGAGTGCGTGGTTTTTCGTTTGGTCGACAGCGATAGCGAGGATGTATGACCGGAGGTGTCGTGAGGAGGCGATAAACGTCGTGTTTTAATAATAAAACAGTGCGCGGCTGCGAGGATGATTTCTGAATTATTCCGAGGACGCGTGAATCGTGCATCGTTGCGTGAGAAAAATTAATTAAGTGATGTGTTGGGTCGGATGTGGTGGGAGTGCGCAGCAGTGTACGTAACGTGTAATATGCAAAGTGATAAAACAGCAGCCGCGTGTTTGATGTAATAATTAAATCCGTCGCGAAGAGAAAATAATGGATTGATAAAAGAGTAATAGAAATGAGAGCCGGATATGCAGCACGAATGGGAATTATAACGACGGACTACTGCTTTTTATGCTAATATGAAAGGTATATACATTGCACTTGGAAGGTTTCATGCATACATTATTTTCAGGAAATTGTTATTTCTGATTCGTGAAGAAAATATTGAATATGACGTACCTTTTTGAACATTTTCGGGAATTATCCTTGAACAATTATAAAAATGTTAGTAATGGGTTAGTAATAGTTATACTCCCGCGTAAAAAAAATTGAGATGATTAAAAGATCGCTTAAAGATACGTCTCGATTATGGCCGTTTTTGTTACTTTTTAAGATGACAAATCTCAACGAATAATCTAGATGATTTTAATATCTTATTAATCATCGCCTTTGAAATATTTTTAAGACGATTTTCAGACATACGAAATTCATTATTTAATATCATTTTAAGATAAATTTGAGATGCTTTTGAAATGAATTTGAGACGAATTCGAGTATTCGAGACGAGCTTTCGCACTGAATTTAAGATGATTTTTAGATTTTTTAAGATAATGATAAGATTAACTTGAGACAAACTTTTATGACAACTTTAAGATGTCTGATAAATGAATTGATTCGATAATTATAAATTTATTAAAAAATTTTTTTAATCGGTTCTTTAAACCCGATTCAGGGGTTTATACCAAAAGCAAGGCAAGCCTTGAAGTTTAGACTCTTGTTAAAGAGTGATTTAAAGGCTGAATCTCTCGGACTTATATACTCTCGGCGTTTTAATGCGTTTAGGGGTGCCCCGATCGATGCGCCGCGTAGCGGCGGCAAACGATAATCAGGAGTTCGGTTACTTCCGATCGGTTCTTACCGTCGTTAGACGCTATGCGGCGCATCGATCGGGGCACCCCTAAACACATTGAAACGCCGAGAGTATATAAGTCCGAGAGATTCAGTCTTTAAATCACTCTTTAACAAGAGTCTACACTTCAAGGCTTGCCTTGCTTTTGGTATAAACCCCTTAATCGGGTTTAAAGAAGTGATTACAAAAATTTTTTTTAAAAATTTTGGAATCAATTTATTTTTCAGACATCTTAAAGTTGTCATAAAAGTTTGTCTCAAATTAATCTTATCATCATCTTAAAAAATCTAAAAATCATCTTAAATTCAGTACGAAAGCTCGTCTCGAATTGGTCTCAAATTCATTTCAAAAGCATCTCAAATTTATCTTAAAATGATATTAAATAATGAATTTCGTATGTCTGAAAACCATCTTAAAATTGCTTTAAAAAACCGAATGTAGCGATGATTAAAAAAATATTAAAATCATCTTGATTATTCGTTGAGATTTGTCATCTTAAAAAGTAACAAAAACGGCCATAATCGAGACATATCTTAAAGCGATCTTTTTGTGATCTCAACTTTTTTTACGCGGGCTATAAATGACTATAGGTTATTTAATGGAAAAATTCTGTAGTAGAACTGTTCATACAGATCTTGCTTGTTGGCATGTTTACCTAATCAGTTATAATTAATTTTAATTTTTCTGAAATACCTTTTTCGTGCTCCGCAAAATAAACAATACATCACATTTCCCGATAACCACGGCAAAACTAACCACTCTAATAAAAAATGCAAATGGAAACCTACACCACTGTACCTCCTGACGGCATTAAAACTTCTTAATATCCCTCTATAAAAAATGCATCCTTGGCATGGTCGACGCCATGTTGCGACGCCATGTTGATTTTTTCTCGAATATCTCGAAATCTCGAATTTTTTGGCGCATGCGCAAATGCCCTATAGGGAGTTAGGGACTTAGGGAGTCTCTACATTCTACAACCGTGCAGCGCGCGTGTGTGCGCTCGCCGTGTATAAGGTATACCTATATATAGGAGAGCGCTATATATAGGTATACCTTATAGGAGAGCACTATATATAGGTATACCTTATACACGGGAGGGCATATGCACGCGTAAAGTTATAGAGACACCCTTAGAGTTATGGTGGAATGGTATAGAGATAGCGCATGTGTTGTGAGCGGGAAAATATGATATATATATTAATTGATAGAAATTGATAATCAATTGATAAATCGATGAAAAATTTTTATTTTAAAAAAAATATTTATTTATTATTTGATCAAAAAAGTAATATTAGTCAATTTTGAATTAATTTTCTACGTTATATTTGTACATATATATTTTTTATATAGAGAATGTTTTTTTTTTTTTAATGGTTTTAGAGGGACTTTCATAGATAAATAGAGTTATGTTTATATTAACTTTTATTTTATTGTTTTTAGTAGAAATGTAAATTAATATCTATTTTGATTCCCCTTAGAGGAAGCTTTGCAACAAAAATTGACAAATTTTGTCGGTGACAAAAATTTTCGAGAAAAAAATGTTCAAAAAGATTGTTTAAGTCGATAATGTTGAAATTTGTTAATTTTGAGAAAATTTTGTGTGTGTGTGTGCGTGCGTGCCTGCGTGCGTGCGTGCGTGCATGCGTGTGTGTGTGGGTGGGTGGGTGTGTGTGTGTGTATGTAAACACTCGATATCTCGAAAACCATTTCACCTATTTTCGTCGGGCAAAGCTTATTCTCTTGGTCCCGAAAAAATACTCGGTTTTAATTTTTTATCGATTTTCTTTTTTTTATAACCAAAAAATCTTTAAACTACCTACGTTTTCTGTTTTTAATTTTCAAATTATCTTTAGTATTTCATGGAAAATGTTCTTATAATTCATAAATTAATTTTTCAAAAAATATTTGATTATCGACTCAAAATTTGATTTACTTACTACGCTTATTGAAGATAATATTTGGTATAAATTTCAAGAGATTATCTTCATTTGTTTTTGAGAAAAAAATTATTTAAAAAAAAAAACGCGTTTTCACTGACACGATGACAAGAATAAAAACCAATTAATCGTCCTGAAATTTGGTATAGAGGCTAGATTTTTTATATCTTCAAACTGTTCATTGCGCAAAAAAATCGAACTGTCACGACCAAAGATATTTGAGGTTGAAAATTTTTTAAAAATATTTTCGAATAGCGTTTTTCAGACAATATTTGATAGATAGAGAAACTTTTGTATAATACAATTAATTATTGTCATATAAAAAATTAAAAAGAGGAATAAATACATTAGTTTGAGGAAGCTAAGTGCCAATGTATATTGGGAGCGGTTTTTTATTAGTGATGATGGTCGGATTAGTGTGAGGATCTTTTTATTTAGTTAAAATTAAAAACATGGTTTTCTCAATATAAAAATATTCATCTTGAATTTTATACTTTCACTTCGCCTTTTTATATGTTTAACATTATTAAACACAGAAAACAGATATTTTCATAATTGTGTTATTGTTTATCTATCTTAGTGGCAATTTTACTTATTGAACAAAATCACAACATGAAAAAAGCTTATTTAAATGAAATTGAACTTGATTAATCTTTATCATTGTAGTGACATTCTGATACTATAGAATTGAATGAACCTTTAAATTTCTTAAAGCAGGAAACTATGGAATGGAATGAATCACTAGAACTAAATTCAAAAGATAAAGACAAATCATATATTAAAATAACAAATACTTCTTCATACATACATTTTTTAGTCAATAAAACTATAACATAGCTTGATGAAAAACATCATAATGTTTAAATGAATTCAAAATAAGTGCATTAATTGGCCGTAAGGTCTCACTTAAAAATTTAAGACAAATATTTTGGTCGTATAATTTGTCGAAAACACTAATATTCTACAGTACTAAGAGTAAACAAATACGTAAAATGTTTTTTAGAACTATGAAGAAAACTTTACATCGGTTTTAGAACATTGTATTGCTCATTTCTTTCACTTTTTAGTATGACTGTACGCCTTATTACACAGTTTTTATGCTATAACTTTAAGGCGATGTGAGTGCAAGCCGTTACCGACGATTGCAGGGACCCGTTTTTCTCATTCAATTTGGAATTTTAAGAAAATATCGCTCTGGTACGTTATAGTTGACTATCAAATCTATAACGTGTCAGAGAGATCTTTTGTCAAAATTCAAAATTGAATAAGAAAAACGGATCCCTGCAATCGTCGGTAACTGTGGGCCTCGTATCGAAAAAGCAATTCATTTCAATTGCAATCGATTACAAAGGTTTTGTTTTACGTATACACAAATTTACAAGAACTAAACACTATTTTTTCAATTTAATTTTTTCAATAACTACGACGAGTGTAGCCATATTCAGAGAATCTCCATAAGGACCCACGTTAATTTTAAACTACAATATCCCGAAAACTAGCACGCAAATCATATTCAAATTTGGCAGAGACGTTTATAATGATATTATTGATCTACTGACGAAACTTTATTGATCTGACATTATTTTTTACATATAGCCCATACAACCTTAAATAATGAATTGAATAATAACATTTCTCTTGTAAATAAAAAAGAAACCGTTCATTAATTATGCAGCTTCTTTTGTAACTTAAAAAAAAAAAAAATCAGCGCGCGAAGCGCGCGTGTCGAACTCTAGTCTTAATAAACTTAATGCGAAGAGAGAGAGAGAGAGAGAGAGAGGGAGAGAGAGAGAGAGAGAGACAGAGAGAGAGAGAGAGAGAGAGAGGGGGGAGAGAGAGAGAGAGCATGTGGTCACAACAACTGCGCCACGATGCGATGACATACTTCCAAGGGGCTCGCGACCGACATGCAAGCTGGTTGGAAATTTGATACATTCATCAAGGACTGTATACATATTTAACGCGGCAATTTGAGGTGCCAGTTGCACCTCCGCGGGGGTCGGCTTGCAAATGCCCCCCTGTGTCCGAGACATTTTAGGGCAGCGGCAAGGAGTACGAGCCTATCATTAGTCGAGGTCGATTACAGAGGAAAGAGTTTTTCCGGGAGGCTGGAGGATGCAATCTTTTCTGGAAAATTGTTATTCGATGTGTTAGGATACTGCACTCTTTTATTTCAAGCTCTACAGGTTTTAAGAGAATTAAATTTCGTACATATTAGCTCGAATTTTCGAATACTCAATAGAAGGTTACGATAGTATAGGGCGTAAACTCCAAATCGCATCAACGCTAGTTGAAAATAAATTATACCGAATATCATTAGCAATAAAATAAATTAGAAAAATTGTTACACTGTAATTTTCATCCTGATAAAATATGAAACTGAATCGTTTTTAAAAGGTCTCTTTTTTATAGAAAAAGTACAAAACCCCATAATCTACCCTATACCTTAATCTCACCCCAAACTACTGAACAAAAAAAATCATATTTCATCTCCGTTAAATTTCCTCCCAACAACACGGAAGTATTTGCCTGAATGTCAGGGTGTCATCCAACTTTAAAATACCACAGCTCAACACATTCACACACTTGTGTGTGTGTGTGTGTGTGTGTGTGTGTGTGTGTGTGTGTGTGTGTGTGTGTACACATCTATTGGTATATATAGAGGAGAAAAAGAAATAGTATATTACGTAACAAGGGAGGAAAAAACTTGGACAGTCCACAGCTCGTGTAAATTGCCACCCTCGCCTTCGGCGAGCCTTTGGCTGGCCAATTTTACTCCCGTGGAGCGTACAATATTTTTTTGCCTAGCGAAGCGGAAAATACAACCTTCGCGCCGGGAGCGAAAGTGATACTTTCGGCCCGCTAGGCAAAAAAAAATTTTTTCGGACACCCTCTAGATTTTTTCCATATATAATCGATGTATTCGCCTAATGTCCACAATTGGGGAAAGACCTGCTCAGGGTATGCGCACGCGCACTACCGTGATAAAAAACAGTGAACATTTTCACTCGAATGCAAGTTTTCTTTTTTCTCTTCTCTTTCTCACGCTCCGCGCCGCTTTCTTTTACCGCGACTTGTGATTTCAAAAGCTGTACGCGAGCTTTTCTCTCTTCATTGCACTTCACAGGCACGTTTTGCTTATTCTCTCGTTCTGTCATTGTGAGCCGTTCTGTGATACAATGCCATTTGTACATTTGTTTGTTTCTTTTATTAAGATTGTCTATTTTGTCGTTAATTTCAGTTTTGATTGTATTTGATTTTCAAAGAGAATATTGTCTTGCTTTACTTTACCACTGACCCTGTTTTATCGATAGAACATGGAAAATCGTATGTTATAAAAAATATATAAATGGATTTATGTCTTATCCTCTCTTAAAAAAACGATGGCCGGATATTCTGAAGCACTTAAACAGTGATTTTGATCGGTCTGTAAGGCACGAAAATTCTCTACTTCCGCTACATTTGAATTTTTGAAAATGAATTTTTATTCTTAACTATTTAAAACTAAATAATTAAATCAAATTAGAATAAAAAGATTAATTTTGTCAGGCTTTGAAAAATGATCTGATTATCCTATCATTTAAACTAATTAAAATGAAATCACAATGAAAAATTATTTATTCATAACCTAAAAACCAAATAGTACAAGCACAGCGCGTTTGGATTTTGCTAGTAAGTGTATATATTTGACCTGGATAATGTAGCAATTTATCTCTCTACAATTTATTTTTCATTACGAGCACGTGCACGCACCGCAGAGTATAGACTAGGAGTCATTGTTCTCACAAAAGTGCTAGTTTTTTTTTATCGATTCTTCGCTCCGATTTTTCGTATATTTGAAGGGATATTTCATTATCTATACAATCGAACGTGGCATATTATTTTCGGAGACATTCCAGATAATAGAATTTTTTTCAAAGCGTCTTAAAAAAGTAATTGTATATCATTGCATGCACAAGCGTACGAAATATTGGCCTTTGACCACATTATATGGAAAGATATCGTACCCAACACTGAGCACTCAGGTTACCTCATACACATTGTTATGTGTACATATGTTAAATACAATGTACTATTTCCATACGTAAATTGTATTATGCGCGCGCGCGAACACACACACTTACACACACACGCAAAGAATTGGTATATTTAACATTTCGGACAGAAAAAAAGGAATCATCGCGCGCAATGGGGCAGCCCGCGTATGATTTATTTATGTCGCGAACAATTTGTAAAGTCCTTAGTCATAGAATCATCATAAAAGAAAAAGAACGAAGAAATGGCCGTGGCTTAGGAATAAGTCCAATCCTGCACGCAGTCGTATGTCACTTCTTTCATGGCTGCAGTTCTTCCTCGAAGGAATTCAGGAAAGAGCTAGAAGTCACACCAATCTATTCCTTTGCTACCAATGTCACACTAATCTATACCACAGATACCGTCATCACAACCATCGATTCACATCAAACAACGTCACAGTTTATTCCACAACATCCAGTACCACAACAATCTATTCCACAATTGCCTATTTCACACAAACCAATATCGCAGAAACCAACATCACAACAATTGATTCCACAACAACCAGCGCTGCACCAACCTTTTCCACAACAATCTATTTCTCAACAACCAGGACCGCAACCACTAATACCATAATAACCGATATCTCACCAACCAACGTTGCAATGCCCATTTCCACAACAATTTGTGCCCCTGAACTTTGTGCACTGACCCCACATGAACCAATGCCGCAACAACCAATGTCACAACCATCAATTCCGCATACTCCAATTTCACAGCAACCACTGTCGCACCAACCAATTTCTCAACAAGCAAATTCTCCACAACCAACATCTTAACAACCGATTTCACAGCAACCAACGGCTCAACATCCGATCTGACAACAAACATACCCAAGACAACTAATACCGCAGCAATCGATACCGTTACAGCCAGTATCACAAGTGATTCCACAACAATTAATGCTACAACCTATGCCTCAATCAATGACAGTACTTGACCAATGTCAACCAGTATATTACACTTTTAATTAAATGTGATTATACTCTTACTCCTGGAATCGGTGCACACAAACTCCATACTGAAAAGAAAAATTGTGACGATGCTAGAAATACTTGCATCCAAGGAGGTAATAATATACAAAATTTCTTTGATTTTCATAAAAAATATGTTAATTCCTGTTATTGGTTTTGTCGCACTTCTTTGGCTGAAAGTTGATGTATAAATTTAGTTTCCAAAAGCCTCTTCAGGTAACAAAATTAAGCATTGTAAAATTATTTATTTTAATATTTCTTTTGATAGCTTCGTACGGAGATTCTATATTTAAAGTTCAAACTTAAAGTAGGTTATCTGAAGTTTTATTTTTTTTTTTTTTAAATCATCTTATTAACTGCATTTTTAGTAGATTAAAAGATATTGAAATTTCACTGACACAAGTACTCATAAATGAATGTGCATTTGAAGTTGTATAAAAAATGTTATAAAAAATTTGATCTCTTCTAAAACTACTTTAACAGTTTATTTTTAGCGATTAGATAACAATTTATCAATGAAACCTATAAAATTATTCTCCCGTGATGTAAATTGTGTTATTTATCTTCAATTAGTAATGGACTTATTAGAATTTAGTTTTGTTTGTAATACCTATGCAAACAGATCAAACAGATATCTTTAAAGTCTGGTTAAATATAAAAGAATTCTATAAGAATAAAAATTACTGATAAGACTTAACCACGTATACTTTATGCTTAAAAAACATGTTATAAAAAGTCAATCTTCAGAATAATAAAGGCGCCTTATGGAATATAATTCGCATTCCAATCTTTCAGTCCACTTAGCCGTAATCAGCTTCGCTGATGAAGAGGGACTATAATTCACAGGCTTGCCACCGACAACAAACTGCAGCAATCGTGGTTGGGTGTTCACGAGCTTTTCGAAAACGACAACTGGACCACAGTGCTGGACATTTCTCTCGACAACGTTGGCTATAAGCGCTGGATGATGGACGAGCCGAATCATGCCGGGAACAATGAACACTACGTTAATTACATGGCATGGCACGATCGTGGCAACGGCATGAACGATCGCAACTGCGATGTAGCGTTGCCCTTCTTTTGCCAGATTTAACTGCACTTGAAACCTATTTTATAATTATTTCTTGTGTTATGCAATAAAACTTGCATCTGAATTTATTTTGACTTCTATTTGTAATTACAATATAATTAATATAATGTAGTTACTCATCGTACTCATCGTAAAAAAAAAATTATTTTTGGTCAACTGTTTGGCAAAAATAAATACATATATATAGATATTTGTTAAGTGCATTGAATAAAGAATAATAGTAATAATATTATTTGATTCGTATACTTCATGGTTTGTTACAAGCAAAATTAGAAGTGAAAAAAGTTTTCTTCATTTTTAAAAAATACTTAAATTAAGTTTTACACACATACACTCACTCATACTCACACACGCACAATGAAATAAAGTTACTGAACTTTTAATAAAACAGCTTCATTAAAACATATAAAAAAATCTCATTAAATTATTCCATTCATTATGAATTTATAAAGTGATTTCATTATTAGCAATCAATTATTCCATCTATATACTCTGTAATAATCAATCCAATTCGTTATCTACCTAACGAAATGAAAAGAAAAAGACATCGACTTATACATGAACAATTCTCATGCGCGCGTATATGTACGTATCACCGCAGCCGATAATCACAGCTGCGACCTGCCTATCTTAAATAAAGCAGTACCGCAACGTCAACCGCCCGTTAATAATGCGAATCCATCGTACGCGCGTGCATCTCGAAATAACACGACACATACGCACACACACGTAGCGCCTCGTCTAATTAACAGGGTTTATCAAACCGACGACGTCCGTGCGCGCAGGAAATTTCACTTCGTTAAAATTTACCCGCGCACTTTTTGCCCCGTATATATACGCGTGCGTCTTTTGTGCGCGTGAGCGAGAATATAATATGCCGGCTGATTGGATGCGAAATTGAATCGCGGCCGCGGCGCGACTTGAACTTTTGAATTTATTCGAGGTGGAGAGAGAGAGGGAAGCGTGTGATTTCGTTTGTTCACGTATGAATACACGCGGGTACGTTGGCGAAAAAAACTCGATTATACAGTCGAGTTCGTTATCAAGCGGGCAGTGACGTGGCCGCGCGTGTTCGCCGCGTAATGAGGATGGTTGATGAGCAGCGGGCTTTTTTCGGATGAGGCTTCGGTGAAAAGAGGTTTTGGTTGTGTATTATTAGCGCGAGAACAATTGAGGAGATGTGTATGCGTTGAGTTTGGAGAAGATAAATAGTATAAATTAAAATGGTTTTTTTATTATTATTGGCGAATATTGCTGTTCATTATTATTATATACAACCTGATAAAGTTCGCAGAAATTTTCTAATATCTCTTCGAAGGACAGTAAATTATCTGTAATTACAGTGTTCATTATAGAGAGCCAATCAATGTAAAGTGATTATTAGCTAAATTAGTAACAATAATTAAAAAAAGGTAATTAATTATAACAAAAAAACAGTTTTGTAATTACCCAAATTAAGTAAGTAAAAAATAAAAATAAAACCGTTGCCAATTTATTGTCACCCTGCTTCCCCAGGCATGATGTCAGTTGGGCATTTTTTTTAAATATTGTATTTTTACTCTAAATGTCTCTAAAACATTTCTAACATACTTTCTGAAAACGTTTTATCACTATCGTAAAGCTCTAGAAATCCAAAATTTCTTATTGATTTTCAATAAATGCTTATGTTATTACGTTCCTCACTCACACAACGTTTTCTTTAAATATTAATATATTTCCACAAGCAATATCATATTTCATATAATAATATACAACCACATTATTTATATTTACAATCTTTCTACGTCAACGCACCCTGTGGCAAGCAAATACAGCGCTGAAAACATCGTCACATCGAAAGCACATCGGAACGAATTAAACCGCGTGGAAAAAAAACGCGAAACGTCTGTGTAAACGTAATCAAGCGGAAAGATGTACAGCAATATCGCGCGCAAATAATAAACGAGCAAATCCGGGAAAATCAGTATATACACACACTTATATGGTACGTATACTACGTGTACACAGACGCGCAGACATATTCTCATTCCACTCCAATCCAAATATCCATTTACTTTCTAATCCATCCACGGCGCCTTATTTTGTTTACCCACGTCCTGCGGCGACAAACTAAATAGGAATACCTTATATACGACCTCCCCAGGTGGGAAACTCTTCGCCCCCCCCCCCTCTTCCTTTCTCGCCCTGAGAGCTTTTTCAGCTTTTGACTCGGGGGGGTAAAGAGGGATAGCGAGGGAGGAGAGAGAGAGTTTGCGTTACCCTCGCAATTCTCTCTCTCTCCCGCTTCCTTTCTCTCCCCCCGTAAGAGAGAGCGAGCGCGTTCGACCTGGGAAAAGAAAAGAGCTGTAAAACGCCCGGAGTAAAGTTTCACTTTGGAATAGCCAAAGCGAGCTTTTGTTCTCGAATATTTTGTTTTGTTTATTTTTACGCGACTTTGAATGGCGAATGGGTGTATAGGAAAATTAGTGCTTTTAGTAATAGAAGTGTACGAATAAGCTTGTCATAAAAACAAAATAAAAAATACAAGTCAACACTTTCTTACAAACTGTTCTATTGCTGTTAGAATAAATTTGAAGAGCCTGAAAAGATTTCAAAAGAGATGAGTTTCAACACCTTTTAATTATTTATTATAATTATAGAATAAGTTGATAATAATTAATTAACTTTCACAGTTTCTTTGGAATTAATAAAAGGTTCAATATAATGGTTTAAATAGCAATATTGATGACTGATATAAAATTAAAGCTGCTAGAAAGTTAGGTAAAAGAAAGCTATAACAGTAGTAAATAGTGTTTTCACTGATTATGAATTATATTTGTGGGGTGATTAAAGTCTTCAAAAGATTTTTCATAATTGCTTCCTCCTAGAGGAAGCTTTGTGATAGTAAATTTTTGAGTTGTTGTAAAAACATGTTATAATTGTGTTCCGAGGTGTTAGGAATCAAAATACATGGTTTTTGAAAAATGTCTGTATGGATGTGTGTGTGTGTGTGTGTGTGTGTGTGTGTGTGTGTGTGTGTGTGTGTGTGTGTGTGTGTGTGTGTGTACGCCTGGATCTCAGCTTCTACTCGATCGATTTTGACCGGACAGGTCTCATTTTTTTTGTTTTTTTTTGCGTGATGGCGAGTCAAAAATCCGTTTTTTGATTGGGGCGATGCGTTTTTGTTTTTTTTCAAATTTTCGATCTTCTCAAAACTGTTTTTTGATTTTTTTTAATACTAGGATCGAGTTATTCGAATCTGATGGGTAGCGTTCGAAAGAGAATTAAAATACCTATATTTTCTAAAAAAAAAAAGTTTCTAGCTATCACGGTTCTTTTGTTATTAATAAAAACGTGTTTTTTTTAGAAGCTTATAACTCCTAAACTTAACGGTCAATTTTTTTGAGAAAAATCATGATAATACAGAATATAAATAGCTATAATCTGTTAAAATTTGAATACTTTCTGTATGCTAGATTTTGAGTAAAAAATTGAAAAATGAAAAAAATCAGTTTTGTATGTCCAACGATTATAAGAGTAAAATTGACTTAACGGCTTCAAAATTCCTTTTAGAGGTAGATTTTTTATAGTTCTCGGTCGAGTTCTTTGGGCAAAATGATTGGTCCATAAATTTCAGAGATATTTGAGGTTAAAAATTTTTTGACATTTTTTAAAAATCGTAATTTCTCAACAACGGCTCTATGTATCTGAATGGGGTGGGTGGCATTCGAAAGAGAATTAAAATACCTATATTTTCAAAAAAAAAATAATTTTCTATCTATCACGGTTCTTTAGTTATCATCAAAAACAAAAACGTGTTTTTTTTTAAAAACTCATAACTCCAATGATGTTATGAAATATAAAAAAAAACACGTTTTTGTTAATAACAAAACAACCGTGATAGCTATTTGTTTTATTATAAAATATAGATATTTTACTTCTATTTCAAATGATAACTTTATTTATCAGCTCAAAATTTATATAAATTTGATATAAATAAATAATAAATAAATAAATAAATTTAAAAATTAACAATTTTTAATATTCATAAATGAATTTAATTATAATTATGCAATAAATTTTTTTAAAAATTATAAATTTTGTTATTAAAAATTAATTAAAGGAATCAACAAATTACGGTTGAGGAAGCTACGTGCCAATGAATTGGCAGCGGTTTTTTTAATTGGAACCAAAGCATAAAGCATCAAGTGTAATTATACTTTTCGGAATGAATCTTATTGATTCTTCTAATGTACGTTACATACTAATGATCAGAAACTAGACAACATACCACAATTAATAAAAAACCACATATTTCCTTGCACATACTGCAATCAAAACAAATTAAATCTTCCTACAGATAATATCACCCTACTCCTGACACTTCACCCCGCGCGCGCGCACGCAAAATTCATCTCCAAAGCATCGGAGTAGTGGCACGATTTCAATTCTGTCGAGGTGTCAACTGCACTTTGCAAAATTTCCCGCCCCGCCCGAAGAAGAGAGAAGACAAACCGATATATCGATTTCACCGCCCTCCCTTCCCACGTATGTGTGATGCGAGACTGTGTGTATATATATACACGCGTACGTGTATGTATGTGTGTGTGCTCACTAACACACACACAGACACACTCGTATGCGGCGTCGAATTACACAAAAGCTCTCGCGAGCCGTGAACCGCGCGACTCGCGAGTAGCCGCCCTTCGTCGCGCGAAATTGGCCACTCGACTCGAGTTCTCTCTCTTTCACTCCCCCTTGCCGAGATGGAAGGCGCGCGCTGCCAAGAGGGCGGATGGATGTATATCGAAAGTTCTCGCGCGGCCGGAATATAATGAGGCGTCTCGTCGAAAGTGAGAAAGAGGGGAAAAGAATGAAGGAGACATCGTATACATATATAGGTATACACGTGCACATATATATGTGCATGTGTGTCTATCGATGATTGAATTTCGCGAGAAGAACTCGATAGTATGGGCTACGCATTCGTGTGTGTATGTGTGTGTGCTCACGTGTTTAACTAAGGACTGGAGTTCGAAGGCTCGCCGTTTGCTCAGCGCCGGATGTTTGAGGTTCGTGTGAATTCGTGAGGTTATTGGATTGGCTCGCGATTAAAATCGGATCCGACAGTGCACGAGATGGAATCGTGCGCGGGGTGTGCACTAGTGGTCGACGGGGTGTAAGATTTATTTGATTTAGCTTTTAATGAGCTGGCGTGATTATGGTATCGAATGGTTCTGGAGAAGAAAAGTTAAGGTGTTCTTTAATTATTATTCAAAGGGTGTACTATAATTGTAAATGTTAAATGAGTGAATTGAAAATGAAGGCTTTTTAATTAATACAGTCAACATAATTTTAATCTGACACAATTAAATGACGGATGGTCTGACTTATTTTTTGTAGAACAAATTATGATATATTTTATAAACTATCACAAATAAAAATTAATATAATTGTTTTCCTTTTATGTTTTAGGTGAGTACACGTAACGTGGCATAACTGTTTTTAAAATGACGACATGCGTAAGTAAACAAAATATTTCAAAATGAAATGTTAAATTTAAAGTTTTGTATTAAAAAGCACATCGCAGTGTTACTTATCCCTTTCTGTATTTTACTGCGACAAAATATACTACATAGAATAATTACATCCCACAGGAATTCAAAATCCACTATTCCATGCACGCCGTCACTATCCCTCTTGAAGCCATATATATATATAACTATGGAAAAATTGCATGGAAAACTTGAAAAAGCCATTCTGTGTCGCACTTTAAAATTCCACGAGACTCATGCGCGCGCTCACGCGCTCTTTGATCTCATAGCATATATAGCAAAATCATAATTCAACGCCGGTACACGGCCACTTCCGGGCGGGGCGTTCTTTGAAAATTTCACCCCCTGAAAAGTGCTCAAAGTGTGCGTATCAAAGACTCGCGCGAGCGAGCGCACGCGATGAAACTTGATATCCCGTCATACTGCTCGGCGCGCTGAAATTTGCATGAGAGATTCGGTTCGCAAATACGATACGCACAAAAGGGGCTTTTTCGAAAAACTTTGTCTTTCCCTACCCTTAGAAAAAGAGAAAAGATTCTAAATAAATCGTAAGGGAGGACGAGGAGGCGAACGAAGCCCCGAGAAAAGAAAAATAGAAAGTGGAAGTGAAGTTAAGAAACGAACGGACAAAGAGTAGAGAGAGAGAGAGATGGAGAGAAAGCATTGCGTAGCCAGAAGGGTCGGTTCGCGTAGTCTCGCGCAGAACGAGGTCGCTCGACCCCAGTACGACGATGTCGACAGAGGGAGAGAGCAAGAGAGAGAGAGAGAGAGAGAGAGAGAGAGAGAGAGAGAGAGAGAGAGGGAGAGAGAGAGACCAAGAGAGAGAGAGAGAGTGAGAGAGAGGGGGGACAGAGAGAGGAAGAGAGGGCCGCGCGACCTCGAAGCTATTTGACTTCGTCCGTCTCTGAACTTCTCTCGAACGTTCTATTCTCTCTCTCTCTCTTCCTCCTAGCGCACGTCTACGTATGAGTGTGTGCGTGTGTGAGCACGCGCTCGAGCGGCGGCAGACGTCGTTAGCCGGCAGGTCTTCATCCCGCGGGTGTGGGCGTCTTCCTTGACGACGTCCTCTTATTCTCTCTCTCTTACTCTGTATCTTGTGCTCTCTCTCTCTTTCTCCCTCTCACTCAGTCCGGAAACACAAGCAGAAGCGTGTATGTGTAGGAACGACGCTTTTGAAAAATACTCCCGCTCTTCCGTCGAGATTTTTTTAATTGGATTAACCGTCTATGCCACTGTATGTGTTGTGCTGAGGGGAACTTTTTTCCATTCGCGGTGAATAAGAACGCGTTAAGTGGGCGAAGATGGGCGCCGCGGCGAGATTGCGCACGTCCATTGCGTACCACTATACTCGCGGCTTCAAGAGGAGAGAGATAGCGCGCTAAAAATAGTGAAGAGTTGATGAGAGTAATTGATTATTTGCAAAATAATGGTCGGTGTGCGAGCAAGAGACGCGCGGCCGCGAGTATTTGGACGTAACGCTACTTTTATGGTAGACTGCTGATTTTGGCGCCGCGCCACCTGGCGGTACTGTCGTGGAGAACGGACACGTGGGAATGTCCTGAGGATAATTGCGTTTGTATTTGCTACGCCGAAGTTTAGCAATTGCAATAATAACACTTGAATTGCATCATTTTTGTTGACTTTGTATAATTTTCTGGCTTGCAATGTTTTTTCATATTTGCAAATTAGTTTTATTTATACGAGAAGAAGTAGCAGAGCAGGTATTGCTTCCGCAGAAAGGAAGCTTTGGAATGGTGAACAAAATTTTCTAGACAAAACATGTTTAAATACGTTTTTTAAGATATTTGGCATAAAAATCTACCATTTTTTGAAAAAATTTGTTTTCACGCACCACACGCGCGCGCGTGTGTACGACTCAACTATTTAGGGAATGTATTCATCTATTTTGATAAAATAAATCTCATTTTCTTTCTTTTTGAGAATTCTCTAAACATTTTAAACCATTTTTTAAAAATTAGTTTATCTTCTTTGCTTTATGGCCAAAGGTTGATTTTCTAATTTTAGTTTTATTTTTCTTCATTTTTTAATACAATAGAGCACATATTTTTCAATTTTATGAAATGTATCTGAAAAGACAACAGAGAATCATTAAGTTCTATCAAATTCTACTTTTACAAAAGTTTCAGATTAAAGTTTATTTTTGTGTAGACTATATTTTGGGATCAATAATTAAATTAATAGAATAACAAGTTAATTTTGCGGAAGCTAAGATGCCAATGAATTGTCAGCGCTGGTCTTACTTAAGATCTTTCCACTTGCACGTCGACGCAGTAAGAATAAAACACTTATCCTTAATAAATGAAGTATTTTGATCTCTCAAATCCACGTGACAATTGATCACGTCAGCAAATAGGTTCAATAGAAACCTACAGACACGTAAATATTTCATTTAACGGAAAAAACCCAAAAAACAGAACGTAAAAAATGGAAATAGCCATCCGATGTCATTAACATTACAAGAATCCCAAGCGAATCACTCAAAACACGTCCGAAAATACCCGTTCACACGCAACACTTCCAAAAACAACAACACAGTCTTAACCCAAGATAGAGGAGCCCTACTTAAATTACAACCTAACCTTCGATTTCTCATCGGACCAATACCTCCTCACTCCTGTGCACACATGCTGCTCACAAACGGACACTTACTCCTTGCCCCGCGCCTGTATGCGGTAATGGTCGCCTTCGATCTCGAGACAGCTTAATAATCCATCAGCCGAGGGGCCGGATATATAGGCCCGCGCGCGCAGTGGTAATGGGACGACCACACCGCGCTACTGTCGTCGACGTCGTCGTCGCCGTCGTCTCCCTTTATTGAAAGCGGTATCTCTCCACCTCGTCTTCACCTCCTCCCGTAATGCGCGGGGATAAGGGTGCTTCGGGCGCTCCTTATCTCTGGCCTCTTATGTCTTTGTACCCGTGCCACGTATCTTGCAGCGGCGTTGCGGAGCTCGTGGTTCCAGCTTCTTCTTCTTTTTCGTGGACTGAAAGTACTTTGCGTTTTTGTCGAGGGCTGTTACACTGGTATAATTGGGATTCTAATGGAATTCGGGGAGGGTGATCAAATAAATACAAACTCCCGACAAATACACACAAAACTTGACCATTTATTGAGCGGAATGACGTTTCGTCATGAGTGTCCTCAACAAGCTAGGTGAGGGCGAAATCAAGGAGCTCGACGCGGAGCAGATAGATATAGATAAAAACATAAAAATTTAGCAAGTTGTAATATTACATATTCTTTATAACCAAAAAATTATTCATGTTAATATCTTTTTGCTTCCTCATACAGGAAGCTTTTTTTAATTTCGAAATATAACATATTTTCAAAAATGTACGTTTTCATCAATAACTTATGACTAAATATAGCTAGCGGCATTTTTTTTTAAATTGTAGAGAATTTTATCCTGCTACAGTGAATTCATAATATATAAACAATATTAGTTCTAAATAGTAAAAACATTGAAAATTAAAATTTGTAAAATTGAAAAATCGCTATAAAAAAATCGATTTTGACAAAAATGACACACACACACACGCGCGCGCGCGCGCACGCACACACACACACACACACACACACACACACACACACACACACACACACACACACACACACACACACATACACACACACATTTTCTAAAAATAGTGTGTTTCGATTCCAAATGTGCTAAACAACATTATTAACACATTTTCTCAGAAAATTTTTTTTACTATCACAAAGCTTCCTCTGGGAGGAAACAATTACTGAATGTTTTTTAATAAAATCTTTATTTATGCTTCGATGTATACATAGTAATTAATATTTCAAAACTCATTTTTAAGGTAGATAACATATTTTTAAATCTTGTAAAATAATCTTTCTTGAATTATTTTCCTTTGTCGCCAAACACGTTCCATAAGACTTGTTTTTATGTTGATTAAAAAGTTTTTTCCATGAAGCTTCCATTAAATACTCGAAATGCTTATGAGCTGTATAATTGCTATTAAAACGCAAAGTGGAAATTCTAAGCCAAATTACGCGGCATACCTGCGTCTTCGTAAAAATAACGTTTACACCAATTACTCCGGATAATGTACGCTACTATATAACTGCATTATAGGAATAGTTTTGCCGCATTCCTCATTTACCGACCTGTTACATGAAATTTCTGAGAATTTCTTACCGTAAGTTTCACGTGTACTATGATAAAATTTAATAATTAGTCCTCCACAATATGAAAAGCTGATAATATAGAGATTTTCATTTGTTTTACATATTAACCCTTTACTGTTCAGGGTATTTTTGTTAAATTAAAAAAAAAATCTGCGGGAATAAAAACAATTATTATTATTATAGAGAAATGTGTTATGCTCGTAGTTAGGTTACCTGTATAATCATTTTAACGGCCTTTAGACGAGCCAAATTCTCATTTTTTAGCATGGTGTGGTTTGTGCACATAAGAATTATGCACATATTTATTGTGCACACTTTAGCATTGGAGTATACACATAGATATAGATATACACCAATGCTAAAGTGTGCACAATAAATATGTGCATAATTCTTATGTGCACAAACCACACCATGCCCATTTTTTTACTATCAAAATACAGCACATTTTTTCGATATAGAAGACCGTTAAAATGATTCTACAGATTATTATTATTATTATTATTATTATTATTATTATTATTATTATTATTATTATTATTATTATTATTATTACTATTATTATTATTGTATTTTAATTGTATTAGCCACTGTTTTTCAGATCGAATAATACGATTGGATAGATTTAAAATCCGTTTGAACGAATAGCCCTGGTGGATGTTAAATAGTTAAAATCTAAGAATTTGAAGTTATGAAATATAATTATTCATTTCAAATAGATGTAGATCAATATTATTTTCTGTTAAATGTTTTAAGAAATTTACTTGAATCAGCATTTTCAGAAAAAATAACAAATAAAAAAATAGCACAGTATTATTAAAATTCAGTAACAATTTTTTTAATTTAATCTTGAACTGCATTTTAATATAATTATCCTTTTTAGCATGAAAAAAGTTTACTTCTTCATTAATAAAGAGAATATTAAATTTTCATGAAGTCTTTCAACAAAAAGAAAGCTTTTTCTACATTAAAAAGATTTTTTTCTATCGGTAATGTATTTGGCAATGTATTTCCCCAAGAAACAGGTGATTTATATTTCTACACTGGCCAATCATGCTTTTTAAAACTCTCCCCCAACTCCTCAATAACTCATTGTCTTTACGCTTCGATAGAATCTTTCTAAGCGGAAACAGGTGACAAAACAGGCGACAGCCACACATTATTACAACGTAAACTAGGTATAATTACCACGCGCCCCATTATCGTGTAATAAACACTCCAATAGCTCTATCTCTCTCCCCCTATCTCTCTCGCTCTCGGAGCCGTGCAATTTCCGAAACTGCAGCCCCGGGCGAAATTATTGAATTCGCTTACTCCCTTGCCCCTCCCGCCTCCCTCCTCCTCTCCCTTTGCATCGGCACGGCTCTAATTCACACTCTTCCGCTGTACCCCCCGCCGTCATAAATACTTGCCCGAGTATTTACGATAAACACGTTTGTGCGCGCGTGCGTGATTCCTCGACGGCACGACTTTTTTTTATTTTTTTTTTCATTCTCTCTTTCTCCCTATCTTATTCCTGCGTGTATACTCGCGTTTTACACGCGCGCGCGGTTGTTATCTCTCGTCGTGGTGGTTGCGTCATTGATAAGAGCACGATATTAATGAATGCCGCGAGGATACTACTCGTGTTTTTCCCCGGCGGTTATGTGCGTAGGTGCATGTACGCACGCTCGACGATTTTAATTCAGTGGGCGATCGTGAATGGGCAAAAAGGGTCGGCAGGTCGGCGTTATTTTTAATGGGAGTGGGTGTGGGTGACAAGGTCATTGTCGGTTATTTTTAGGCATTATTTCCGGCTGTTGAATCGGCCAGCGAAAATAGCATTGTTAGCAGTTTCTTATCTGGACTTTTTTCAACACCACAGAATTGTATTGAGGTAAAAGTAGCGTTATAATTAGAGTTTTTGTAATTGTTTCGTTCGGGTAAGGAACATTATTATTAAGATGGAAATATTAAAATAGCAAGATTGCAATTTTCTAATGATTGGATCAGATGTAAATATTATTTTAATAAAAATTGCTTTACTAATGATTGAGCTTAATATTGTATTTTGTATTGTAAGCAAAAATAATACAAATTTTAAAAAAATGTTCCTTCTCGTTATGATTCATTTGACAATCAACAGATTTGAAAAGTATTACCTTGACAAATGAGATACCCATAAATTAATTTTTCTTTAGTGATTGCCATGCAAGATAAATCTTTGACATATGGTACACATAATAACAAAATACTTTTCAATATCACCATCGCAAATTAATCAAAAATGAATGTCGAATAAGCGAGACGTTTCCTCGTGATTAGGGAAACTAACAAATATCGGATGATTATCGCATTAGGCCTTTGATGCATCGGCAAACATAACTCAAATAACGAAAGATCCGCCCCGAAGATTAGTCGGAACAGTGGAAAAATCGATTTATCATTCCTCGTATTCCAGGAATGCTTTATTTCGCGCGTGCCCGGCGAAACATGACTTATTGCGCGGGATTCCATCCGAGGATGTAATGTATCGGGGCTCGCTGTAGAGGGAAAGCTTCTTTAGATGTTTGTGGTCAGTGACACTGAACCGATGTGATCGATAATGCGTGTATGTGTGTACATATAAGCGTGGTATAGAGCTAACAGGAAGTATCTCTCTATATACCGTAATATATATATTGTTAAAATGATGGGCTCGTGAAGAGGATGAGTAAAAATGTTGAACGAAAGTTTTATTTAAAGTAAAACGTAACTTTTCATACATTTTTCTTGGTTAGATAACTCGCGGAGAGATGATTTTTCCACGGAGCTGGCTCGATGGACTACTTTTATAGGCGCTATCTTGCGGGAAGTCATATTTCATTCGAAATATGGAATAAAGTATCTCTAAAATATGGAGAATGATAAAAGGACTTTTATAATGGCGAACCTAATCTTCGGGACACTTTGCATTGATAAACTAATACTTTTTATTATTTAGATAGAAATATAAAATATCGAAGTTTACGATACTATACTTTATTTCTATAATTATATCGTATTGTGTAACACAGTAAAATAAACGGACTGTGATCAAATTTTTATTTACCTTCAAAATTAAAGATATTTTTTCCATTTCTTTTTTTTTTTTTTTTTATAAAAATGTTTTATTGCGATACTTATCAACAAAATGAATATTCGGTTTAATGAATATTTAATGCACGACGATACGAAAGCTAGATACGTATTCACAACACAAGCGCACTGCAAAAGAAGTACTAATTTTCCTTTCTTTTTTCCAGATCAACAGTTACACACACATATATATATACGCACGAAAAAAATGCCCTCGTAACGCCAGCAATAAGAACTTCGCTCCCTCCGGCGCGCCCATCATTCGGCAATTACAGGAAAATCCTGCATCTCCCCTGGGGGACTTACACACTCGCGCTCTCCCCTCGCGCGTTGCATGCCCCAACGACTTGAGCTCTTTTCACGGGGCCACGTGTAACGGCTACAGCCCCGGGAGGTGGGGGGCCGTAATGTATTGCATTATAGGGTAAGGATGCGAGTGCATTGACAGGCTAATGCTGCGAGAGCCTCGTGAACGTTGTATTATGATAATGCGAACGCGTGTGTAGTAATTTTTTTATCGCCGGATCTTTTCTCGTCGAGATATTTCCGATATGATATTATATGTATATCGTCGTGTCTGCTGTGCGAGCGTTGACGTCATTGTCACATTTTTTTGGGGGTCGGGTGTATTAATGAATGGGCGCCACGTGGCGTATCGTTAAATATTCACGAGGTATCTTTCACGCTCGAATAAGGATTACGAAGTGGGTAGAGAGGCGCGCACGCGGATAATTAACTCGGTAACAATGCTGAATAAACAGGCGGAAGGGGGAAAATAAATATTGTTAGGTTGTGATAATAATATATTGCGTTGTTTTGACGATATTTGTGAATTTCCGATTAATTCGATATTTGTTTAATTGAGTTAATTATTTAGACTTTTCTTCGTGTATGTAATGGTAGGTTGTAGTGGGTGTTTTAGTTGCCATGTGTTTACGAAATGGCCAGTGAATATAACACACTTGTGCGATGACAGTAACTTGAAGATTATCGATTTTTGTAACATGAGCTCACAGTCAAGCTTAAGGCAATCAATACTATTATATAAATATAAATCTATAAAGTAACGGCCTCATAAAACATTAGTATTTCCAATTTTATTTGTAACATCCATTACCAGCTATAACACTTTATTTTTTATTATTTTTTTCTTCAATAAGTATAATTTATTAAAACAATTGTTTTATCGGATTTTCATTCAAAGGAACTAATTAACTTTGGTGAAGTTTTCCTGTTTATTATTGAAAAAAAAACGTTTCATTTGCGTTTGCAGAATGTTTCCAGGAAACAGACATAAAATTTCATGCGGAATCGAGTTCTATTAACGTTCACTTTATGTTAGATATATTAAATATCATGAATTCTCGTATAACATTCAATTCTTCAAACAGCTAGCGTTCACAAAACTTCTTCTCATTTAATAAAAAGATTGCCAACACTGCAATTTATCATTTTCTGCTATATTCAAATAACCCCGTCTTAAATACAAAAGGGAATATTTTCAAAATTTCAAACACGCTCGAGGCTCTTTTCTTCGAAAAAGGAGAGCATAAAGAAACGGGTGGATCATAAAAGTGGCAAAGAGCTCGGGGACCAGGAGAAAACACGAGAGCGCGTGCGCGCGCGCGCAAGAAGACCCGAGGAAATATTAATGCAACAAGGGTTTTACGAGCCGTGAAAAATATCCCCCGTCGTCCTCCCAGCAGCATCGACGTTCTCCTCTTGGCGTGCGAGAACTTCGGAAAACCCACGGCGGCGCTATCCACGAATTACACTCGGGGAAAGAAAGGACGGCGCATGGTAGGCATATACGAGTGGCCGAGTTATCGACCGGTTGGGCGCCACTTCCGGCTATTCGTCGCGTGTCGGGCGCCACGCTTCGATACATCGCCGCCCGCGCGGAGGAATTGCCGGCTTCCGGCAGGCGTTTCTCACTCCGTGTCCCGTTTTTCGTCAGAACGCGTGAGTTGCGGTGTGTTTATCTAGTCTAAAGTTCTTATACGCGCGGTGTATGAATATTCGTTAGGTATTTGCATTCCCCCGCCGCGGTGTTTGCGCGCGAGCAGAGGAATTGGATTTCAAAAGGAGAGTTGCGCGAACGCGCGAGAGTCGAACGGTTACATCGAATTCTGGGTTTAATGAGTTTCCGGGGGTGTTTTTGTAGAGTAAACCCAACGGCAAATGGTAAACATGGAGAAAATTAATAGAAACCGAGGCTGAAAGTTGGGGAATTACGTTTTGAGCGGTGCTCAAATAGTTAATGAGGAAATTTATTTTATAATTATTCTTGCACATCGCAGTTGGAGAATTTTATAATTTTTTTTTTTCGGAAGTCGCAAGCTTCTATTTATAGGTAGAGCAAATACAGAAGAGTTATAAGAACTTTGCTTACATTTCTAGAGTTACGAACAAAGCAACGGCATAACGTCACACTTCCTTACCTCTCATTAGCTAATTATGCACGACCTCGAAATATAGTAAAAGTTTAATAAGAACGTCTAGGAATAAAGTCTCGTGCTTCCTTTGTCTTTAAAATAGTTGTTTTGCGTAGTAAAAGACATGCATATATTATGGTGACATTTATTTTAATTTTTCACCATAGTTGTAATATAATAATGCTTCTAATGCAATCTAATAGTAATTAATCTAATAATAATGGATGATAAATTATTTGTGTATCGAAATCAAATTGTAATTTTATCAAAAAACAAATACATTTTTGAAACTCCGTGCGAGAAGTTCGATTTCTCGCACGCTGCGTTAAACGATGCGTGCAAAAATCTCACTTCTCGCACGTCGTGTCAAAAAATACGGTTCGACACTTGTGTGAGAAGTTGATTTTCTCCTCGTGTGACCTTTTCACCCTCGCTTCGCTCGGGTGCAAACAGTCACATGAGGGGAAAATCAAATCCTCGCACTAGTATCGAAATGTACTATTATCGTACTGATAGCACTAATGATTATACCATAACAATATTTGTCAACACTTTGGTATCGAGCAAATTATTCTATATAAAGTCAATTTTAAATAAATTAACGACACGTATATATGATAACAAACTTCAACTAAAATGGAATAACAATGGAATACGCAAGTATTCAGCAACAATTGTTTACAACTGTCAAATGCAACTTTTTCACTGAACTTCTAACAACTAAAACCATCCACAAGAACGAAACAACCTGTACAACGCACGAATCGCTCGCGCAGCAATTGCATCGAACCCCTAAAACGAAAACGCAACACACAGAAAGCGATGCCTGCACCGCAAAAAGAAAAACCTCGACGTACACGTTTATACCCATCCGGCGAGCATCTCTCTCTCTCTCTGGCTCGCGACGGCGGGGAAATAGAGAACCGCGGTCATTAAAAATTGAACGCCATTGATTCGCCAGCCCACGGGTCGCTACGTGCGCGCGCGCGTATGTGTGTAGGTGTATATAGAGGCGGCAGCTGTCAAGTTAGAGGTGGCTGACCCGCCGTGTCGCTGCACTACTGCGAGAGACTCGAGAGAGAGAGAGAGTTTTTCGCTATTTCTATCTCCCGTCCGCCCGCGCCAGGAAATTACTCATTCTGTCGCGGCTCTTATTGCCTTCTCCTTCGGGACTGGATCCTTCCTTTTTTCTGTGAGAAAGAGGAAGGGAGAGAAATTAATTGCAGGAGGAGGTGTGAGGATTGCTGTTTGTTGGCAAGGGGTGACGCGCTGAGTATTGATAGCTGGAGGAGTATTTATGCGCCGAAAGCTGGTGTATGCTGTAAATATTGATTTTAGATTTGCCGTAATCAGGTTTACATGGTACAATGAATCGGGTGGATCTAGAAAGATAGAGAAAGTGATAGACAGAAGCCTTACCATTCAGAAAATTAAAAATAGAACGTTTGCGCTTCATTAGCAGATGCACGCCTATCCCAATGCGTTTCGATCAGAAAGTACAATTACTAGAAAATACAAATATAGAAAAACATTTACAGAATTGATTTAATATTACAATAGGATAACCGAAATATAGAAGTCAGAAATAATAAAAGTAGAAAGTATATCAAGGAATCCAATAAACCAATAAAAATCGACAAAAGAAACTAAGAAATATATAGTACGAAAGACACATTTATAGAAAATACATAAGGCAAATGCCACGCGTATATAAAATCTTACCAAAAATATAGAAAAAACTATAGTTTTTTCTATATTTGTGACGTTCGTCTTATGTATTTTCTATAAATGTGTCTTTCGTACTATATGTTTTCTTGGTTTCTTTTGTTGATTTTTATTGGTTTCTAGATTCTGAGATATACTTTCTATTTTTATTATATTTCTAACTTCTATATTTCGGTTATCGTATTGTAATATTAAATCAATTCTGTAAATGTTTTTCTACATTTGTATTCTCTAGTAATTGTACTTTCTGATCGAAACGCATTGGGATAGGCATGCATCTGCTAATGAGGCCCAAACGTTCTATTTTTAATTTTCTGAATGGTAAGGCGTCTGTCTATCACTTTCTCTATCTTTCTAAGCCCACCTAATGAATCAATGTATATAATAAAATAAAGTAAATGAATTTTTATAATAATTTATCTAAATATTATCGAAGGAATTTTTTACAATTAAAATCAACTCATATTTACATTTTTTTCGTTGTCTTCTCATAATTTTTTTTTTATCCTGTAACTGGTAAGACGATAAACTCGTTTTAAAATATAGTATTTTAACTACTTTGGAAATGATTATCAATCCCAGACTAGGTAATCTTTTTTTTATATAAAAACTATATCAATGAATGTTTTTATGTAGTTGCCTATTTAAAAATAAATAAGATTTCAATTAAGATATCTGAACTACATAAAACAGTTCACTTAAAACAAGAGAAAAATGTGGAAAGTGCCGGAATTTATGACGTCAGAATTCGTCTCGCCATACCAGCTACAGTATAGTTTTTTTATATTAGTGTACGGAAAATTCGTCTTGCCCACACTGTTTTTAGTGCGGGAAATACGATTTCGCGAACTAATGTGCGGAATATAAAAAATTTATATTTTCCACATTAGTAAAAGTAACATCTAATTTATATTTAGGCTATAATTACAATTAATATTTACAATTAATACGTTTATGCATATCCTTACAAAAGTCGCTTAGTCTAGTACCGATAGTAAGTCTGTAAACGTATTTACGTGAGAAATTTAACTACGAGTGATATGAGTTTTTGTATTTATTTCTTTAATTTATATAATAGTTGTTTTAAATATGTTTGAAATAATATAATATATGTTTTTATATAATTTTTAACGTATTTTGAGGATGAGGCTTCACCGCCTGCACTCTCACCATGTGCTGATCGAGCTCCTGGACCTCCCACTTCCGCCATCTATCATTCTTATTTCCCACACTTCTTGCAAAGTATACTATGTTGCACAAAGTTTATTTTAAAGTTTTTAAAAATCTTTTAAAATATAAATAAAAGCCTTTTTTCTAATCTAGAACGTATTACCGGTCTTTGCTATTTAGTCACAAATGTTTTTACGATTTTAAATAACGTACATGTGCAAATCCGCGGACTACAGACAACAACTGGGGTACAAAAACGGAAAAAATTTTTTTTGAGGGCACACCTACCACATAAGGTTTTTTCGGTTGTTTGGGGGTCCCCCAACATGAAAATACTCGTGTACACTCATTATCCGTTGCCAAACTTTTTTGCCGACGAAATCAATTATTCTTATGGAAATTTAACATGGGAAAAATGGACGAAAAGTAGTCATTGATGATTAACCAATAGCAAACTATTGAAGAGGCCAAACCAAATTTCACAAAAAAGCGATTAAAGTTGAAGAACAGAGCTTTAATTTGAGATGAGAATCGTTAAAATCGGTCGATTCTGTGCAAAGCTACGTGAATTTGAAAATGGCGAATAATGACGAAAATGAGCGATTTTTTTCAAACCCACGTAATTCTTCAAATTTTTGTCATTTTTTGCCGTTTTCAACTTCACGTAGCTTTGCACAGAATCGACCGATTTTAACGATTCTCATCTCAAATTAAAGCTCTATTCTTCAACTTTAGTCACTTTTTTGTAGAATTTGGTTTGGCCTCTTCAATAGTTTGCTATTGGTTAATCATCAATGACTACTTTTCGTCCATTTTTCCCATGTTAAATTTCCATAAGAAAAATTGATTTCGTCGGCAAAAAAGGTTGGCAACGGATAATGAGTGTACACGAGTATTTTCATGTTGGGGGACCCCCAAAGAACCGAAAAAACCTTATGTGGTAGATGTGCCCTCAAAAAAAATTTTTTCCATTTTTGTACCCCAGTTGTTGTCTGTAGTCCGCGGATTTGCACATATGAGAAATTCTAAACACATCTTATAGTTTTCAGATATTTAGCTATCTAAGTCAAGCAAATATTTATAAAATCCACTTCCAGTAACATGTTCCACTTCATAGAACTCACTTTTAAATAAGGACAAGCTCAATGGGCAATCGGAAAAGGCCTAAATTTATAGGTTTTGCAAGCATACCTTAGGAAATTTTCATCCTTATTACATCGTTAAAAAAAACTCTTTTATAAATGCTTTACCAACTTTTTTAGGCTATTATCTCTTGTTTAGTATTCGAAAATATATTGTCGGATTAAATGTGCCTACCTTTAAAAAAAAAAGTGCTTAACATTATCTCTGCGACGCTGTATTTTGGTAAAAATAAAAAATAAACTTTATTTGTCGATTAAAAAAAAAACTTTTGTGTTTTTTCAACTTTCTGTGGCTTAAATTACTCGTTTTGGAAAGACGAACAAAATGTGGCTTTGGTTATAAGTGTGCCTCTTATGAAAAGTGAATTATGATCTACTAAAGCACACGGTGTCGATGCGCCCCTCGCATAAAAAATTATCATTTTTTGGTGGCACACATAAACAACGGTAAATAGGCCTAATTTGAGTATTGATCTTTTTTCTACATACATTTTCTTGAACTAATTCACGCGGTGTCTAACGAAATTTGGATTTATTTTCAAAAAAATAAAAAAAGAAAGTGATTGTAAGGTAGTTTTACATGCATTCACTCACGCTTATTCGTACGTGCATAAGCATACAATATTAAAAAACTATGTTTAAAAATGAGGAGCACAACCTTTTTATTGTTATTTAGGGTACCTAGAACAGAAAAAAATAAGTTTTGTGAATGTGTCTCAACATTAAATTTTGAAATTTCTATTTAGCTAAAAGTTAAAAGTTCCAAAGAAATATTCATATAGGACTACTACTTTTCGGTACAAACTTTTAAAGAACTGAAAAGAAACAGTTCATCATTATTAAGCCAAGAATCGTAGACACAGACGATTAGTATTTTAGTTCTTATTTTTGCCTCCAGATGGAGGTTTCTTGTCTTTTAACAAAATTGATCATTCTATAGTATAATTAAAAATACCAAAAGATCGATGTACTACTGTGCGTATGAGATAGAATCATTCTGTTTTCGATGATTCGAGGCTAAACGCACGATTTATTCCATGTTTTTACAATCGTTTATTATCAACATTATGTTTCATTTCATCATTTTTGGTTCATTGATGCTCGTTTTTAATTTAGGCAATTTATACTTTACTTTTTACTTTATGGCCTTGGGTACTACTGAGACGCCGTTAAGCCACCACGCATGCGTGAACGTCTTAACGACTTTAAGTAACTTTGTTGTATACTTATGTATCGAACAAATAAATATCAAAATTCGTACTCCCAGCACGATTTAAATAAAACCAGGTTAGGCATCGCGTATATCCTTTGTTGGTTAGTGCCACGTCTTTTGCATATAAAACAAATAGTAGTTTTCTTTGATGATAAAGAAAAAGAATCAAAAATAAAAGAACAATAAAAAAGGAATTAGAGAACAAAGTTCATCGTATACTGTGATAACGTGGAAATATGGATTTGTGGAATACTCACATTGACAGTGAAAATCCAGAAGCAATGTGGAATAAACTAAACACCCCTTGTGTTGAATTGGGGAAGACGGACCAAAACACCATTATAAATGGAGAATCCATTGTTGGCGAAGTTTGAATATTCGAAAGCTTTTGTAAAAAAAGAAGCACATCAGACTATGAAAACAGAATTCCGTGTGATAATAGCTTCTGTGCGGCGAAAGCATACTGTATCAGGATGGTCGATAGGAGCACGGCACGGTCTGAACGTCGACATTTGTGTTTTGAAGCAAGCACTTATACAAGTGTCGAGGAGTTATGCATGATTAGGGGTTCTTAATTATTCACTCTTGCAAAGAATCTCGTATCTCCAGAACTTAAATCAAAACGCGCAAGAGGAGCCCAGTCAAGAACATTCGGAGGAAGACAAAGCATTACTAAGAAAAAAAAAATAAGTTTAATGAGAAGGAAACAGAAGATAAAGCGTGCTAATACAAATATGTATAGAAAACGATCGGTACATAACCTAATGAAGAAAACAACATCACAGTACAGTGATATGAGTTTCACAAATTTTGGATCAATTACACATAAAACTTTTGTTTATCTTTTGAGACCATTCAGGAATGATTGTCCATCCAAATAGATGACGACAAATTTTTTCCTGTAATAGGAGTAGGTACCATAAAAGTTTATCAGGAAGTAAACAGTCGATCCTCTGAAAGGGATTTGACAAATGTTTTATTTATACCCGGACTCAGGCTACATTTGTCTTCGATTAGAGTTACGGGCAAAAAATTTTTTCTCCTGCATACAAAGACGCATGGGAAATTCGGGATCATATCGGGAATATATATCAATAATTTTAAGAAAAGGGGATTAAATGTAAAAGGTTTAAAACCTTTTCTCGACACAGCATGACAAGTTTCAGAATTGTGGATCACACTACGAAGTCATAGTGTGAGCGAGAGTATTATATGCCGTGGCAAATAAATTTTTTGTAGAGATTGTAAGGTGTCCACCTATTGATAAGTAGATGAACCAATAACCAAAATTTCTTGTATTTTCTATCATAGTGATATAAATATGAGCATGATGGAAAATGCGATAATTCCCGTCTTGTAAACCAACAACTATATCATATCGTCGAGTGGGAAGAATAAGGTTCCATTTTGCTGACGTGCTAAAAAAGGTTCTATTTCGGCCAATGCTGAAAAAGGTTCCATTTTAGACGTATTTTATTTTTAGTCAAAATTTAAGTTGGCAACGTAAAATTGAAATTCGGAATAATTCCGTAATATAGGCAGCATATACTATCTGTAATGTATGTAAACAAATATATATTATATCATTAGATTCATTGATGAAATTTTCATATTTTAGAAAAAATATCCGTTGAAGTATTTTAGATTAATTTGTAAAAGAAAATCGATTTCAGGATTTATGAATTAAAATATAGTTTAAAGTGTACTAAAAAGATAGGGCATACTTCGGTCGCAAATATTTGTATTGTTATATTGTAAACTAACAATATAACAAGATTATGTCTATACGGTTTGGTTGTTTTGTTTTTATCATTGTACTTTCAGTATAACTGTTTAGCGAGTATGTTGAATACATAGCCGTTACAACATAAAGTATTTTTCTAACATACACGATTTATTTATTTACAGTAAATATTTCTTTGTGGGTTTCCTTTCTATTATAGTAAAATAGTAGTACATAAGTTTTAAAAATAAAAAAACCGCTGCCAATTCTTTGGCACTTAGCTTTCTCAAAACAATTTATCGATTCCTTTCATTAAATTGAAATTATAATAATAAATTTTTCACAAAAAAAAATAAAAAACCTCAAATATCTTTAATCGTAATTGACCGATTTTTTTGGGCAACGAACTCGGTTCGAAGATATAAAAAAGCTATCTCTGTGCCAAATTTCAAGACGATTGGTTGATTTTTACTCCTGTTATCGCGTCCGAAAGAAAGTTCCCTTGTTTTCAAAAATATTTTTTTTCTTTGAAACAAATGAAGATAATCACTTGAAATTTTAACCAAATATAGTCTTCAATGAGTGTTATAAGTGGTTAAAATTTTAGGTCGATAAATCAACAATCCTTTGAAAAAACGCAATTCGAAAATTAAAAAGAAAAATTTTTAACCTCAAATATCTTTAATCGTAATTGACCGATTTTTTTGGGCAACGAACTCGGTTCGAAGATATAAAAAAGCTATCTCTGTGCCAAATTTCAAGACGATTGGTTGATTTTTACTCCTGTTATCGCGTCCGAAAGAAAGTTCCCTTGTTTTCAAAAATATTTTTTTTCTTTGAAACAAATGAAGATAATCACTTGAAATTTTAACCAAATATAGTCTTCAATGAGTGTTATAAGTGGTTAAAATTTCAAGTCGATAAATAAAATATTTTTTGAGAAATTAATTTATGAAATATAAAAATGTTTTCCTTAATAACAAATGACAGAGTAAAGATAATTCAACTTTTAAAAAAAGAAATTGTAGGTAATTTGAAGACCTTTCAAAAACAGTTTACTATATTATGTAATAATGGCTGTATGATATGAAAAAATCAAAAAAATTGAAAATTCAAAATCATTTTTTGGTTATAAAACAAAAGAAAAACGATAAAATGAAAAAATAGGTTAAGCTATCTCTATTCTATGTCCAAACGAAGAGAATAAGCCCTCGTAGATGAAAATCGGTCAATTCGTTCAAAAGTTATAGCCGGTACACACACACATACACACACACACACACACACACACACACACACACGCACACACACACACACATACATACATACAGACACGAAAATTTTTGTTCTCAAAAACATCGGATATTGGTGCCAAAAGTCTTAAAAAATGTTTTTAAACATTTTTTGTTCCAAAAATTTTTTTCACCATTACAAAGCTTCCTCTTTGAGGAAGCAAAAATCATATACTGTAAAAAGTTTAACAATAATAATTATTGGATGAAATATCCAAAATTGAATGTAAGAGTTTAAATTTGAAATATAGTAAACGAAGGTACGACAATTTCGAATTTCGTTTTTACGGTGTCGAATTAAATTTTGATAAAAAAAAAAAAAATCGCTTTCTTGAGCGCTCGTCGAAACACTTGACGAAATACTTAGTAGTTTCATATGTTGCTTCTTTTTTCATAAATAGAATCGCAAACGTTACGAATTTTCGTAAAATATAATTGCTCAAACTATTATTCATTTTACACAAGTTCCCAACCATAAAAATTTCCAAAACTTTCTGATTGAAATTCATACAACTTTCCATCCACAATTCATCCTCACGACACCCTTCAACGACATTATCCCCTTACTACCGATCGGACTTCGTTATCACTCTGTATTTATGCCCTCACCGCCGCTCTTCCCCTACCCGTCGTTACGGTCATCGTCACCCGCTCTCGAGTCGACCCGTACGCGCCCCGTTAATAATTGAAACTGCCTGACCCCTAATTTGCGGCCCTCGTGCCTCGGCAATTCTTGATGCCGCCGACGCGGAGGGACTGCACTGCACATACCGCCGAAATCCGCGCTAGTTGAGTGGCCGCGCGAAATTGCTAAGTAGAAAGGAATCTTTTTCACCCTGCGGATGTGCCTGTGTACCGGGAGAGTGGCTGTAATGTGAATTATGATTGTCGCGCCGGTGTTATTAGCGAGAGTGTCTTGTGGTTGTGGTGAATTTCAGAGGCGAGGGCTGCTGCGGTATAGCTCGTTGCGTGAATTATTTTTTGAAAAAATTTTCATTTACTTGGTTGATGATGCTTTTATCCAGCATGTATTTTATTTATGTAGTAAAATATTAATATATGTGGCTTTACGGGTACTGTTTATTTTTGCAATATAAGCGTTTATGTAAATTAAACCCCTGGTAGAAAATAAGCTAAACAAAAATGGCTAAGTAATTGTACGGTAATTTTTTTAGCCAACGGCTAAGCAACGGTTCGGAAATAGAACAAATATAACATTTCAAAAACAAAAGAAGTTTCATTTATAATATAAAAATTTTTACAAAAATATATTTAACCTGAAAATGTTTAAACTCACAACATGTATAAAACATTCCTTTACCATAAAAATATTTTTTTTCACACTGTCGATATAGCATTATTATTATTAATTTGATTATTTTTATTGTATACCAAATGAATAATTTATTATTTTAGTAATTTTGAAAATTCAGGATCTGTAGGCCAACGGCTCATTAATTCAGTACATAAATTTATAGAATTTTTAAACGAACGATTGGTTCAACTGTTGGCTAAGCGAACCATCATTTTGTGACGAAATTAGTAGCATTTTAAAGCAAGAGTTGGTTAAACCGTTAGCGAACTCGTTCAAATTTCGCCAACTGATTGTCAACTATTGGTTAATGTTTCTACCAGGGACGGTCAAGTAAAATTTGAGTTCTGGAATTCTTTGAAATGCAATAGATGTATTGGAAACATATATTCGCGAACAATAGTTAATCGGACTAGATTTTTTTTTCAATTAAAAAGCTTTACAGTGCGCATATGAAAAGCAATACTAATTCTCGATTTACAAAACAATTTTAAACCTTTTTATTTGTAGTAATAAATTTAGAGTTTTAATATCGTACATTAGACATATATTATATTTTAATAAGTCTAAAGTATCTTTATACTATCTAATCGAAATAGCGTCAGCCATCGAATTGAATTTTTCAATGAACTTGTTGGTACAGCTATGTGTACCTATATCCTCTAGGGGATAAAACTCTTATTTGAAATCTCTGTATAAATTTAAATAGTACATCAGCGTTATCTCTATAGTTTAAGATTTTTCCTCCTATCGGAAAGTTAAACATACCTGCTACAGATAGAAATTTCTATCTAGAAACCAAAGCCCAAGTCTACAAAAAAGTCAGGATCGAAGCGCAAACCCGCAATTCTCTCTCAACGTGCCTCTTCAAAAACGTAGTAGTATAGTACGTGTACACACGGCACGCAATCTTGCCGCAGGTATATTTTTCCCGTGAAATCCTGCAGCGCGGGCCTTCGAATCTCTTTCAATTCCTTCCTGTCTCTCGTTTGATTTACGTTTGCTTTTACCGTTCCACCCCTTTCTCCTCCTGCCCCCGCGTTCATTCCCTTCGCTCGCGCGCGTCGATTCCCTCTCCAAAATCCGAATCACAGCCGTATCCGGTTAACGATAACAGTCGCGGCGATTCAGCCTCTGTATGTCGTAAACGAAATCGAGTTACGCGCCTCTGTCTATTCCTCTCTCTCTCTCTCTCTCTCTCTCTCTCTCTCTCTCTCTCTCTCTCTCTCTCTCTCTCTCTCTCTCTCTCTCTCTCTCTCTCTCTCTCTCTCTCTCTCTCTCTCTCTCTCTCTCTCTCTCTCTCTCTCTCTCTCTCTCTCTCTCTCTCTCTCTCTCTCTCTCTCTCTCTCTCTCTCTCTCTCTCTCTCTCTCTCTCTCTCTCTCTCTCTCTCTCTCTCTCTCTCTCTCTCTCTCTCTCTCTCTCTCTCTCTCTCTCTCTCTCTCTCTCTCTCTCTCTCTCTCTCTCTCTCTCTCTCTCTTCCTTCTGCCTGTGTTTCGGCTGCTGATGTTTAAGGGGCTTTGCGGTCGCGACGATGAATTGAATGGGCTTGGCGGAAAAAATTAGTGGCGATAAGATGGACATGTGCGAATATGAAGCGAACGCGGGGGTTGGTTTATACCGTGTTAAATTGGTTATTGGAGTAGTTTAGAAGGGAAAATAAAATAAAATTTATGGTGAAAACGTTGTTTTACTTTTTTTTCTTTTAATATAACGAATAATTATTTTAGAGAATTTGTTATCAGATATATCTTTATCTATTTAAATTGGCTATCGTTAACGTGAAAAATTAAAGTAATATTTTTGAGCTGATATGATATATAATTTTCTACATAAAATGTATAGACAGTCAATTTGGCTTACATTTCACAACAATATTCTGTTTGATTCTCAATGTGTAATTTAGTATTTAGAAGAAATTGTATTTCAACCATCGAATTGTTTTTAAATATTTGAAGGTATAAATAAAGTTTATTGAATTATTTGCGAAAAAGCTAATACATTTTTCTTATACATTTTTCCACACAAATAATTTATACGTTATCTGAAGTTTTGGCTTTACCAGAGGGGAATTCTTTCTTTCGATACAAATTCTGCATAAGATATTATGAGTTGAAAAATCTTTTAGTATGTAATTTTAAGGTCTTAAGAACATTCTAAATCAGTATACTTAAAGAAAAGATTTGATTTATCTGATGTTACTAATGATACGACAAAAAATTAATTTTGAAATGATTAAAATCAATTAAAAAAGAAATCAAATTTTTGATTCCATATTATATTATAAATATTATTATGCGAATAAAAAATTTTGCAGGTAAAACGTCAATAAAACTTGGACGGATTTAATAATACTAACTTTTCCTATTACAGGTCGTAAAGCAGATGGTAAGTTTCGAGCATAGAACTCGAAATATTCCGAATTCGTGTTGCGAGATAATGATGCGACGAAAGTACTTTTTTAACACGAAACTACTAGCAATTTCTAATCGAAGGTTAGCGGATCAATGTTGTGTGTAAACTGTTTAGTAGTTGAATCACAACGTTCCTGCACATACCGATAAATCCGTATCTCATTTGACTAACAACAATTTGGTTTTAGTAGAAAAGCCTTTTAATTGACTAATAATGATTAACCCATTATTGTTACAAATAATATGTAGATAATACTAACAAACATCCTTACTTTTATCATCAGATTGCAATAATGAAAATGTATTCATATCATGCAACCATGTTTTGTTATAATTTAATCATCAGCTTTTGCTACAGGAATTTCGTATTGAATTTTCGCAAATATCAATTCATTAGATTAAAATTAATTATTGCTTGCATATAAAAATAAAAATACTGGTATAAATAATTATTTTTTCAAGGGAAAGGAGATAATAATATAATCGAAGAATATAAAATCAAATTTTATTTCTAGTACAATTATACAGGAAATGTTAAAATGTAAAAAATTCGTAATTTGAAGGTACATAAAATATCACTTAGTAAGGTATATAAATGGAATATTTTACAATTTACATCTTTTAACAGGCATGTATAATATTATAAATAAGCGGAAATTAATTAACAAATGTATGGTGAGCTTTTCTATGTCGCTTTTTACATTTATTTTCCACTGTGATTTTAAGAGCCAGCTAAAGCTTTTTATATAAGCTAAGCCAGATACAAATAGTAAAACTATTATATAAATTATAAGCCAGATACAAATAGTAAAATAATTACGATTTTCGCTTAGAATGTGTTCTTGTTTGAACATTGTTTGGCTACAAAAATAAGTATTTATATACTAATAAAACAAAACGAACTAATTTTAATATATTTTACATAACCAGCAGCATGAACAAACCTGAATGAATCAAGAAATAGTTTCAAAAGAAACAGGAATTGCCAGTCCAAAGCATTATGTGACCGATTCTATTTTCGCAACTCGCGCTATATAGTCCACTCCCACGCTGTATACACATTCCCTCGGAAAAAGCGCAACGCGAGAAAAACAAAAAGTACATTAGTTTCCTACTCCCACTGTGTCTACGTCCGACTCGTGTTTCCGATCCGTGCATTCCGCGCCCGAAAAAACACAGGCTACGAGAGCTTCCAAAAATCCCGCGGCCTGACGCACTCATCTCGCTCCTTCCCATTCAAAAACAAGCAAAGTTCGTCAACTCCGAAAACGCGCGCACGCGCGCTTAGTCTTGGACCACACACACACACATATACGCGCGTGACGTCAGGCGACCCTGAGGCGCGCTCGCGACTATTTCTAGAGGGTCGAGCGAGAGCATCCGCGTGTCTTATATTCGCGTCAAAGTGACACTTTTCATTCGCGTTGCGGGCCTAGAAAAGCTCGCGTTTTTCGCGATGCTGCTCTCTTCCTCTGTCTCTTTTTTGCTCCTTTTCAACTCTCGCCTGGATTTTTCTGAAAACAAATGACGTCCTTTATTTCGCAAATTGAATTCCGCGCGCGGTTTTTCCTCTGCGTATATATAGCGTACAAAAGGCGCTCGTGGATACACTCTTGTGCCGGTTTTTGTCTCCTTGAGCCGAGGGAGAGGTCATTGTTTGTTTGTTTGCTTTAGCGTCCGAGTGGCTCGAATTGTTTAAACATCAAATATCCTTTTGGTATTATAAATAGAGACGGTTATTCGGCGTGTTTGAATTTTGATTGATAATAGAGGCGGGCTTTGCGAAAGTATACTTTTCAGGGATTTCCTCTTTCCTTTTGTTGTATTGGGGGGAAATAGAAAAACGTAGGATCGTGAAATGTTTGTCGAAGCTTTTTTTGCAATATTTTCAAGCTGAGTGTAAATACGTGTTTGTGAAACGTAACTCGTATTTCTTTGTTTTTTCAAGTACAAATCCATTAAGCGACACCGGAAGTGTAAAAATAGATTTTGTAAATATAACTTTTTTTTTATATAAGACTGACGTATTGTTTTGTTACCAATTTATTTTGGCAATTGAATATATTTTATCTCAAGATTGAGCTAACGAAATACTAAAATATTCATTGTAATACAAACGAAACTTATTTATATTTTACAATTACTTTTTTCGAAATACTACTCGCCTACAAATTAACTTAATATTATAATAGAATAACAAAAGTATTCAAATTTTATTCCGTTCATTTTATCGCGCGTTGCCAACCCTGTATTTGTTACGTAAGTAGATAAACAAAACCTCAATCCATCAGTGCAGGGTAAGAAGGATTAAAGTAAACTTCAGAATAAAGTGCTTTTCCGTGTTCTTTGGTAATTCTAAAAATCTGAATTGGAAACTGATTGGATTCGATAAATTATTGGAAACAATTACATTTAAATACGTGTGTTTGTAGTTGACGAGAAATAACAGTTTTGTCATAATAATCACATATGTATGAAACAAAATTATAAACTTAATTTATATGCAGTTACGAATATAATACTAAATCTATATGGCTTAAAGATTAATATCTTTAAAGAAATTCTGTTTATAAGTATGCTTTCTAAAAGTTTACAATTGCTTAAAACACATTTTCATAACGTAAAATTAAGAAAGGTTATAGCTTAAAATAGGTTCGTATATAAGTAGACACAAACCAATATACGTCAGACATATGATGTAATTATCTCATATTTTGTTTACCGACATTATTTTTTGTAACGATTAAATGGCGGTTAAATAAATAAACAATTATAAAACATTCTTCGTGTTATTAGAAATAATAATACACAAGAAAACCATATGTATTCTTTTACATTATTTTATTACAATAAAATGTAAAGATAGTTTACATACAATACCAAATAAAACCATACATGGAAAGAAGAATCAGGCAAACGCGATAGCGCATAAATCACCTTTGGTCTGGTCCTTTCAAATTTTTTATAGTAACCACGAAAATAAGTAAAAAATAAACATAATTTCTCGCATTATTCATGGAACTTCTATCAAAAAGTCTTATAAAACTTGGTGTCTCTTCGTATCTTCATTCTCAATCACTGCTGAATTGACAAACTATACTCCGACCCATATTTTCCGCTCGTTTAAAAAACCTTATTCCGCCTCATTACCCGCACATCATCCTATAGGCAATTACTCTCCAATTGCACCTTAATTCTCGATGCACCTTTCCTTTTCCTCCTCCCCCGTCGCTCTCTTCTTACAAAACACCGCAAAAAGAAGTATACACGTCGCGCTGGCGGAAATGGAGCTGCCGACGGTGGCTTCTCTCCTTCCGACAGGCCGATCGCAATTAGGCCGAGGAGGAGGAGGTGGCGTCGCGGATAGTCGCGTTGATTGGCCGATAATTGTATTTCCACGAGGAGGCTTCGACGTTGCCCGATATTATAGGCCCCTGATCCCCTCTGCCTCTCCCTACTATCGATTACTCATTTTCGGTGGTAGCTGTAGAGCTCCGGGGTTTATCCATATCGGGGCAAGGTAGGTTTCTTGGGGGTTGGAAGAGATACTGGCGAAGGGGAGAATAGGGCGGTCTGGATATTTCTGGATCAGTATAGGGCTTTGATGCGGTCTATAATATTTAAGTGATAATGTTGTGCAACAATTAAGGGAATGTGATATTTTTTTTTTTTTTTTTTAATCAAGTTATAGAGAACAAAGATGTTTTGATGAATAAAAAGCGTGCTAGCGTAAAAACTATATTATTTAGAAGTTTGGTTGAAATCAGATAACTAAAGTATGATAAAATCGGTTACAATTAAAAGTAATAATATAAATTTATAGATTTTTGTTCATCACTGTGAAATAATTAATATGAACTCGAAATAAATATACAGAGGCCTCGATGAACACAGTAAAACATCTTTCGTGCTTTGTAATTACAATCGTTTTTAGTCATTTTTCTTTAGAATTTTAAATAAATACGAATTAATTTTAGAATTTTAAAGGAATTTTCACCCTGGTAGAAATATTAACCAATAGTTTACAATCGGTTGGCGAAATCGGAACGAGTTCGCTAACGGTTTGACCAACTTTTGCTTTAAAATGCTACTAATTTCGTCACAAAATGGTGGTTCGCTTAGCCAACAGTTGAACCAATCGTTGGTTTAAAAATTCTATAAATTTATGCACTGAGTTAATGAACCATTGGCCTACAGATCCTTAATTTTCAAAATTACTAAAATAATAAATTACTCATTTGGTATACAATAAAAATAATCAAATTAATAATAATAATGTTATACCGACAGCGTGAAAAAAAAATATTTTTATAGTAAATGTATGTTTTACACATGTTAAGAGTTTAAAAATTTTGAGGTTTAACATATTTTTGTAAAAATTTTTATATAATAAATGACACTTCTTTTATTTTTGAAATGTTATATTTGCTCTTTTTCCGAACCGTTGGTTAACCGTTGGCTTACACTTGTTGTAACCGTTGGCTAAAAAAATTACCGTACAATTACTTTACCAGCCATTTTTGTTAGCTTATTTTCTACCGGTGCACTAGAATTATAATTTATTAAATAATAAACGAATAATAAAAATTAAGAGCAGTTAAGCAGTAAATATAAAAATAACGAACTTGTAACACTCGCATAGTATAAAGAATGACATCAATAAAAAGTTTATTATTATTGCTAAGCTTCTCGTATATGAACGTAAATGATGTTATCATTTTAATACAGCTTGTAATCTCTCTTGTACTTATTGATCATTGTTATCGCGTGTAAACGAAAGTTATTAGTCATAGCAGTAGTCTTGACAAAGGACGTTGGATACCAGCTGATAAATGAACAAAATCATTGATTTAATTTGTCAACAAATAAATTGACCACAATGCCTCATTAAATTCGCCCATTCGTTATCCTCTTCATTAAGAAATATTGAATTCTCCCTCGCACAATCGATTTTAATTACAATAGTTCGAAATTGCTATCCGAAGAAATAAAGCTCTCTAATTCACTAAAAGCAAAGTGAAAATAGATGGCAAGTTTGAAATAGAAACTCGCAGTGCAATACGCTCTAGCTCAATTATCTTAATTGTAGGTTTCTATGAGCCAGCGTTTTGACGAAAATGCACTAATTGTATGTATGAAAGATACCAATATAAGTGAATAAATAAAAGATGCACTCTAATATATCGTTAACTCAGTTTATTTTAAGTCCATTCGATACACTGCAAATAGTTCAGCTCAGATATGTGCTTGATACGACAGTTAAATAAATTAAGTATTTAACTGTTTTATCCTATACTCTTTTAAGCGAATTTTTAACGTTTATAACATTAACCTTTAGCCGTTACACATTTCACATCACACGAAAATTCGTTTCAGGGACTATAAAAGGAGATTTTATTTACAGCTCAAAAAACATGCAATATCATGCTGTTCGTACATTTTTATCTTATCAAACAAAAAAACAATCAACTCCCCTATACACCACTAACTCCAAGAGTTAATAAGCTTTCATAACACTGCGCAATTCAATCACACGTCAATAAAAAAAATCCAAAATTCTCGTTCCCAAAATTTTCCTCGCTACCTTTTCATTAATATACACCTCTCACCTCCGGCTTTTTACCGAAGCGCTCACATTTCCGATACGCAGCTCTCAGCCTTAAAAGCGCGCGACTATTGAAAATCAATTAACGCTAAAAGCATCGCAATAAAGCCGCCGATGTCGACGTCGACGCCTATCCCGTCGGCCGAAACAATCGCTCAGGAAGTATATGATCCCTTTTTGATTAATTTATTATCGTTTGCGCGGACCTTGAAGTAATGAGAGAAAACGGCCGGGGCATCGCGGTCGATTGCTCGGCGCCCGCGCGGCGACGATATAAAAGAAGGTGGCGGCGCGACGTCGTCGGGAATTCGTCCGGGAGATGAAACGGTGTCTCTCTTCTTTTTTTTTATGGCGCCGGCTTGTTGTCGTGTAGGAGGATGGCTCAGTCGATTCGGGTGTATTGGATGTCGGTGCGCGAGACGAGGGGAATAACCCCTGTGTACGATAATTTTAGGTTCAATGAATGGGTTTATGCGGAGCCTTGGCGGAGAGACTGAAGCATGAGAAAAATTGAGTTTCAGAAATACCTATCTTGTAAAGGCTGGTAAAACGTTGATAAATACATAATAGAGTTATTAGGTAAGAATAAAGATATATAAGACTTTATTTAAAAAATAGTGCTGTCTTGACTGTTTTCTTTACTATAACAATGTAATGTAGGGATTGTATTATATCTACTTATTTTGGTTTGGTACTTATCAAATAATTTGATACTTATTAAAGTGTAGCTAGTATAGATGATTCTTAGAGATGTTATGAACTATTATTGTAAATAAAGTCAAATTAAACGCAGCGACAATTGATTTTTATGCAAAGATGAGCAATACTTAAATTAAAACGAAATCCAAAGTACGTAAACTCATCAAAAATTTAAAACAATAAGTCTCTAACAATAAGTATCACCTATCAGAAACTGTATTTGACAACTTTAATGTATTGAAAAAGTTAAATACACTTAATTATTATTATATTACATCAGGTGGAAACTGACTTCATTATTTGCCTAATAAATAACTAGTTTGAGTGGGGTATAGCCAAAAACACTTTTCTTGGATATTTCTATCTATCGATGAAACGATTTTTCCAACATTATTCGACCATTTAATAGATTGAAAATAGAAAGACTTTTTTTTAAAGATTTACACAAGCTTGTTCTTAACTATTTCAAAGGTATTACAATTGGAGAGAAAAAGAAACTGTTGGCCAGTTTTTTTAGTTAGAAAATGACTAGTAGAAGGCTTGTTCTTATACGAAGAGTGAGAGACACAGAATATAATAGAAAAATATGGGTTTCAGTTAATATCTAAGAAAGAAGTGCTGTAAATGATTTTTTAGTCTGTGTTTATTGTTTACATTTTTGCAAGCTATCTACTACAATTGAATGCTCTTAAATGTAACGTCAAGTCTATGCGTAAATTTAAATTGAATATTTTGAGGTTGTGCCATTCTATTTCCAATCTATTAAATGGGCGAATAATAGGGAAAAAAGCGTTTCAACATGGCAATTGACTAGCCATTTATTCTAGCTATTTACTAACTTTCTGAACATTTCGTAATAGACAAATTTCTACCAGGGTGGTACAAGCAAAAATTAAAATGAATACTTTTGAAAAACGTTAAATAAATTATTATTTGCCACAAATATAAATGGGCTGTATTGATTAAAGACAATGAATGTAGGTTTTAACTTAAATATCCTGAAAGTCAATGGTGCGACTCCGTGTTACTTAATGGGCATCGGACAGCTATTGCTGACGCTTACAGCTGTGTGCGTCTCTGTCACGCACATCCCCAGTTAGTTTAGCTTATTCCCCTGGTGACGTCACGGCCAAGCGAAGTTTGATGTCGTGACGTCATACCCACAATAAGATTTGCGCAGCAGCCGCATGAAAACAAATTTATGGTTATCAATCATGCTTTGTAAAGGTAGTGTGTATAATTCATAGAAAATTTTTATTCATATTTTGAAAAGTAAAAGCTCTATATATAATTATTGTAACTATGAAAAGAAAGATATATTATAATATTAATATAATTAATAAAAGTAATCATGTATTCTAGTAAAATATCAGATTTTTTTATTTTTCTGAAATTAGAATATTAGTGAGGGTTTATGTTTTATGTCGAGAATTCTAACGCGCAAGAACTTTAAACCGTTGTATTTAAAACGTTCAAAGATTAATTGTCCATTCCATAAATGGATTCGAGTATTTTTTATCGAAAACACTTTTTTCAAGGCACTTTTTAGCACTAGTTTTTTTTTTTCAAATCTCAAAGAACATATTCATGAGTATGAAAGCATATTCAATTGAATAGGAATACGAGCATATCATTTTGAAATAGGAAAAAAGAAACGTGACTCGCATGAATTTTTAAAAATTTGTTTCCATTTATCGATGCGTGGAAATACGTTATTTTCCCGTAAATTTACATTTCAATAAATTTATACTTGGAAATATTATTATTTGATACTAATATTGATGAATAATTATTTGAAAAAAAGTAAGTTTCATTTTGGTTTAAAGACTACTTCGTATCGATATTGAAAATGGACGTGTATGAAATTTTGCGTGTGATTGAAATTAATCAAATTATTGACCCCATTGAGAACCCTATCCATCAAAAGCTCTCACTCAATTACATGAACAAAATTATGACTCCTAATATCCCTTACTCCAATATTGAAAATGTTAATAAAGACGAATCGATCGTTAAAATGGTTCACGGAGAATCATGTGGATCGAATGAATTTTTATATATTCATAAAATATAAAGTAACAACGAAGATAGATGTTAGCGTAGTGACTAAGTTGAGTTTAATACTGCATCAAATAACACCTACGAATGCAAAGAATTTCACTATACATATATATTTTTTAATTTAAGAGTAGAATTAATATTCCATTTATACACTGAGAAAAAATGCGTTGGTACTGTTAACTGTTAATATTGGTGGACTATAATATGTTAATAAAATAGATATATTCATATAATTCAAATTACTAAACAGTTATAGTAACTCAATTATTGTACATTTAACTAAATTGTCAGTACCCTGGTAGAAATTGAAATCATTTTTTGAGCAGTAAATGGCTAGTTTGATCCAAAATGGCAAAAAAATAGACTCCAGTTTTCTTCCATAAGTGTAACGATTTTTTTAACCTATTTTTCATATTTATTGGGCGCAAAGATGGTCACAATTTTGTACTATCTATTAATTTGACATTTTAATGCTAGTTAAAATAGCTAGTCGATGAAGCCATTATAAATCTAGTAACAAGCGATTTGTTATGGCGATGAGTAAGAGAGATAGAATCACGTGTCAAAATAACGATTTTGATTTATATCCTATAGAATAAAGCTGTAAATAGTACAAAGAGTACTAAAATTTGTTTATATCTCGGTAAACTATCTCTTAAGAGTATAAGTTTTAAAATATATGATTGAACTGTTATGAAATTTTAATGTAAAGATTTTCAAGTTAGGGCCATTCCATAAAATGGGAGAAGTTGATAAAAAAAAGCGTTACATGTCTTTCTAATAACTAGCCATTTCTAATGGCCAGTTTCTGTTTTCCTTCCCATTTTTAATAGACTAATTTCTACCAGGGTAAAGTTTACGATATTTATTTAGTATAATATAATATTTCCATTTAAATTCCTTTAATATTTCAAATTTTACTATATAATATAGTACCCAATAACATATTTCTAGCTATCTTGACCATAATATTAAATGTAAACAGTACTATAAAATAAGGTTGTAGTCAAATAATACTATATTGTATAGTACTTTTATGTGAAAATATACTAAATTTTTTCTCAGTGTAATGGCATTGAATTTTACGATTTTCATTAAACGCTCTATGGTATCCTTCAAATATGGTAATATGTCGGCCTCATAAGTAGAGTTATGAAGGAATAGCACTCTAAATTTTTGCGGAAAATTAACTTTATTTTGACACAGAAAAGTTTAGTTTTAATATCAATATTACGCGAGAAAGATCAAATGAAATAGATATATCAAGAATTTTTAAGTGTCTTTCCTAAGCAATAAATTTCATTTTAACACTTTAACTGCTTCGATAAAAATAAACTTCTTTAGAAGTTACTTTATTTTAGATAAATACAATAATTTTGACCCATTGACAGATTTTTAAAAATTCAAAAACTATAATTTTCTATACCCGAATTATTTTACAAGTAAAGGATAATTCACAATTATTTTTCCTATTATACGTAAAAATAATAAAAGCAAAATCATTAACGCTAGAAAAATAATACCAGCCAAAATAGGAGCCATGATCAGAAAATGATGTAGGAGACATTATTATACAGTATATTTTTATAAGAAATAAACCATTATATTTAATTAGTACCATATTGATGATTTTCATTGATTGAATATTTATATCATTTTCTTTAAGGCTATGTCAGCTTCGTATTCGTATTATTTGCTTTATGGCTATTGTTTAGATCCACAAATTAATTGTTAACATTATTAACGCTAAATTATTACAAATATTTTTACGGCTTATCATTTATTTTTGTATAAAATACTGGCTTTCACCATTCTACTGCGCTTACCTAAAAAATTACACCCCGCGCTGACAAATTTTTTATCCCGTCAAATTTTCGACGTGCGCTTGTAATCCGGCCATATAATTTTTTGCCCCCAGCTGAAAAATGCCGCCGAAGAATGCTCAGCGGCTGCTCGGACACGAGGACGATGACGACGATTTATCACGGATCACAAGATTTCGTGCGCTCTGCTAAAAAGAGAGAGAGAGAGAGAGAGAAAGAGAGAGGGAGAGAAAGAGAGAGAAGCCGCCCCAGAGATATTAAATATCGCTTTGGCCGAGTTATCGCAATAAGCCCCTGAGCTTTTGCTGTCCAGCTAACTTCAGGTTCTTTCCTCCTTTCTTTTCTCTCTTTGCCCCTTCGCAGAAGGGGACGGACGTTTCTTCCTCTTTTTTTCATCCTCTTCCCAGGCTGCGCGAGGGACGTATATAGGGATCACCGGGAAGAGGGTAAAGCGAGCGGAATTAAATGCGTGTAGCGCCGGCCTTCAGGAAGTAATTAGATTTACACGCGCTCGTTAGTTTAAATAGAGACGTAATGTTTGTGATATTCTAAGTTTGGAGAGAACGGAGTCGGAAATGCGTGTCTTCCGAGCTGTAAATTTATGTTAATGAGGAAATCACATATATTGTAGTTTTGAAAAAGATAGTTTCCATAAACAAACTTTCTCAAAGTAAAATTATAAGAATTAAGTTTTTGTCAAAATAAGATTTTAAATGCTAAACATTACTTTATAGAAAATTTATGTTCATTTATATAGTTTTTAAAACGGAAAGTTTATTTACAATCTATTTACATGTAACGCACACTATGTAAACTACAATATTTAAATAAATTTGAATACAATTTTGAGTGCACATTCTATGTTAGAAATAGAATGAAAATAGTTTTAGAAAATTTGGTTTTATATATATATCTTTGTAAGTTTTTACAAAAAAAACTATATGAATTAAGAGTAGGAAAATAATATTTAATTAATATTAAATTTGTTTCTAAGGTCATCGGTTTTCACTTTTGATACGTGAATTTTACTATTTAAATTTAGCACCGTGGTTTAGATGTAAATAAGTATACAGAATATCTAGTACGCGAAGTATGAAAGAAAGAAAATCAAAAATATACTTTCCGACAATGGAAATTTATATCAATGTATTTTCATAAATGATTGAGAATTTATAAATATGTAAGGATAAAATAAAAAAAAAACTCCGCCGTGACAATGTACCTTTGGCACATTGCCGTGACCAGGATTCGAACCTGGGTTACTACGGCCACAACGTAGGGTCCTAACCACTAGACGATCACGGCTATCGGAGCAGTTGAAAAATAATGCTTTAGCGTTGCAGTTCTGGCCGAGTCGCGCTCGACTTGCTCAGCGATGCGTGAAAGTAAAGATTTTTAACTGCAAGATGAAAGCACTGACCGCGCCTTTCTCCGTCTTATCATTCGGATCCAGACGTTTATTATATCTTCGTTGTTGGTAAAGAAGGAATTTGATATTTTCGTCGGTGTGAGGCTTTTTATCGACATTTTTAGCAAAAAATAAATCGATAAGGGTATGTGTGTGATGTGTGTGTGCGTATGCGTGTGTATGAATATTATACTTTTAGGCTGATTCCATTCTACTTCATAAAGCCATCACTGATCGATTTTCTGTTGCATCAAAAAATTATGGAAATGGGTCGGAAATTATATTTAGGAGGACCCATATCGCTGGAGTTTGCTTGAAAAATTTTTATTTTAATTTTATAACTTAATCAAAATTAAACGTGAAAACACAAAATTTAACATAAATCCCTAATTTCGAAGTGCACACAGTTAACCTAATTCCAAGAGTTACACCTCTAAAATTTATAGCGATTTTTAGATTGAGAAAATGGTAATAAATCATATTAAAATTATGAAATATATAACTATTTCTATATAAGAATAGGATAGACCATTCAGGAAACTGACGTTAAAGAGGCTTTAAGGGTCAATTTCTTCTTCTCGATACATTATATTCTACCTAATCTTAAATATACTTTACTTCATTAAAAAATTTGTCTCTTCAATTGACTGTCATTTTACAAATATTTATGTTACAAAAACGAACAAAGAAGATTATAACAGTAGACGAAAAAATCTAAAATTTAATCTTTGTTTCCTTAAAAATATTAATTTTTTAAAAAATTATAAGCGATCCAAGATAGTCTAAGAAAACGGTTAAAAATTTCCCTTCTTTTTGTATGATTTTATGGGTGATACTTTTTACCATTTTCTTACTCTACTTTTGATTACCGATATTTTTCTCAAGAATTAATATTTTCACTTTTTTGTAAACTTTATTTTCACGTATAATATTGATTAGACTGAAGAATCATAATAAAAATTTTTTGAGCAAAATTTCGCGATATGTGTTTCCATAAATATGGATTAGAACGCATTACTATAGTTTTTAGGTAAAGAAAAAATTTGATCAGTGACGGCCGTTATGAATTAGAATGGAATAGGCTATTATTAATCCAAATAATATTGATGGTTTCACTATTGTTTTAGTTCATCAAAGCAACCGCTTTTCACATATTTATTAGGTACTGAAAGATCGTATAAAGGACTATAGGATAGAATGGAGCACTGACATTTAAATTATTCTTATCTATCCAATAAATTATACTTTTAGAATTATAAATATAACAATTTTTGACAATAAATTAATAACTTATGGAGAAAAAATATTAATAAATTAATTCGAGAAAACTGAATGAGATTTGAATTAAAAGGTGAACATGTGATTTTTATTTAAAAATACAGGTAATACACATTTGAACTCGTGGTAAAAATTGCAATATATTTTAACACATATTTTAAAGAGATGCTTGGTTCTAAATTTCGTTATATTTATCGCAAAGCTATGTAAGAGAATTAAATTTTGATGATTTTAATCGTGAAATTTCTATACTTCAAAGAGAGATACATTGCATACTTTGCAATGTAAAACAGTCTACTTTTGCATATGAAAAATGGAGTTTAACATTTGCGTTGACTACGCGAATCAAAAAAGAAACCCTCAGATACTTATTAATGAAATGTTTAATTTAATTATATAATGATCTTATTCATGCTTTAAAATTTTGGGATTATTAAAAGAAAAATGTTTTCATACATAATAAGATGGTTCTTGTATAATATAAAAAAATTAAAAAAATATTTGTCCATTATTTATCGATTTTGCTAGTCTCATGCGCCAACTACCATCAAAATTATACTAGTACACACATATCATCAATCATTCAAACAAAAGACAAATATAAAACACTAAAAAATAAAAAAAACCTCCGCCGTGACAATGCACCCTCGGGGTGCATTGCCGTGACCAGGATTCGAACCTGGGTTACTACGGCCACAACGTAGGGTCCTAACCACTAGACGATCACGGCTATCGGAGGACTTACAACAATTTGCCTTTCATTGCTTAAAGAACTGAAACATTTGAAAGTAAAGGAAAAAAGAGCGTGGGTTCCTCTCACCGCTTGTCATTTTATTCTAGATTACAATTACATTGGTAAAATAGAACTCTACCTTGCTATTCAATGCTATGCTATGCTATGATGCTTTCCATTCGTCAGCAATATTACCAACGTATAATTTTATTATTAATAATGTAACTTCTTCGATAAAGAATCAGTCTTTAATAAATTTTTCATAAGGTTTTGTATAAGTTGTTGCTATTTGTTTCTATACAAATTTTTGGGTACACTTTAGATGTATTGATTTAGAACATTACTGTCTAATTGTAAATTAAAAATTCGTTATAATGAATGTTTTTCCTATGTCATCAAGAACAGGGGTTTTCTTACTTTACTTTGTAATGTTTAGCTATCACATTTTCATTCCTTTTTATGATGTAGACGTTACTGCTATTTTATCGGCGATAGATTACTTATGCTTGCATTTACATGTAATTAGATCCACACGTGGGCGTGTATCTTCCTAATTTTGACCCCTCTTTATGAGTTTTAGAAGGGGCAATTAATTGCAGCATCTCTCCTCCATTAATGCCAGTTCTTCCTACAAAAAGCAATGCACAGCCCTTCAACTTCTTCCCTCTCCTTTATTATCTTCATTACGTAGGAATTTACTACCAGCTAGTTTTCTCGAGCTCTAAACATTGCATTTACCAAAGTGTCTTGCGTAATTTCCTGACCCAAATTTGCTGTGTTCTTTAATGTTTTATTAGCTATTTTTATTTTTAAAAGACGTGTCACTACAGAATATAAATTATTTTCAACACTTTTATAATGACTAATTAGCACAGTGTGCAACTCTTTATCTTTATATTGACTTTTATGTACCGTACTATTTACGATCTTTGTAATTTATTTTATCGTCCCTCGTAGAAGTCTGCATCTACTTTTTCGCTAGTAAAATGGAAATGTATTTTAAATTTAATGCAGGAAAGATAAATTAGATATTTATAGTTTTAAAAGTTGCTTCGATTATATTTTTCATTTATGTAGTGAAATTTATATATTTTTAATAAGAGTATACAATATTCTTGTTTGCAGTTACTAATATAAATATTTATCAATGAATAGATCTAGCATTTTAAAAATATTGTGATGGTTGATCTGTATTTTCAAGTTCCTATTTTTGCATTTTTTCTACCCGATTTATTTTACTAGAAATTCAAATTGTTAATTTATGTTGCGGTCTTTTAGTAATTTCATTGAAAACTATATAATTATGAACAGCTCATTATCAGCCATAATATGATATAGTATGATAAAGTATGATCTATACAAATGAAACATAATTTAGTTACATCATTGTTTCGTCTTCGTATCATGGATTTTAATTTCCCATAATAACTCTTATTAGTATGAGTATTGGTATAGACCCGTAATAAATCTATAATTTCTGGAACTCAACAAGCATGGTCCTATAAGTAGCTGCTAGATACGTTTAGTCAGACGACCAGTTAGACTAATCATATGTTTGCTTCTGAGATAATAAGAAACAAAGATCAAGCTTTTATAAATAGATCCATACATTTACAACAGTTAGCAATAATTATTAAATTCCAAACACAATATAACGGAAATTAAGGATCGGATATCTATTATTGCTTTTAAATTTCATTTACTTTTTAGTTTATTCTTCATGCGACCAAAAATGATAAATTAATTAGGTAATAATCAACAAGTCTTATTAACGGAGTATATGACATTAAAAAAGTTCATTTTTATGAATCTATTATACATTTTTTAATTATTTATTTATAAAATGACGTAATAAACAGTATTCAAATTTATTAAATCGCACAAAATACTTTTTTCGACTCGAACAATACAAAACCAGAGTCACGTAAAGACTCTAGTTCGGATAAAAATAAAAAAAAAACCTCCGCCGTGACAATGCACCCTGGGGGTACACTGCCGTGACCAGGATTCGAACCTGGGTTACTACGGCCACAACGTAGGGTCCTAACCACTAGACGATCACGGCTATCGGAGGACTTGGAAAACGGCGCTCAACTGGTGCAGTTGAAACTGGATCGCGTTCGACTTGCTCGGCGATGCGTGAAAATACAAACAGACGTTTCGACGGGCGAGTCTAAAGATATATCTCGTGAAAGTGCTCGCCACGCCTTTCTCTCGGCTTATCAGCTCGGTCCAGTTGACGATATCATTTGGTCACTGGTAAGGTAGAACGCGCGCAGTCGCAGGCTGATAGGCGCCTTTCACTTTGGTATACACTGATTAGCATTTGTTGCGAATCTACTTTAGCAGCAATATTTAGATTTGGGATTGTTTAAGAAAAATGTCGTTATTTCATGTACAGTGTGATTGAGGTTTGTTCAACGTTATGTGTATAAATAAGTTTTTATGATGATTTCAAGATTTTTGTGGTAGGAATGAACATTAGCCTATAGCAACCATTTCAGTTTGTAAAATTTGCTTCAGTATATCTGCAACGTATGTAAATATCAAGTGCTAGTTGCAATTCAATTGTTGCAAAGTCATAGAGTGGCAGATGTTATTTTTGCATAATAGACACATTGTGCAGAATAATTTAGTGAAGTTATAATTCAATTTGAAATATAATATTTGAAGCGGTCGAATGATACAGCAATAATAATAAAAGTATGTTTGAGGTACCCTTACAATGAACAAACTCGATAGATGGTATATAAATCCATTAACGTTACTTTAGTGTTGCAAATATCATACATTATAATGGTGCAGGAATTTTACAAACTTAATGTGCATGAAGAAAAGTCTATTGTGGTGATTCATTAATAGTTCATTATTATACATTATTCCTGAAAGGTGTAAGATTAAAACAAAAAAGGAATATTGTTAATAATTGTTTCCAATTAAAATTCCTTCGAAAAATTGCGTCGCCTCGCGCAAGCTGCCGGTGCGCGAGTTCGTGTGCAACCCCCGTCTGCACGTACCCACCCGTCTATAAAAAGACGCGGCGACGCGCAGGAGGCTTAAATGAACGCGAAAATAAAGACCGGACGGCAATGATGAAAGATCAGAGAGGAAGAAAGTCTTTCTCGCGCCCTGTCGATCGCTAGATAGGAAGGATGCGCTTCGTCTACGTATGTGTGTATACGCGCGGAAAATGTCGCGAGAGACAGAGAGAGAGAGAGAGAGAGAGAGAGAGAGAGAGAGAGAGAGAGAGAGAGAGAGAGAGAGAGAGAGAGAGAGAGAGAGAGAGAGAGAGAGAGAGAGAGAGAGAGAGAGAGAGAGAGACGAGGAAAGAAATTGGGTCAAGGAAGACTCAGTTTTAGACGGACGACGGCTGCTCCTCTCCACTCGCGGTATTCAATTATAGGGCGAGCGCGAGGGAAGACGCCACGATGGTGGCGCCGGTGTCGTTATGTATTTCGCGAGAGAGGCTCTTGATGCACAAGAGAGAGATGTAATGGAAGGAGGAGTGGCAACGGCGGATCCGTATGAGCCCGTGTCGGCAAGTTGTATAGTGCCGGGGGAGAGCGAAAGAAAATGGGAATTCCATGCGACGCGCGTGTCTCTCAACCCGTGGAAGTCTATCACCGGCTGAAAAATTGCGCGGGATTCGTTTGGCGAGATTGGAGGGCCGGGATTACATACTTATGCGGCGCGGGGAGTGAGCAATGGTCGGGTGGGTATGTGGTGTGTGAGGAAAATTAACTTCTGGGACTTGGCGCGATCGGTTTCTAATCTGCGGAATTTGAAATGAAATTGACTGTTGTATATAGGTTTTATCGTTTAAATGTGACAATGGATGGAATGGATAACCTTGTGCTTAGGTTGATGTAACACTTAATTATATTTGTGGTTTTGAATATTGGATTATTTATCAGAGGATATTTAATTAAATCATTTTAGTCACTTGAAGAGCGCATGTAATATACTTGAAATCAATTTTTGACTGCGCAAGTTCAGAAGTAATATTTTATTCTAAAGTGACACGACCGAACTTACTTTTATTGAAAAGATAAGAAATATAATCTTAGAAGAAAAAACTTAAAAAGAAAATTTTCATTGTTGTATGAATCAGAAGATCATGAAAAGATTATTACAACTCAAGCGAAACCTTGAAACAAGTTATAGCTGGTGCAATGAAAAATAAAAAAAAAAAACCTCCGCCGTGACAATGCACCCTAGGGGTACATTGCCGTGACCAGGATTCGAACCTGGGTTACTACGGCCACAACGTAGGGTCCTAACCACTAGACGATCACGGCTATCGGAGGACTTGCAACAATTTACTTTCCAATGCTTCAAGACAGGAAAATAGCGTTATGAAAGTAAGTCGTAAAAGTAAATCGAGCTCATTCACTGGAAACCGTTGCGGTCTATACTTTTGTGACTCTTGGTTGCTGGAAAAGCAGGTCTCGTTTTGAAGTTCAATCATGTAAATTACATGGCTTTACAAACTTTTTAAACTACATTCACATATCAAGAATGTATAACGATGATAATATTTTACAGTTATTCTTTCCCGTTGAAATATCGATTGATTAATAACATCGTTATGCGGCTGTGTACATCAGACCTGATTGATCGCCGTCATGTTAAATTATTCAGACTTGACACTTGACACAGATATGCATGATCAATTGGGCTGTTTAGCATATCAACACATTGTCGATTCGATATCTCATATCTTCCGTTGTACTAATGTTTACTTCATGAATTTTTGTAAAATTAAAGAGCTTAATTTATGTTCCTCTTTCCTCAACAATCCAAGAAATATATTAAGCCATATAAACTTATTATAAAGTTATTACTTTAGTGGTTTTCAATTTAATGTTATTAAAGGAAAAAAAGTCACGTAATAAACTGAAAAATTGAATATTTAAGCAAAGTGTATACGCCGTTTATTAACTTTCAACGATCTTTTTAGTTTTCCTGCAGAACATATCGGAATGTAAAAACAGACAATTTCATAATATTATGAATATAATATTTGCCTGTCTAAAGGTGATTTTAAAAGACCCCGAATTAGTTTCCTCTAATATTCAGTGAATTTGTGTATAAAAATTAGCGGATTTAAAAAAATGTTAAATACCAGTCCGTTTATACGCATCCAGTAATTCGTACAATCATTTATTCGGCGCAGCGTCTTTCGCAAACATCCTGAATTATTTAGCCCCGTCGTCTTCGCGCATCTCAATGAATAATTCGATTAATCTTTCGGGCGCGCCGTTTTCGGGGGGAAAGGACTGGGGCTGTACGTACACCTCCTTCGCCTTATTTATAAATCCGTTTCCACGTCTCGCAAGATGCAGACACGGGATTACGCGAGATTTAGATAACGATCCTGCCTTTCCGGTAAGATGCCGTCGAGTAAGAGCTCACCGCTGGAGTGAGAGAGAGATATATGCTTCTAGCTCAGTCCCGTTTAGAACTGAAGGAATTAATTTGTTCCGGTGAATTCGGAATAACTACGTACGCGTGCGCTGGTTTAGAAGCGCGGTAAATGCATCGTTATTTGTTCCGAATGAAGTACGACATGTTTGCAAAGGATTAAGGGAAAAGCTGATGGAATTGCTGCGGTGTTCAGGAATGATAAATTTTTTTAATAGGAATATGTATCGACGTTTCTTCAGGTACCTTATAAATTTGTGATTGTTTTTAACTTTTTTTATGATGGAAATGTTACAAATTTTAAAAGTAGATATGTATATATAGGAAACATGTGCAAATCTATAGAATTTTTAACTTTACTATGACTTTGTGTTATTTTGGTGCTATGACCATTAAATACAGTTTTTCCAATTTTATGTTAATAGAGAACAGTTTAAAAAGAGATAACTGGATAACTTAAAACATTATACTAAGTTTTGTAAATGAAAAATTTCTTGGAAATGCTTATCTAAGAAGTGTGAGTTTTTTAAAAGTGAACGTAGTATTTATGATGTAAGGTTTTCACTGTTGAACCAGAAACTTTGAAATTTTGCGCACTAATCCATATTCTATTCGATAATATAAACAAAATTTAATTTTTTTAAAACACTTTTTACTTTTTCGTGCATGACGTTTCCAAGCATGTCAAAGAAATGAGACACTCGGTCATATTATCAGTGTATAGGGCTATACCAGTATGAGAGGTCATATAAAAAAGGTGTCCCTTTTAGTTTTGAAAATTGAATTTTTTATGATGAAAAGCTCCAAAGCTCAAAATTCTAGAGATTTGTTCATACGAAAGAATATCATAGATAACATTCTTTCCAAAAGTATAATACGCAGCAACTTGTAATATTAAAAATTTGAATGTTACATTTCATAGTTGTGATAATTTATGCAAATAATAATTCGAAATATGCTCTTAAAACTAAAACTTCCGTATCTTGGAAATCTATAGGAAATCTCATGATGAAACATATACAACACGTGCAAAAAAATATAACTTCTCTAGATTTTTCGGGTCACGGAAATGTCGCTCTAAAAGAAAGTACCTACTGTGTTTATTGGATTCGTTGTAAAACTTATGCGTGCTCTGAGAATTTTAAACGCTTTTCTGAAAAAAATTTTTAAAAAGTTGTAAAATATATAATTATTATAAATGTAAAATTCGTTTTCTTCATTATTACATAAAATTGATGTAATGTAATGAACATAATATAATTAAAATAAAGTAACACATTGAAATATTTACTTTTAATTTATGATATATGATTAAACATTCAACAGGAATAAGCGGGTTTAATACTGACCATTTTATCCTTAATTACGACATTCCTTAATTTAAAATTATTCTAATTTTTCTAATTTAAAAGTAAACCACTATGCTCGCATTTCATTCAGAAAATCTCATCACAATATCCAACATAAAATTACTAAATTGTCTGTGAGATTTTCGAATTTCCATAACGGAACGGCCGGTGATTATGCAGCATTTAATTCCACGTCCCAAGTCAACTTTTAGACGTTACAGTTCCGCGCGATAAAGGCGCAAAATATATACTCTCTCTCTCTCTCTCTCTCTCTCTCTCTCTCTCTCTCTCTCTCTCTCTCTCTCTCTCTCTCTCTCTCTCTCTCTCTCTCTCTCTCTCTCTCTCTCTCTCTCTCTTCTCTCTCTCTCTCTCTCTCTCTCTCTCTCTCTCTCTCTCTCTCTCTCTCTCTCTCTCTCTCTCTCTCTCTCTCTCTCTCTCTCTCTCTCTCTCTCTCTCTCTCTCTCTCTCTCTCTCTCTGAGAAAATGCGTTTAAAATCTCATTAGCTTATCCCGGCCCGGCTCGAGATATATATACGCTGGAATGTCGGCTAAATTATTTTCTCCTCGGTGACGGCGACGAAAACAAACGGGACGAGGGGCGCGAAAGGCAACAAAAAAGAAGCGAGAAGAAAACGGGTAAACATAGCCGACGATGGAAAAACACCTCGCTCGGGGGATGCATTTTTTAAACGACATATTATCCACGGACTAATTACGCGACTTTGCTGAACTCTCTCTCGCAATTCCCCGTGACTCGGCAATTTCCAAGGGAGAGAAGAACCTTCGCTACGCGCGCGGGGCAGCGGGTCGAACTTTTCTCATACCTTTAATTTTCGGCCTCAAAATCGAGTCTCGCCGGCGAGGCCTAACTGAGGGGCGAAAAAAGGGACTGGCCGCAGGTAGAAGGCGCAAAAAAGTTGTACAAACTTTGATTCGGTGCCGGAGGGGGCGAGAGATTTTTCGTCGAGTTAGGCGGGCGCGGCGAATTTATGAAAATTACAGAGTTGCCCAAGATTTTACGCTCCTCCTCCTCCTCTGCCCCTCGGGTCGTTGCAATATTTATGCAGCTCTCCATTACTTTGGTCGTGGCCCCGCTACTAACTTCTTATCTTCATTTATTCTCCCGACCCGAAACTTCATCCCCTTTTTACCTGGTCTGCTTCCTACGCAGATCTCCGAGATCTTTTAACTGATTCCGGCGACGGTGTCGCTATTTTGTATAATTTATTTTGGACAGAGGGTATAGCAGGAGTTTGATTGATTGAGAGTTAAGATCAAATGTAAACGTAACAAGATTTATTGTGAATGATGGGGCAAAGAAACTTTTTATGTAGTGGTAACATTTATTCTCGTTTTTATGAGATTTTTCTCAACTATATTTGTTTAAATTAAGTCAAGAGAATCTCTGTTGGATATTTTATGGCTCATTATTCACCTGACTTTAAGCTAATAAAATCCATCTCTCGGAGTAATATTGGTAGTTATATAATGCTATGAATAGGAATTCCAGTTGGAATTTCGATAAAGTAATATTCTGCTGTTATAATTAATGTTGAACTGAAGTGATAAAAAATTACAGCTGTGACAACGAATTTCTTTGTAATATCATAATTAAATTGCATTGTTAAACTTCGAGCTGCATTATGATTATCGTCAGTTTAATTAACAATTAATAACGTAAATCTCCGCCCATATTATATAGATTGTTCAAATTACTTTGTAATTTGATACCGATAACACAGTGTACATGTGATTATTCATTAAATTTGGCTTGGCTTATCGGGCCACCTTGTGCAATATTACACCGAAAAAGATTGCATTAAGTATGCAGCGATACCGTCGAGTAAATTTCGAAACTCCATTTAAAGATAAGCATTGGCGATTATTAATATAAAGCGCGCGCGGCCGGCCGGTCGAAAGTTAAGTGAACGGAGCGGAGCTGCTAATTTAGAACTAAAACTTCGACGCGACCGATGCTATCGTTGCGCTATGCATTAATACTATATATATGTCAGCGGATTTTAAAGTTCCAACGGAGCGGCACAATAGGATTGATGCGCGCCATTGTGTGGTCACAGTGTGAGACGAGAGAGGGGGAAAAACCTAAAGTTTCGGCTATTGGCAAAAATTTAACGATCCGCAAATCCGCAAAGCTTAACTTTCGCGGAGAGGCGCTGCTGCTGCTGCTGCTGCTGCTGCTCATCGGGGCCATAAATCGCTGGAGCAAACTTATTTGTCCCCGATTCACCACGGGCTTTCCTCTGCGGAGCTTAATCCAATCCAAATTGTTCCCGTAATTTCTAGCGCTTCAAATTCGAAAATCGATTTTGCCGCGTTGCGTGTCTATACATATAGGTGTGTGCGTGTGTGTGTGGGATAGCGTTCGAGTGTGCCGCGGCAAATGACGTTTTGATTCGATTAGTGGGATTGACAATTAATTTCGGAGAAGCAGGTGAAAATCATATCAACAGAATTGTGTCGATGATAGAATAGTAACTAAATATATTATCGTCATATTCTGGAAATTCATTTCAAAGAGTAGCAAATTCGTTTTATTTTTATTTTATTATTATTATTGATATATTTTTTAAATGGAGAAATAATAAAGATACAAAGAAATAAACTTCTCTTCAATGAAAATAAAATGCGTTTTATTATTCCCTACAAAAGAACGATAACTATGTTTGAAATTTCAGATACTTTCAGACTTAAATCTTTCCGTGTTCGAGTACTGAGCATAAAATACAGTTAGAATAAAATACTAACTTTTTAGTAAAAATCTGTCAATAATGTGTATTACATAACTATATGTCGCTTAATGATTTATCAAAAACGAATGAAAACGAAAGATAAATCAAAATTTATTTTCTTTCAAGAATTTATTGTTGTAACAACTTTATCTAACGTTCAAGCTTCGAAACAAGCGCAATATCGACTCACTATTGCAAATAAAAACACACACGCATCCCCGCAATACCGTTCCTTGCGCATCGAATTCTCATATAGAAACGCAAAAGTCTCCTCATCCTTGAATCTCCTCTACACTTATATATCTCCCATCCAAATAAAAGGTATCGAAATTTCATCCAATCCCGCACACTCCAACTCCAATAATACTTCAGAGCGGCTCCGCGCACAATATTTACGCCGCGTTTGCTTGCTCCCGCTGACTATACTTCTCATCTTCCTATACCTTTACACCTCGTCGCGCGTCGTCTCTTGTTCCATTCCCTTTGCACAATGCGACTCGCGAAAGAGATTCTCCCTCGCGGAATCTCATTTTTCCGTGTTTGCGGCAGTCGCGCGTTTTCCCATCGACACCCGACACCTCGTTATTACGCGAGGAAAATCCGAGATACGACGATACGTAGCAGTAGTAGCAGCAGCGTCTATAAAATTTTACGGCGCGATATTCAAATGTGTGTATGCGCGTGGAATCGGACGGAGGTTTTAAGACGCGCGCGTGTCTGCATGCGCGTCGTTTTTTTTTCTTTACGCTGCCGAGAAAGTTTTTATGTTATCTGCGTTGGCGAATGGGCGGCAGTTTCAGGTTTATTTCGCGCAGTGAAAAAAAAGCGGCTAAATTGCAGTAAATATTCCGTCGTCGATGGGAGGCGAATGTTTCCTTTATGCGACGCGCGATGCGTTGTTTACGCCGTTTAAAGAAAATGCAGTGAGAGCTTTAATGCCGTTATGAAAGTAAATGTAGGGGGAGAGCGGGACAAGTAGCGCAGGGAGGGAAGTTGACAGTACTATAAAAAACGTAAGTAAACACGGTATTTACAATAAATTTTTTATAGTATAATTGTCAACTTACCCCCCTGAGCTACTTGCCCCGCTCTCCCCTATATGTATCTTTTGAATTTTAGGTATAGTTATTCATCATCAATTCTGAGCATTATACTTTAATAATCCTTATACAAAAATATCAATAATTAATGAAGCTTATTTTCTTTTTAAACAGTTTAATATCTGTAAGTTTTTATAGAATAGTCATTTATTGTAAATAAATATCATTTACAAACGGTATATAAAAATATTCTTGAATAAATCGTGTATAAGTATAAATACAAATAAATTGTGCATATAATACAATAAAATAAAATCTATAAAATACAATATGAGTTTGGCATAGTCAACTAGATGCACTGACAAGGAGTGTATCTCAGATCCGGGTCATGGATCCTCACCAGCTGGCAGGATCTTTCTTCTTTTACCTAAAAATGAAAGCGTGTGCGATACTAGACCCTAACGCTTTGAGGATTCTGAGATACAAACCTTTGAATTATTTAAAAATTCAAAGGTATTTTCCACTAAAATTACAGTTTCGGCGGATGAACCTTCCTCTAATACCTATAAACAAGCACGCAGACATGATTACTAGCTTGATTATGGTATCACATGGCAAAATGTATAAAAATCTCTAATGAAAGTATCCTTAATTATTTTATATTATCTTATTTGATGACGTAAAATCCCTTAAATTGCTTATTTGGCGATAAAACCTTGTATTTACACCTGTAAATAAGCATTCAGACATTATTATCACTTAATTTATGGTTTTATATGGTAAAATATATTATAATTTTTCACAAAACTATTATTGTTAAATTTATATTACCTTGTTTGAAGTCATATAATGCCTTCAAAGCGACAAAGGCCTCCAAGGCGACAATTACTTATATTGCAATTTAAATGAGAAATATTGGGAAAGAAGGCATTGTATAACTTCAAACAAGGTAATGTAAATTTAACAATAGTATTTTTGTGAAAAATTATAATATATTTTACCATATGAAACCATAAGTTAAGTGATAGTAATATATCTGAATGCTTATTTACAGGTATAAATGCAAGGCTTTATTGCCAAATAAGCAATTTAAGGGCTTTTACGTGATCAAATAAGGTAATTTAAAATAATTAAGGATACTTTCATTAGAAATTTTTATACATTTTACCATGTGATACCATAATCAAGCAAGTAATCATGTCTGTATGCTTGTTTGTAGGTATTAGAGGAAGGTTCACCCACCAAAACTGTAATTTTAGTGGAAAATACAATTCAATTTTTAAATAATACAAGGGCTTGTATCTTAGAATTCTCAAAGCGTTAGGGTCTAGTATCGCACAGGCTTTCATTTTTAGGTAAAAGAAGAAAGATCCTGCGAGCTGGTGAGGATCCATGACCCGGATCTGAGATACACTCCTTGTGAGTCTATTTGGAAATTCATAATATCACAGTCAAATTCTTAATAGCTAGTAATACTGAAAAGTAAATCAAAGACTAGAATTAGTGATATCACAGATAACTAGAAAATTTAGTTGACTAGAAAATAAAATACACGAGAGTGACTATTGCCGTGAAAAACTTAAAAGATTGCTGGCATAGCCAGGTCGTACAAAATAAGACTTATAACTAAAAATTAGCTAAGATACTAATCTCACACTTACATTCGCACTCACCACTCACTTATGTGTTGAGGCCTGCCACTTTCTTATCAGAAATTCGTACTCTATCTACTGAGCCACCTCATGTTATCAGGTGGATTAGTTCTGCTCGTGTTCATAGTGCAATTGTATACACACTGCACTTCCTCGTTTATCTATCACATTTAAACTCAGTACAGTCATCACGCGTGACAAAATAAAGTTAATATGAAATTATAATAATGCTATAATCAGACATTTGAATTCAAAATACAATTATTTTCAGAAATTGTTTCCATTTCAAAACCTAAAACCTGGGAAGATTATGCAAATAATGTAGCATTTAGATTTAAAGTACCCATTACGAAAAATAATACTGAATAAAAGTCAAATGGCTCTCCAAAATTCCCCGTACATTACGACTAATCCAAAAATAAACCTTGATCGCAGCCATTGGCAAAAATCCAGTAGACTCGCGTGCCACTGTAAATTTCCGAAATTTTCCAAAACCCTCCCTACCACCTTTTCAGAAAATTTATCCGCCCTTACCCGCAGCTTCTCTTTCACACGAAGCTACATGTATACTACATATAACCCGGGCAAAAAGAACAAGACCACGAGACGACGAAATCTCGTATAAACCAACGTTTTTTCCCGCGCTGCGCCACGCGAATCCCTCGAACTATACAGCGCGGGCGACGGAAAACTTTTCTCTCTCGTGCTATTTGTCCCATGCGTGCGCGGAGTCACGATCCACACTGCGGCGATGACGCCTACGCGCGCTTTTTCTACACACGTATAATGGCGAGTCCGCATCCACTGGGAATAGAATCGCCGCGCGACCCCCGCGGGAAGTTACGCTGGCGCACATCGATCGCGGAAATGTTGTTGTGTCGTCCATCGCGGCTAGGTAGGTATAGGTGCGCTTTATTGTTCGTAGCTCTCGTGTACTCGTGTGCGCCAAGGCGAGAGGAGAGAGAGAGCTTCGCTTTTTCGATCTGTCGCTCGGACGGATGATGTTTGTGGCGAAGGCGAAGTGCTGAGTAAGGCGAAAGAATCGATGCTTTGGACAATGGGGTGTCGTCTGGTCGGTTCGGTCGCTGCTGACTTGTAACTTCGGATTAATTAAATCGCCTTTTTCCGAATAGTTTTTTTGAAGAAGCGTACTGTTGGAATGATTATTTTATAATATTATTTTTTTTTATGATGATAAGAATCTAAATTTAGAGTTTATTTTAAAAAGCGAGATCGAAATTACGACAATTTTTTGTGACTCATCAAATGCAGGCAGTTTGATTACGATTCTCTGTGATATCACTTATTAATAAAAAGGATAAAAATGAATAAAACAAAAATATTGAGGTAGTTTTCAAGTGTGATATGTTATATGATGCGGTTCCAAAATTTCATCTACGGTCTACAATACGGAGAATATGCATTTCCAAGAAAAAGCAGAAATATATACGTGAAAATGAACCATCAACTTCCGAGAAAAATGTCATATTTCCGGGTAACAGGGATTTCAGAGAAATTCAAGGAAATGCTTTCCGGTCTTGGATGATGAATCGAAGAAAGATAAAAATTTACGCGTGAAAAAGGAGACATGCATTTTGTGTAGTCGCCTGGGCACGTACATCAAAGAACAAAAAGGTAATTGAATATCTTGCGTCCCAAATATTTCTCTGAAAGATATATCGGAAAATTTATCAAGCCATTTCTTTGAAAAAGTTTTAAAGGAAAAAGTATCTTAGGAATGTTATTTCGCATCATTTAAATGCTTGTTATTAACGTATCGGCACTACTTTGTTACAGACTGTAAGAGATGAGTTTTCCCTTCAAAATTCTTTCCTTTTTTGAAAATTTTTGTAAATTACAAAATAATTTAATGCATATTTTTTAATGTCTAGAAAATTAAATAATAATAAAGATTTAGTTGCACACGTAATGAAATTTCTTATCTATTTTAGTTGTTTGAATTACTTCAAATATAGAAGAACGAATGCTTATTAAAAATATTGTTTTTTCTCTTGTCAAATTGATAATTTGTTTTTATAAGTTATTTTTTTAAATCCATGATTTAAAAAGATTAATAACTTACTTTAACTTTTAATTAAATTGCAGTCGATTGCATCGTTTGGATATTATATATCCGACTTAAAAGCTCAATTGACGATTGTAACTTTTTATTCGCACAATGGAGTATTTATAACGCGAAAACTTTGTGCCCATGCAGTTGCAGTGATTTTACTGCCCATCACGTGCTTACATAACAATGCTTTATATACGCCATTATAAGAAAACATGAACTGAGGAAAATGAATGAAACAAAAGCTCGAACAAAAGTTTTATCGCACGTTGCTTCAGTTGACAATATCATAATTGTACGATTATTAATTGAATTTGTCTTATATGTATTCTACTTGTAATTGTATTATCAACATTATTAATAACGCATTGTTTACAAGTCTAGTGTTTCCCAAATAAGAAATATAATTAAAATAAATCAGGAACGAAACAAATAAGTAAATGAATCCTTCATAAAAGATGCAGTCATTAATTCACTTATTTAGGTAAATTTATAATTTGGGAACTGCAGAGTTACCAAAAAAGCTATTTAAAACTAAATTATGGGGTGTTCTGAATTAGGTAACGATCATTATATATGCACAAGTGTTAGTTTGATAACATCAGTCACAGTTAGTCTTTAATTTGACATTAATATCATCTTACTAACCAATTTCTTCGTAGATAAACATAAATCTACGTACATCCTTCTCAAATACCTAAAGATTGTTAAAAATCATCCCACACCCTGGTGGAAATCCAAAACATTTTCCAACTAATAACTGGCCATTTATATTAGAAACTTGCTATAAAATGGGAATTTCCCTTTTCCAGTTTCTAGCTCCCAGTGAAACGCTTTTTTCCCTATTATTCGAACATTTAATAGATTGAAAAATAGAATGAGTTTTGCGAAGACAAACACAAGCTTGTTCTTGAGTATTTTAAAGGTATTAAAGCTGATCAGTTTTTTTAGTCCGGAAATGCCTAGTAGAAGGCCTGTTGTTATGGCAAGGAGTGAGAGAGACAGAATCTAATGGCAATAAATACATTCTACGTAATATCTTCAAAAGGACTACTGTAAATGGTTTTTCTGTCTGCTCATATTGTTTATATTTTATTAAGCTATCAGTTACAGCTGAATACCGTCTAATTTAACGTCAATTCTTTAAGTAAACTTAAAACGAATATTTGGAGGTTATGTCCAATCTATTAAATGTGCGAATAATGGGAGAAAAAGCGTTTCACCGGGGCCTATTAACTAGCCATTTTTTCTACCTATTTATTGAGATTGTTGGCTGTTTCAGATAGACAAATTTCCACCAGGGTACTTTCACTATTATTAATAATTCGTAATTTTTGTTATCATAATAAATCACAATATCTTTTTCCTGGTAGAAAATTAAACATTTTTGTTGGTTAACGTGTTAATCAAATGGAAGCATTTTCGACCAAAATCAATATTTAAACCTTCTTAAAAGTATCGAAAATTATAATCACATGTTCAAACATTGACAATGGAATGTGTCCTCATAAACGAAAATTTAATATTTATCTTTAACAACGAAATAATATTAGTGTGACGTTTTTAACTCCAAAATTAACCAACAATTAGTCAACATGTCGTTATAGTTTCTACCAGGGTTTTGCCATATCTATATGAAAGGATATATTTTGTAAACATACATTTTGAAATTACAGTTTGTTGTAAGAAATAAATATAAAAAAGATCTTTTGTGCTACAGAAAATGATTGTCTTTACAAGCTTTTTATTTTGATAAATATAAAAATCGTTTTTGCAAAATGAATATTAAAAATTTTATTTTATGAGAACATTTTTTGTTCGTAATCATTTTATGAAATTTATTAAAAATTCTTAATAAATATATTTTCACGTGAATATTTTTGCAGCAAAATATTTTACGTTACATGAATTATTCTCGTATAAAATGAGTCAATATTTTACTATTCTTTATCGAAATCTGCTGGAAAAAGAGAATAATCAAAACATTATAAAGCTATATTATAACTTTAATACGTGGACCTAAAATAAAAAACAAAAGAAGAAACCTCCGCTGTGACAATGTACGCTGGGTACATTGCCGTGACCAGGATTCGAACCTGGGTTACTACGGCCACAACGTAGGGTCCTAACCACTAGACGATCACGGCTACCGGAGGACTTGCAACAATTCACTTTCCAATGCTTCAAGAAAGGAAATTTCATTATGAAAATCAGTCGTGAAAGTACACAGAGCCCTTTCACCAAAAATCGTTATGCTCTATATATTATGCCTTGGTTGTTGATAAATCAGGTCTCGTCTTCTTGCTCTCTAAATTCGAATAAGTGAAGTTCACTTATACGAAGTGAATCTTCACTTATTTCATTTTAGAGGGTGCAATTCGTAAAAATGATTGATTTTCCCGAACTTTTGATACTTATTTTTATACATGCATTTATTAAAATAATTTGTTCATCTGCAAAAGTTGTTTATGTTTCTATTATATTAAAAATGTGATATTACACGATGACCGTATTGCTGATCAAACTAACAATCGCAATATTATTAACCTCATTACCTATAATCGTACCTACTGAATTGCACAAACGCAGAACCGATCGTAAACCGTCAGCGTGTCCCGATCGTATCACGCGACTTACCTCCCGAATTACACGGAACCGACGCGATGCGCTACGTCATTAAAACTCATACGTCGCATTAGCAATTCAACGGGCGGCAGGAATCATTGCTTCCATGCAGCAGCGGTTGTTGTGCCACCTGTATGTGCGTGTAAATGCAAAGCAGAGAGAGAGACATAGAGCAGCAGGTTACGACTGTTGCGTGCGACCGCAAAGTATCCTTGCGTTTGTGGTCCTGCATATGCACACACTCACGTACATTGATGCAAAGACAATAGGGACAGAGAGGAATTGCTCTTGCGGCGCATGCCACCTTGACCCTGATTGGCACTGATTACTCGAGAGATGTTTTGCCAGGGTTGCGGTGGCGTGCGTAAATCTGTTTGTTGTTCGGGGGAAATAGATCGTGATAAAGGTGGCGTATCTTATAGAGATAAGATAATGAAATTATTGATTCGATTTGTTTTGCAGTAAATAATCAAGATCAATTTGTTACATTAATTTCTACCATACTATTACAATACTGATAGAAAGTATCTTTAAACGACTTTTATTAAATTTTCGAGGGGAACTAATTTTCAGAAATACTCAAGTCTCGATCAAGATTAAAAAATCACTTTCGCCCCACGGACGCTCACTATCTTTTATTTATCTTCAAGATTTGTAATAAATTTTTGATCTTCATTTATAAAACTGTCGAGTCACTCCAGCTTTTTATGCCATCTCGGAATTCGGGCCAAGCGATCCTATTTCACAGAAAGGACTTGATTACCCGTAAAATTTCCTGACGTATAGTCGTGTTCGACTCGGTGGACGCTTTATCTTTACTACGTATAAAATAAAAGACACTACGCAAACTCGACTTTTAATGCAACTTCGCCATCTTAGGATTAAAGGATTCTATATCACGTTTTGATAGATTTATGGAGGAAAGGATTTAGGAGAGTTGCAGACTCTTGTTTCTAAATGAAACAGACAAAGTTGCAATCTATTTAATTGACTGCGCGAGATGGAAAAATATGACTCTTTTTGTTCTTCCTAGAAATTATTTTCAAAAGTAAAATATCTGCTATCCTATTTTACCGTATAAGAAGCAAAACTTTTGAAAGTTATCGAATTATATTTCTCTGACATTTCTCTTACTGTGTCTTAATTTCCTGAAGATGTTGAGCTATGATAAAGCAAAATACAATTTACCCATATATATACTGCTCTCTTTGCTCCGAAGTTATCGAACCTCAGAAGTTCATTTTCTTTGAAATATTTTCTCAATTTGATATCTTGCCCCGCGCTGAAAAGAAAAACTTATTGACACTACAAAGTTTCTTTAAATAATAGCTAAGAAAGTTTATTTTGAAAATCATATTTATTAAAAGGGCAGTGTAAATATTTATTAATATTTTGTAATTACTATAATATACGTATAATAGTACGTATAATGTATCAAGGAGCGTGGGAGCGCTCCGAAGGCAAGTATAGAAGAAGCCTAAAGGAGCGACCCGTGCTACATATACATTGAAATGGGTGTACGAAAAATTCAATGCGCTTTTACGTATATTGCGTTAGTTTTTACTATATAACATATCCCTCTTAATCGAAAGCCATGTATAATAGTACGTAAAACGTAAGTTGATATTTTTATTGAAGTATAAATTAGAAGATTATTTTAGAACTTTCCTAGATGGTCTTCGGCGTACCAGTTATTGAATTATTTACTCTAACATTGATTTAATTTATTATTTTCTAACAATAAACCAAATCTTTGCAAGAATGTTTCACCTTTTCTACGATGATGTAAATTATCTTGGATTATATTATTCATCTGAATTTATTCAACTTACAATTTTCCTGTTATACATTATGATATTTTATATTATATTCACAATATGCGTTCTTAATTTCAAGAAACTAAAATCAAATATTAGAAGAAAAAAACAACTTTTCATCTTCAGCAACAACTCACCCCTGTCTACGAGCATATTTACGAATGCGCGAAGTTGAAGGCGAATCCATCCGCTTTGCAAGTCAGAACGGACGGTATAACCAGCGTTGCCGAGAAAAATGACAAGATTAGTGCATCGTCGAGTTTCACCTACTTTCCTCACCTCGAGACCCTCGTCTCGCATGCGAGCACACGTGCCAACTTCCGTCCCATTGTTTTCGCACGCGCCAAAATCGAACGACACGTGTCTTATAGCGATGACAGCACGCGGCCGGAAGTGACGCGATTGTTGGTATAATATTGTAAGTTTAGTTTGTAGATAACATATGTCCATAAAAAAGTGATATGGTCTAGAAACTAGATCACCGTATCCCCCTACATTATAGCTTCCTATAAATACGAACTCCAAATCAGAATTTCTTAATCGCGTTAGGAGTTTAGGATATCTGAAATATCTGAAGAATAAGATTTTTGTGGTATCTCAAAAAACGAAGTTTAGCAATTTTTTGTTATCGATTTTGTCAACAAAATAATGTAAAACTGTTTATCTGTTTATTCTTCTACGATTTTTTCTCCGACATGTTCAAATTTTGGAAAATAGCAGAAATCTTACAAAATTGGTTAATACTATTTCAAAATTGATACAATTATATCTCGGAAGTAGAAAAAAAGAGATGTTTTGTTGATAGAATTAATAAAAAATTGTTTAATTTCATTTATGTGATATTTAAAATATCTTCAGCTGTTTCAGATATCTCGAAATCATAACATAATTCATGTTTAGGAGGCCATAATCTTTGTTTCCTGCTGTGGACATGTGTAAGTAAGTCAGTAGAAGGTATGTTGGTTATTTCAACTGTAAAGTGTCAGCGTTGTAGGTAAAGAATTGAGAATTAGTGTATTTATTGAGATAAGGGAAACCTTAGATTGTTAGATTACAAGTTATTTATTATTTTTGCATAATTAATATCGCTTTTAGGATTTAATTACCGAATAGTTTATGAAATTGCTATAACATTTTAATGCTCGCTTATGATGAACACAAAATGAAAGCATAGAGGTAATAAATAAATTTCTCCTGTTATTTTACAAATTATTAATATATGCAATGAGCTTCTACACATTTGAATTAAAATAATATAACAAGATTTGTTGTTCAATATATCCAAGCATTATAATACACGAATTTCAAAGAAAATATTGTTTTAAATATTAGCACGCATTAATACACTGCACATAAATATCACATACATCTTCGATTTATCAACATTCAAAATTAAAGTGAACGTATAATGTCGAATTTACCACTGCAATATTAATATTATCAGACATAATTAAATCTTTATACTATGAAATCATTAATTAAATTTAATTATCAGATGCAAACGATTCTAAGACCAATTTCGATATATTTAGATAGGTGTCGCGGTTTATTTAAATTCGTACAAAATTATACTTCAATAAAGCGAAATTGAACAGTTTATAAACCCATGAACTATTTTTAACTTTAAACCACTTCAAAACGACAATTGAATAAAAAAGTTACGTTTAACAGTTTATACAACTTCATATACTCAAAAATATACAAATATTTGTACTACCTCATACTTCCTACTTCGTACTACTACACTATACCATCCCGTCTAATTCTCAACACAAATAGCAACATCTTGTCACGCGACGAGCCACGAAAACACATGCCCGTCCTGGGAAGGCGCGCGCACGCCGTGAAAATTTTCGCGGCCCCACTGGGGCCAGTTATAAATTCGTCCTTGCCCCCCCGAGGAATCGGCAGAACAGATGTGCAACGCAGCCGCGAGTGTGATGTACGCGCCTCGTTAATTCGCTCGCGTTCGGGGTGGGATAACATTGGTCCTGCAGAGCGAGTTCGGTTCGGTTCGTCAGATTTTACCGGAGTTGTATTTTGCGCTTGGTGAACACCTGCGCCATATTCAGCTGATTTATGCAGGGGAGGGGGCATGTTTGAGTTTGTGGATAAAATTTTGCATTTCGCTTATGTATGTATGTGTAGTGTGATGGATAGAGATAGATTTTGGTATGTGATTGTTATAAATTAAGCGTTTCAATATGTGTTTTATAGTTATGGAAAAAGTATATGTTTTTATTTGTTATTGTAGTTTGAATAAAAATTATTGCGATGGCTTAATGTCATTTTGAAATATAGCGTGACTCATTAGTATAGGATTTTTGTGACTAGCAATTAGCGTAGTACTTTTTAATATGCCATACGACACGTCAAACACAAAATGCATTGCGATTAATTAATAATTCTTATACGAGCACTTTCAATACAAAGGGCGATTTGAATGACAATGGCTTTTATTATAATTAAATGTCGTGAAAGTCATTAGTACGATTGGCTGTCAAGTGGCCATCAATCGAAGCCACATTTTTCTTTTGATCGACTTTGACGGTAAAACCTTACACTTTTAATCGATGAATTGTAATTTAAAACGACTACAGTTATAAGATAACGATAAGTTAATAGTAAATTAGAGTCTTTCATAATAATGTTTATCTAATGTCATCCATTTTATTAATTAAATATTGTAAAACTTTTGCGTCGCTTACATACTGTAAATATACTTTTTATAAAAATAGTATACATGTAAATATTTTTATATTGATGGGTTGGTTTTTAATGGGTTTTTAATTATTTTATACGAATCAAATATACGAATGTTTCACATTAAAATTTGGAACCTCAAATAACTCTCAACCAAGAAACATAAAACTAACTGAGAAATCTCCCGTGAAAATTCACACAATTGCAGACACTTCTCGTCTTAATCAAGTCAATCAAGACCTTTCATCAAGCGCCTCGCAAACAAAGCTCGCGCGACCAATAAAAGCCGAATCTTCTCCAAGCCTCTTAACCATTTCCGTCGTGTGTGCGCACGCGCAGTTGACACATCCTTAAAATTCCTTAGACCCGTTTCATGGAGCAACGAAGCCAATGAAGCGACGCGCAATAATCCGACCGACATTTAAACGCTCGCTTCGTTAGATAGTAACTACTCGGAGCGGAAGGTGAAGCAACTTCGCGAATGCATTCCTTCTTCTCCGAGTTTGAGAAAATACACATCTCTGTGAGTGTACGTGTGTATAAGCCTTTCCATTTCTCTTCCTCTCCCGCTTCCTCGGCGTGATTTCTTCGCCCGTCTTTATTTTTACTGCCAGGGCTTTTTCGTAAATTGCTTTTTCTCGCCGTGCATTTCGTCCTTTTTCTCGGTCATTATTGTTGCCTTTTTTGCGTACGGGTATATAAAAAAGGTTGAAGTTGGCGCTACATTATGGAAATTGGAGTTCCGTTGATTTTCTCTATCGCGTTGTTGGATTGTTTTTTTTATGTTCCCGTGGGAGCGAGCGCGGAAAGTGAAAATCGTATCAAATTTTATGAATTAATTTTCTCGCAGAATTTGCATGCGTTCCGCAGCTGCGATATCTGTGAATAAAAGAGTTTCAACTTTTTTTTTGCGAGATAGAATTAAAGCAGAATTATCTTTGTTACAAGGATTCGGCGAAATCGAATATTTCATAAACCGATTGAAAAGAAAATTTCCTCTTGATCTCTGGAAGATTACTTTTTGCAATTCACTGTCTAGGACCGGGTTTATTACGCGTTGGTATGTAAAAAAATAATCAATGAACTGGATCATAGATCAGGAATTGAGCTTCTAAATGTTTTTTTTTTAATAAAATTTATAAAAAAAAATACAGACTAAGATAATCGCAAACTTTTCCAAACCTTAGAAAGAATGGGAAGATTGGTACTATTAAATTGCAGATTTTCCTAAACATTAGTCAACGAAAAATTTGGTTCAAACTTTTCTAAAATTAATATGTTTTTTACACAAAAGAACTATAATAGACCATGGTGGAAATATTAACCAACTGTTGGCGAACTGTTTGTCAATTTTTTTAAGTTAAAAATTACGTTGCTATTGTCACGTATACATGTGAAAATATTATAGTATATAGATGCTTTAAAATATAATCTAATTAAATTTTGACGTTAACCTCAAGTAGAAAAGCCTCCATTTAATATACATGCTAACCAATAAAGTTGATTTATGTTCTACCAGGGGATTGACTTATTCAAACAAATGGGTTCCGTCATTCAAATGAATTAATGAATATAAGTAAGTTTGTATGGCCCCATAAAAGTTTCTTAAACTGATCTTTATAAGCAAATCTTACGCAACCACAAAACATACTCTCCAACATAAAAACGAAGTAAGTAAGGAAACAAGCGAAGAAAATTTAATCAGCCAAAAAATTGCATTTTCCAACGCTCATCCCGTAAAAACATATACACCCCGCGGAAAAGCTCCGACCAACCGTCCTCCTCCTCCCCTCACTCAACTGTTCTTACAGCACCCCATCGCAATTTCTATTTCCGCTGAGGGCTGTGTGCACGGTACTTTGTAAACGTCCAACAAACTGCCCGTGCATCGTCCGCAATCAATTGCTCTTTTTCGCTCGATTCCTTCCACCTACTTTTTGCTGCGCTCTCCTTCTCTCCTCCTTTCGTCTCGCCTGGCGCACAATTCCCGAGGAGGAGTGGAATTTATCGCGCGCCGGTGTCGCTGAGTTTAATGTTCCGGGAGCAGGAGGAAGAGTGAGAGCGAGAGGAGCGTCGATGAACAGAAAAGAGAGAAAGACACGGGGATCGATCGGAAGTTGCGCGAAGAGCGTACCCGAGAGGAGGATAAATCTGGAGAGAGAGAGAGGTGCGAGAGCCGGGTTCTTATTTTTAACGAGTTTTTATTTATTGGGTGTTTGGACTTGACGTGATAACGCGGCTGGATAGGTGGAAATTATGGCTTTAGATTCCTCCTTGAGATAGCTATAATTTTATATCGTGTTTCTATAGCGGCTAATGTTATTGGTATATTTTAAAGTGTTTTTAACAAGCAGTTTGACTCTTTTCTTTAAAAAAAAAAAGAAACACTTTTTTTCATTCCCATTAGCAGAGCTACTGCTCGTTATTTTTAGTTTTATGCTGTTATAAACACAATAAAAATGAAAAAGAAAAGAACATAATATTTCGAGATATTCTTGAAATCTTATACTATAGCGTTTTAAAATTAATAAAAATCGCCTCGCTTTCGCTTTAAAAGTATCAAGCAAATATAATCATACTTTATAATGATTTAAAAATACGAAAATCACTTCTACCTATAAGTTTATAACCGTGCTCTGCTTTACCAACAACCAAGGCATAATATATAGAACATAACGGTTTTCGGTGAAAGGGCTCCATGTGCATACTTTCACGACTGACTTTCATAATACAATTTCCTTTCTTGAAGCATTGGGAAGTGAATTGTTGCAAGTCCTCCGGTAGCCGTGATCGTCTAGTGGTTAGGACCCTACGTTGTGGCCGTAGTAACCCAGGTTCGAATCCTGGTCACGGCAATGTACCCCCAGGGTGCATTGTCACGGCGGAGGTTTTTTTTTTCATTTTTGATTTTTTGCTCGCCAATTCAAGGTCATATCGTTTTATAATATTTTAGGTATCATGTTTTTCAGCGACTTTCAGCGAAAAACATGAAAATATCTTTAATCAATGCCTTTAATTAATTTTAATGTAAATTCTATCCATATTACTTAAAGAAAAAATTTTTACAAACACCAATCGTAACTTTCTTTTTTACTGGTATTCTAAGACCCTCATCCCTATTGAAACTCAAATTTGGTATGCCAAACAAACAACGACAAGAAAATAACGCACCCCCTCGACTGCATCGATAAGACTTCGAATTCCCTCCCTATCTACCTTCTCTCACTCTCTTTTTCTCGCTTCCTCTCTCGTTACTTTTTGACAACAAAAGCTCCGCGAGATTGCATTATCCGGCTGGCGCGTCAGGAGATAGCTGCGAAATAAAGGGGCGACGGGCGAACAAAGCTGCGGCCCAAGGAGAGGAGACTTCCTGCACGCAGCGCGAAAAAAAAAGCGAAAAGAGCCGTACGCCGGCGGCTATCGCTCGTCGTCGCGCGCACCCCCCGAGGAGGAGGAAAAACTCTCGAGGGAATTCGCACCACCTCCGATATATGTACAGACACACACACACACAGTATCCGCGCCAGGTGCGCGTGAGAATGGCAATCGATATACGTATATATATGCACACGCGCTCGTCTTTTGCGCTGTAATTTTCTCGCTGTCTTTTTCGCCGGCCAGCCTTTGTGGATATGGATTTCTTTTTCGTTCCGTCGTTGCGACGTTTTGCGCAATTTTTTCAGCAAACGCCCGCCGAGCTCCGGTCTTTACGCGGGCGAGAGGAAAGTTTTTCCTTCCAGCTGCAATTAAAAGCTCTTTTGTGTGGATGGTTATCGTGGTTATAATTTTTTTGTCGCGAAATTTCAAGTGTGTGAAATTTGGACGGTATATGATGATAAGAGAAAAGTGTTATTTATTTTTTAAAATGAAATAGAATAAATTCATCTTGATGATATGAGAGATGATTGCGTAAATAACTTATATTATAAAATTCTAGGAAGTTGAATAAAAGTTGTTAATGATTTGGACATCTTTGAGGTCAGAATAAAATTAGTTTTGTCTTGAAATGCATCTATTATATTGTGAAATATTGAACTAATTTAATATTTGGTTCCCACAATTCTCGAATCAATGTATGACTGTTTTTACGAATAAAAATTCAGAAAACGTAATGTTAAACAACTTTTTAATAATTGTAAATTACAAACTGATAATTGCGACTACGCAATAGCTCATTTGTTTTATTTCGAAGCCTTAGCAACAACTACGTTGCTGATGGCCTCTGCGGCACGCCCGCCCACAGAGAAACCACTTGTTCCTCTGTCTCGGTGCCCTTTTTTAATATCGGAAAGGGAAGAAATGCCCCCGGACGACCGTTTGTGATCGCCGTGGCATAGCCTCCGCAGCGAAACTCTCTTGTCCTCGCTGCGGCGAGACATCGCAACCACTAAATTGATTTGCTAATTTATTGAAAATAAAAATTAAATTAATTATTTAACATAACAATAAGATAATAAGCAACTCGTGAACAGCTGTTCTAAATTAATTTTGGAAAACGAATTCTGACTTCATGAGGATTTGACCCAGATACCCTCATCCGACTAATTTCGAGTTAATATCAGTGCTAAACCGAAACATCGAACGTTCAAGCATTCTTAACGTTTTCCCTCCAAATTAAACGAATAAATTTCTACTTTATCTTCTATAATCGTGCTAAATAAAACTCGCTCAAAAACAAGTTAACTTTTTAATTTCTCCTATACATGAAGACAATTAGTAACTGATATTCATAATAGTATCTAGAGACGGGCACATTACAAACTGTTACAAACAGCATGTTATTATCATTTAATCGAGTATCAATGCTATACTACGCGCGAATTGAATATACATGAGGCGATACAGTACGAAATCACTCCAACCTACACAAAGCACCAATAATTGTTTGATTCGATTATAAAATTCCGCGTTCCGACGAATTAATGTGTGCCTTATCTCGTATATCGTGCTATAGTATAATTTTATGTTTGTTTATCGATGCTATAACGCATGCATAATAAATGCGATTTCAAATTTGAATACTCAATCTAATTTAAACTAATATTGACGTTTCTGAATACTTCAGAAATGTTTCGTCATTCTACTTGTCAATATTTTGACCCTATATGCGCGAAGAATCGATTTTTCTCCGCGCTCGTCAGGTTGTCTTACTGCGACGTAAATGCGTTTGGAACTTTCTGGCATTTGCATTGGTATTTTCAACCTTCAATAGCATTATATTATAACTAGATATTAAGCTCCCATTATACATGACAAATGCTAAATTATTTGAAATCTTCAAATATTTTAAAGGAAAAAACAATTTTTATATTAATTTTTCGTGAGAACGCGCTCTACACCAACCTGTCATACTGCCACTATAAATTGGCCCACCGCCCTTGCACTTCAGCTTTCGTGACTTTTTCAAAATGTAATGAATTTCAATAAAAAACGGTCCCTTCTCCATCCGTCAATTTTTCATCGTGATTGCGCGCGACAAAGTGATATTGTGTATCACGAAATCGTCATACCTTATTCAATCGCTATCCCGTTCATACAAATACACTCTTTCCTCTCCTTCTCACGGTCTAACTAATGCATCCTTATTCAATCTCTTCTCCCTCTCTCTTCCTTCTGCTTTTCATCGCAGAGAGCAGAGATATTCGATTCGTACTACACCCGCGCGCGCGACAAAAGCCCCGGCAGGCAGCCGGAGTCCATCCTTGCATTCAGCTATATCGTTCAACGATGACCGTTCATTTGTAAGAGACTTTATTTACGGGATTCGCAACCGTGCCGCCCGATGGATTTCCGGTGAATAACGGAAATGCGGATGAATAACTTGAGTGAGAGCACACGCGATCGGTTTCTGAGTAATTTGACACGCGAACGGAAAAATACACGTGGAAACGGCAAAGGGAAAACGGGGGAGAATAAAAAATAGCATGAAAGCAGTTGCTGTAACTGGGAGGGGTTTTTTTTTGCAAAAAGAAAAGAGAGAGGGAGAGAGGGAAAGTTGAAAAAAGTTTTTACGCCAAAAAAGGTTTTGTTGCGTGGAATATCTCGTTCGAGGTTCGTTTGCTCGATTGAACGGAACTTTTTGCAAAGTAAATTTTGCAAGGAATCCATTCGTCTAGAACGTAACGTGCAGTTTGTTAACAAATAATTGCTTTTCCTAGGATTACTAATTGCCCTCGGCGAGCCTTCAAAATTTTTCCAATCACTTTTTTTTGCTTTTGCGCTATATTGTGAAACTTTTTCTGGTATCAAGTGGATACAATAGCAGTATTTTCGCATTCATAAAAATTCTACACAATTTATGAAAGATATCTAGAAAATTAACATTTTTTTTTGTAAATGATCGTTCAGCTGTAACACTTTTATTTATAACATAAATAAATTTAAGGAGGCATCGGCGTTTGGTGCTGTATCAAGTGGGGAACACCGAGGGGCACCTATAATGTGAATGCTTATTCCTGTTTAATTTTTTTTTTTTTTTTTTCATAATTGCACGTATTAAAGTCGTACGCAAGTATAAGTGTAACAAATTGCATAAAAGCTGCTAGAAAAGGCAATAAAAATGTGTTATTTTCGCCGGGGTCTTTCAGGAGAATGTGACATTCCTACTGCTGTAAATCTGGCAATGCTGCACCGACTACACGTCTCTCATTTTCTCGCCTTCGTCTGATACCTACCACATCTGCTCGACGTAGAACGTTAGTTATTATTGATCAAAAATGCCATTTAATATTCGTGGAGTTGTGGGAAAACGGAAAGGGAAATTAATCAAGCAGAGAGAGAAAGATAAGATAGCGAGACTGTTGACAACCACAGCTGGTGAGGTTAGGTTGCAATTCATAAATGTATCGCCCTAGCATAGATGTAAAGTAAATATTGCACCAAATAAATAAAAAAACTTTTGTTTTTCATCTATGACCTACTGTGAAATTTGTTTACTTTTTGATATCAAATAAAACTTATAGTAAACATATTGTAAGACTCATAGTAACGAATAGATTTTTTTACACGTATAGATAGCTACTAATGTTGATGATGAAGAATCCAAAGGATTATTACAAGGACGTGCAATCATTGAAAACGACACGGTAGCAGAGAATATGTGGTGTCATGTGTGTGACAAGCTATTGTCTCTCCGTAACTCACAGTATGAGAAGTTCCAAGAAACAGTGAGCAAATGGTTCATAAAATGTCACTTTTGTAGTATTATTGTAGAAGTAGAAACTTCTACGATACAAATCTTAAATCAGCTGCTGGTAAGTACTATGAAATTGAATGTTAGAAAAATATTTATATACTTTTGAAATAAAAAATATTTTATTTACAGGTATGCTCGATACAGGTATTGGCGAAACTAACAAGGAGAGGGTTTCAGCTGCGGAAAACGAATTTTAGCGGGCATTGGAGATTCGATTTCCGGTACCTAAAAATTAAGCCCAGTGCTCACATTTCCGTCAAATGGGCTCTTTTTCTTGAGATATGGGCAATTTAATCTCAAATATCGTCTATTTCGTCAAAAAATGATGTCTCTTCTATTGACTGTCACATTGCAAATATTTAAGATACGAAAACGAGGAAGAAAAATTATGAAAATAAACATTAAAAGCTAAAATTTAAGTCCTGATTTATTAAAAAATATTGATTTTTCAGGAAGTTACAAGCAAAGATAGGATACGAAAATGGTTAAAAATTTGTCTTCATTTTAACCGATTAAATGGATCGTATTTTTAACTATTTTTGTACTCCATCTTTGATTGCCTATAACTTCCTGGAAGATCAATATTTTTTAATGAATCGGGGCTTAAATTTTAGCTTTTAATGTTTATTTTCATAATTTTTCTTCCTCGTTTTCGTATCTTAAATATTTGCAATGTGACAATCAATAGAAGAGACATCATTTTTTGACGAAATAGACGATATTTGAGATTAAATTGCCCATATCTCAAGAAAAAGGACCCATTTGACGGAAATGTGAGCACTGGGTTTCATTTTTAGGTACCAAAATTCGACTCTCCAATGCCCACTAAAATCAGTTTCCCGCAGCTGAAACCCTTTCCTTGTAAGTTAAATACCTATTTTCAACTGATGAGAATTTTTCCATCGGTCTTACAGTCTTATAAATTAAATTAAAATAATTAATATTTATGGCAGTCAGATTGCCCTTGTTTATAATCACCCCAGCAGAATCTGAAATAAAAACTTAATTAAAAGCTGGAAAAAAAAAACTTTATTAGCAAAGGATTAGCTGACTGCCCCCCACCACCAAATTACCCAATTGCCCAACGTTTCGAGCCCGCTCCGACTCCTCCTCAGGGACTAAAATGAAACCCGAGATACACCTCCTTATATACCCATACCCACTTATTTTCTCTTAGGAAGAGCCGGAGCGGGCTCGAAACGTTGAGCAATTGGGCAATTTGGTGGTGGGGGGTAGTCAGATAGTCCTTCGCTAATAAAGTTTTTTTTTCCAGGTTTTAATTAAGTTTTTATTTTAGATTCTGCGGGGGCGATTATAAACAAGGGCAATCTGACTGCCATAAATATTAATTATTTTAATTTAATTTATAAGACTGTAAGACCGATGGAAAAATTCTCATCAGTTGATAGTAAGTTGCAGTCGACATAAGTAATATTTTTAATGATAAATACCTATTTATCATCTTTAAATGTACTTACATTCGATGACAAATCTTTGAAACGAAATGAGAGATATGTAGGCAAAAAAAAATTGAGTCTTTAACGAAGCAGTCTTGTATAGCAGCCATAGAAGCCGAAAAATCGTCAACGCTTGCGCATCAACGCGAGAAGTAAGTTTTCTTCGAATGCAACAATGATTGAATCATGTAATTAAACAAAATGCGTTAGAATTCAAGCACGTAATCAATTTCATATATATTCAAACTACAAACTTGATTTTTTTTATTAACTATACAAATTCATATTTACAAATAGTTTACAATAATATCGTTAATTTTAAGTATAAATTAGTTTACACCAATATAATTGATTTTAAGTAAAGAATATTTTACGACAAAATAATTAATATTAAGTATAAATTAGATTAATTAATTTATAAAAATATATTTAATATGTAATCATGTAATAAATTTCATATATACACTTGGTTTGTGTATTATTGAACCGAACAAATAGTTATATAATGAATTTATTGTAAAGTTATGATTTTTTTATAAAATATTTCACTATCTATCTTGATTCCTTGAACATCATCCCTTATAATTTATTTCTGATATAGCAATAATTCTACGACTGAAAATTCAGATGGCAACAACGTTACTGAGCTAACCGGTTCCTTCGATGCTGCGTAGGTAAAGAGGTCTCGTCAAAACAACAGCTATAGTGATATATTGAAATATTAGTACTATAGAATAGTATTCATGAAAATAACTTATCATAAAATTTATTTATCATCTAGGCCATAGTTCTCTGATAAGATTTTTTAATAAAAAAGTCATTGGGTATGCTTGTCGCAATATCTATTGTAAGCAATGTAAAATAAAGAAGATCAAAAATTATGATTGTAGAAAAAACCATAGCGGTTCTTCGAAATCCATGGAGACAGATATGACTGTAGAATTAGTTTTAAAAACGACGATTTAGTTAGATCAAAGTGCGGAATAAAAACGTTGATTGGCGATGATGACTCATCCTCTATCGCAGCTTTGAGACGACTATCACCTTATACGACAATAAAATGGTCCGACTTCAATCACGTTTCAAAAACCTTCAACTCTAAGTTGTATGAAATGAAACTAAATACTAGTCTGAGAGATTACTTTTCGAAAGTCTTTACTATATCGGTCAAGAAAAATCAAAGAGATGAATTGAAAGTAAAAGTTGACCTCGAGAATATAATACCCCATGCTTTTGGAGAGCATCAAAATTGTGATTCATTCTGTACCCTGGAAGATGATGGTACCCATAAATATAAATATTTTAAGAATGGAAAGTGTTTGACTGATTCAAGTTTACGAGAGCGGTTATAGAAAAAAGAATACAGCCATTTATAAAAAGCGCACCACAGATAGCACATTGTACTTCTAGTCAAGTGAATGAATCTTTCAATAACACGGTTATTTCAAAGCACCGTAAATCAGTATTTTATGGAGGTTCAGATTCACATTACGTTAGAGTAGCTACTGCTGTGTGTCAGAAAAATCTGGGATATTCATTTATTGTTAATTTGAATAATGAACTGAATTTTTCTCCTGGAAGATTCACCACAGATTTTCGAGAAAGAAAGCAAGATTGCCGCTTGCATGAAGTCGAAAAAAGAAAAACTATTCCAAGTAAATATGGCGTCTTATTTTGAAAAAAGAAAGATCATCGAGAAATTGTGTCACAGAGAATCACGAAGGACTTTCGTATCAGTCTGGCTGTGGATATTTGAATACGTCAGATTTGATCGACTAAATCCTCGTAATTGGTTATTATTAAATTTTTTATTTTGTGTTAAATACACTTTCTTTTTAATTGTTGTATCATACAAAGATTTTTATATTTAAGATCATTTTAATATCGAAGAATGCGAAATCGTTGTGTTTGACATTGAATCAACAGGACTTGTTAAAACATATGAAATAGTTCAGGTAACTTTTTTAATGTTCTAAAGTGATTTTTTCTTTCTTTCATACGAACTTCAATTATTATTATTTCCGTAGATTGCTGCCACGTGTGGAGATAGTTCTTTTGATATTTATATAACGCTAAAAAAGTCAATGTCTAAAAAGGCATCGGAAGTAATCGGTATCAAAATTTGTAATAATGAAATGTATATCAATGGAGCAGCTGTGATTACTTTTTCCCCTAAAGAAGCTTATTTGAGCTTTTTATATTTTTTAAAACTTCGGAAGAAACCATGCATATTGGTAGCTCACAATGGCCATACATTTTATTTAGCTAAGTCACTAAAGCTGATGAAGGTACTAATGTTATTTGTCAAAGGAGTCTATGATTCTTTACATTTATTCAAGTTTATATTGATTGAACGAAAAAAAAAAAGCTATTCTTCAAACAAACTGACTTAGCAAATGACTACTTAAATAAGACTGATGTAATGAATGCTCATAATGCATTGAACGACGTATTAGTTTTACAAAAATTATTAAAAAAGATATGTGATGATAAAACTATTATAGTTAAAAATACTAAAAGTATTGAATTCACATTGAATTCCAAAGTTAGGTTACAACAAACCAAAAATAATCATAAATCTTTATCAGATTTTAAAATTTCAAAAGCCATGAAAGGAAAACTTTCTAGGGCCGGTATCAATAAAACAATACTCCAACAGGCTTTTGAAACAGGGGGCTTGGATGGTTTAACAATCCTTTTAGGAGAGAATGTAAATAATAAACTGAGTCACCACTAATAAAAATATTATTAAAAGTATTTTTGATAAGTTGAGTGGATCAAAAAACGAAGAATAAGTGTGAGTAATTGTAATTGGATAAAATAATAATTGTTACAAGGTTGTTAATAAATATTTATTAGAATATTCTCACTTAATTTTCTTTTTATACCTACATAATTTTTCTATACAGGCATTTCCAATTTCCCGAGAGCGATCACTCTCTTATTCTTTCATTATAGTACATACATTATGGCAGGCACGAGTTTCATGCAGTATTTTACACCAAAAGAACTCAAATCTCATGTCAAAGTTGCGATTTTAAGGTTAGAGTGTGGTATAAAGAATATTTTACTATCAATGGCTTTTTACATTCTACAAAGTTTCTCTTATGTAATAAGAATTTTAAAATGGCTACAAAATAATTTTTTTATAATAGAGCGATTACTTTCTTGTTTATATTCTTGAGATTTATTATGCTTTCCTTTCTGCTACTTTGAATTGTTCGCTACGTCATCGATGCGCTGTTGCCAAATCTACGACGCATGCGCAGTAGTACACGGGAAAAAAATCTGAAGCGCGCATGAAGTGAACGCATCGACCCTCATCGGGCGACAAAGACGCATTCAGATTTTTTTCCGTGTAGGCAATTAGCAGAAGCTGTGAGAAGTAATTCTCATATTTTATACTTTCATCACAATTTTCTTATGATTGAAGTCGTCAACCCTATTTTTTCATAAAACTAATAGATTCCTTGGAATCAAAAGTATAAGTGTATTTTTGATTCATATACGCAGAAAAATGATCCATTAGTAGCAAGAGGAAAATCTTTTTGTGAAAATCCGCTTGCTGTAAAACGATTATCGTTTTTAATCTAACGTATTATTCTTAAAGCAAAAAATTCATTTTGTGCTTCAAGATTATATTTTTCTTGCATCAAAACCCTTTTCTTTATTTCCGCAAATCGCATCCGTTATAGGCAAAATAACTTCATCTCGTTACATGAGTAAATGAGAACCAACTTCATTAAGTTTTTACTACAAAATGATTTTCCTTTTGTCACAAGAGGAAAAAGGGTAATTACTATAAATAATTAGTTATATAATTAATTACAATACAATCAACTATTAGTTATTCTTATGGAAAGTATGAATACAGAATTGGATTTTAAAAGAAGAATTATCTCTTCAAGTTAAGCAACTGTCGAGATATGAATTTTTTAAAATTATCCAATTTTTCTGAAATATATATTTCCTATTTTAACACTACTCGTCAGAAGCTTAGTTAGTCGTGTGGTTAAGGTACTGGCTTCCCAATGCAAAGGTCGAGAGTTCGATTCCCAGTCACTGCACTTCCAGAACTATCCTCGAAAACATTTTTTCTTCGATTTTTTTCACGAAGTTAACCAATATTAATTAATTATTAAAATAAAAAAATATATAAATAAAATAAAATACATAAAAAATATAAATAATAAAAGTTAAAATAAATAAAATTAATAGAAGTAACATTTTTTTTTATTTAAATAGAAAATACGTTTAAACTTTTTTCTCGGGGGGCAAGAGGTTTCTTCTTCATACAAAACGATTTTGGTTAGAGAGGATTTTCCTATTGGTACCAGACCTTTTATTTCCTTGAAGAGGAATCCTTTTCGTACAAGAATAATTTGCCAGAAAAGGATTTTTCTCTTGTGGGAAAAGGAATTAATTTTGGCAATGAAAGCAAGATTATTTTCCTCTTGGATCAAAAGGATTCCATTTGCTACCAATGAGCTTTTCTCTGCGTGTATAAATTCATGTTTTTATTGCGGAATATTGACCGATTTTGACGAGGAGTCCCATAAGAGTACGTGTTAAAATACAAATTTTTCAATAGCGATTTTTTCAAAAATAAGATCGTTAACCATGGTATTTCTTGTTCGCAAATGAATCTGATATAGTTTATTAATATTATCTTTAAGTTTTTGAGCATGGTATGATTCTTTCTACAAACGCCGAAGCCTCTTTAATTTAACATTAATATCATCTTACTAACCAATTTCTTCGTAGATAAACATAAATCTACGTACATCCTTCTCAAATACCTAAAGATTGTTAAAAATCATCCCACACCCTGGTGGAAATCCAAAACATTTTCCAACTAATAACTGGCCATTTATGTTAGAAACTTGCTATAAAATGGGAATTTCCCTTTTCCAGTTTCTAGCTCCCAGTGAAACGCTTTTTTCCCTATTATTCGAACATTTAATAGATTGAAAAATATAATGAGTTTTGCAAAGACAAACACAAGCTTGTTCTTGAGTATTTTAAAGGTATTAAAACTGATCAGTTTTTTTAGTCCGGAAATGGCTAGTAGAAGGCCTGTTGTTATGACAAGGAGTGAGAGAAACAGAATCTAATGGCAATAAATACATTCTACATAATATCTTCAAAAGGACTACTGTAAATGGTTTTTCTGTCTGCTCATATTGTTTATATTTTAGTAAGCTATCAGTTACAGCTGAATACCGTCTAATTTAACGTCAATTCTTTAAGTAAACTTAAAACGAAAATTTGGAGGTTATGTCCAATCTATTAAATGTGCGAATAATGGGAGAAAAAGCATTTCACCGGGGCCTATTAACTAGACATTTTTTCTACCTATTTATTGAGATTGTTGGCTATTTCAGATAGACAAATTTCCACCAGAGCAATTTCAACGAAAATTTTAGCATACTAGCAAAATCCAAACGCGCTGCGCGCGTATTTTTTTTTGTTTTTGAGGTTATGAACATATCATTTTTCATTATGATTTAATTTTAATTGGTTTAAATGATAGGATAATCAGATAATTTTTTAAAGCATGACAAAATTAATTTTGTTATTCTAATTTAATTTCATTATTTAGCTTTAATTAGTTTTAAATAGTTGTGAATAAAAATTCAATTTCAAAAATTCAAATGTAGCGGAAGTAGAGAATTTTCGCGCTTATTCCTTACAGACCAATCAAAATTAATCTGTAAGTGTTTCGCAACATCCGGCCATCGTTTTTTTAAAGAGAAGATTTTTAAAAATATCCTCTTACGTACCCTTCACATAGACATATATCCCCCTGCATAAAAGCATGTACGATGTACCTGTCTGCAGTGAGAACGCATTCGAATGCGTAATTTTTCTCTTCCCCTACGGCGCATATACCAATCCCAACTACATACACAGATATGCAGCGCGCGAAGGCTGCCGCGACAGAAAATTTTCCATGCCTTCGAGCTGCAACAGCAGCCTTGTCACACCATCCTTCGCTCGCGGCGCGCGCAATAACATACGCTCGACTTCTTCCGAAAAGGAGCGGGTTCGACGGGGCATGTTTTTCCGCTGTCTTTGAATCAACATAAATTTACCGTTATGACAGCATAGAATCCGCGGGGGTGATTTACGTACGCTGGCGCCGCGCTACGTACAACCGCTGAATATAACGCGAGAAAGTGGGCTTGCCCTTGCGCGCTGTTGCATTAGCGCTGAAATCTATTTTCATAAAATGTCCCTATATACGCGCGCGCGGCTGCTATTCTTTATTTCGACGGTATCGCATAAATCACGCGCGGACGCGTCTGCGACGTCCCTTTTTTCCCCGCTTGGGCGGGAGCGATCTTTATCGAGCGAGAGAATTTATTATTGTTATTATATTGCGCGTTTTTGAATAATAAAATGTTTTCCTGGGTTCCGGGAAATATCCGTAAGTATCGCCCCCTTTTTTCCCAGATTTTCACCAGGACGTTTGAAACCATTTTGCGCCTTATGACGTGCTTGCAGCTTTTTTTTTAAAAGCTTTTTCACGTCGAGATTCCTAGAATTGTGAGGTTCACTTTACTTTGGGGAAAAAAGATCGGCGTAAAACTTTATTTTCGGCAAAAATATTTTTTAGGAAGAGGTAAAAAGAAATGGAAAATTTTTCTTTCTTTAAGTGGGCTTGAAAGGAAACGTTAAAATAATCCGTTTTTCCTGGAACTACTTTAAAACGGAAAATAATGTTATTTTTTTCCATGATTTACTCGTTCAACGAGAAAGTGTTGTAAAATAGAACATATATTTTATTTTAAAAGTTTTTAATGTACTAAAAAGAAATTATACTCAATTAAAATATATTTCAATAGTTAAAATTAATACCTTTCATGTAAACCCGTTCTATTATTCAAAACTAATTTTTAGTTGATCTATTGGAAAAAGTCAGAATTTGTCAGTGTTTAAATAAATCAATAAATGTTAATACTATTGTCTGAACCAAAATAATACTCCTTCCTTCTAAAAACCTTATCCTGTATAAATACCACAACAACTGAGTTAATCAAAGAAACTGCCCTGATAGAAATGTTAACCAACGGTTGGCGAACTCATTGCCAATTTTTAAATTAAAAACGTCACACAATGATTATGTTGCTATTGTCGACAAAGAATAATTATTTATATATGTGAAAATATAATATGATATATGCTTTAAAATATAATCATATAGTTTTAAATAGTTTTTTTAATTAAATTTCGACGAATGCCTCCATTTGATTAACATGTTAACCAACAAAGTTGGTTTATTTTCTACCAGGGTAACATACACAATTAAATCTGCAATTCATATACAAATCTCTACATTACACTTCAGACAATAGCCCCATACTTCCACTCACAAATTCACTATTTTCCTCGAATCCTATTACATACACCTATTTCAAAAAACACACGTCTCATCGTTTCCACCTCGCCGCATTTCCCGCGTCCCTTCGACCACGCGCGTGCGCCATTCAAAACCTCATACTTCATGTAGGTACACCTCTGCCCGCAACGCTGATGTTCACAAGGCGGAGAACACGCGGCGCGGCATAGCCCACGGGGACTTCATAAATTCTAATGCGACCGTTTCGCGGTTCGCGGATGAAAATTTCCGGCCCGACGCGCCCGCGTTCCGCTTTCGAATTTATCCTCTCGCTCTCTCCCTCGCTCGCACGCGCCCTACTTCCGCCGCTGTGTCGGCCCCGCAAATTTTTCATGAGTAAACACTGCGCGAATTTCACCCCTGTCGATTTTCCCATCCCGCGCGCGCACGCCAGCGTACGCGCCTGATGTTCTTTTGCCTTTTCTTTTAAATCCTTGTATACGTGTGGGCGCGTATGTGTGCAAGCAGAAATAGCGGTGGATCGTTTTTGTGCAGTGCCGGGAGATTATTACAGTGGCGGGCAGGAGAGAGAGAGAGAGTTTCTGGGGCGGAATGCGAGGTGCCGGAGCAACGGCTGGAACTATATGCGAGGTGAAATTAGAAACGGTACATGTGTGTGTGTGTGCGCGTGAGAGAGAGGGGGGGGGAGGTAAAAGAGAATAGACGGGATGGAGATTGTCATGGAGTGTGTTTTCAAAATATTAAAATTTTAATTGCGTTATTCTTCATTAGTCGACAAGCGCGAGCGTCCGTTGTTTTATTCTCGAACGAAAATGAAAAGGAAATTGAAACATAGAGTAAAAATAGGTTTTTTCTTGATGTTTTGCATAATTTTGCTTATATTTGATATTATTTGACAAGAGTTGATCAATTTTTATTTAAAATGAATTTTTATTTAGATCGTAACGCGAATCATATTGCAGGTTTAGTAAAAAAATTCGAACGACTTCAAGTCTTGTTATACGTTTTAATTGTAGTTGCAATATTTTATTCATTAAGTAGAAAGATAATGAAAGAAAGCACTAATATCTTTTAGAATAATAAATTTGTTAATGTCTTAGCAACTAATTTGTATACATGATAATAAGTTATAGTAAGTTTTAATTAAATTAGTTATTTAAAGGTATTTTATTTTATTAGAAACAATATGACCATGCAATACGTAAGAAAAGAAGTAAAAATTCTATTTACTATTCGCGTACAAGTATAGTTTTATGAGGTTTTTATTAGACAGTCTGCTCATTGTGGTTAATAGTAATTGGGTCAAATATGATTGGCCAAACTTCGCTAATTTTGACTTCAACTAGTTAATCCTGATAGATGTTCAAGATACGTTTCCTTATAAATTCGGTTAACCCATTTACCTCGGGGCGAGAACCGCCAAGTCGATTTAAGGGATGATATTAAGGAATCTCTTATGTTGCAGCATACAAATTGGAGATGTGTGTAGTCGTGTTACTCGGAAATAAGAGCTTATAGCGAGTATATATGCCAGAAAGCTCGTATACATACATGTACCTAAGTTAAATATTTACAATCTCTCGTACTAAATAATGTTTGTACGTACTTGAACTTCAAAATATTTAAAACGCAACGTTTATTCTTTAGACATTAATAAAGAATTAAATATATATATAAGATAAATTTATTTAGCTCCGAATTTCGTTAGCGGACTATTCATGAATTATTTATACTATCTCTTCTCGGAATGATTAATTCATCTGGGAGCAAACGAGAACAATTTAATTAATCACCCCGGGGCCCTCAAAGAGCAAAGAGAGAAACTGAGAAAAAAAACTGCTATTCCGAATAATAATAATTGATAATGGAAGAAAACGCAAGTAGAAAGAAAATATATCTCGCCCGTTTCAACGAAATTTCCTCCATAATTCACAACCTCGGCTCCGCAAACACCAAAGCTTGCGAGAGCCACCGCGACAATGAATAGGTTGCCAGTCATTCTTCTACATTCTGCATCAGACGTGTGCGCGTGCGAGTGAGAGAGATGTTGAGTAAACGTTATAAAACGCGTCCAGGGATCCTTGGATGCAATTATTGTCAGAAGAGAGAACGCTCCCTTTTTCCCTCTCTTCCTCCCGTGGGATCTCCTCCCTCTCTCTCCCCGCAATTAACGTTCGAGGTCGTGAGCACTTTGCGCCCCGCGCTAAACGCACCGGCGGCTTAAGTCCTACGGCCTGTTAATTAGCGCGCCCCGTCGCATCGCCTTTTCTCTCTCTCTCTCTCTCTCTCTCTCTCTCTCTCTCTCTCTCTCTCTCTCTCTCTCTCTCTCTCTCTCTGTTCTTTTTTTTTTGCTCATCAGTGCGCGGGATCTCGTAAAATAGGGGGAAGACTTAGCGTGCGGTCATGTTTGCAAGGATTAGCCTTGATGGGGGGGTTGTCATTTAGAAGAGATGTTAATTTTTGAAATTTCGGGGACCGCTGCCTTACGGAGGATTTTGGTTGGCGATGTACACCCAATGGACATTGATTCGTGTCGTTAGTGACCGTCATGCATAACCTTTTCAATTGTTTTATCATTTTTTATGTATGTTAACGTTCAAAAGGTTATGCGTGACGGTCACTAACGGGGCACGTTCGACACGAATCAATGTCCATTGGGTGTACAATGACGAGCTACTTAATTGATATGAAAGCTGTAAGGCTTGGAGGAGGGGGAGCGTATATTTCATTATGTGCTATTCGGTACGCGTTGAAACCGCTCATGACCGTCGGGGCTACAGAAAGAAAGGAAAAGTATTTATTTTCTTTCTTTAAGTTGTTTACTTGCTTTCACTCTTTCCACTGGCGTTAATATGTGGACACTTTATTTCTGTATCGAGGACAGGGAAAATATATACAAACTGTAAGCGATTTAAAAGTAGGACTTAAAATCAAGAATAGAAATTGTTACGTTGACGTCATGCATTTACGTGCATTTATGCACGCCATGGCTTTATATTATATCGACGTTCCCTACGAAAACTAGCACGATTCAGATTGCTACGAAGACTAGTCCATTTGACCGTTGGCCGAGAAGACTAGCACGCCCCATTGATTTGCGTTGAAGACTAGCCCGATTCGCTTGATTGCGGCGAAGACTAGCACATTCCACTGCCTCTTATGTAAATTAACACGGTGACGCGAAGTGCTAGTTTTCGCGGCAAGCTTGCGAATCGTCTTACTTTTCGTCGCAAACTCGCGAATCGTGCTACTTTTCCTCGCAATCTTACGAATTGTACTATTATTCGGTGCAAACTCGTGAATGATGCTAGTTTTCGTAGCAACCTCGCCAATTGTACTAGTATTCGCGGCAAAGTCGTGAGTTATGCTAGTATAGTTTTCGTTGCAGTTTTCTGAAATGTGCTAGTCTTCGTGAGGAGGCCAAAAAAGGTGCTAGTTTTCGTAGGGAGCGTCGATACCACGTTGTTACGTTGAATAGGTGGATCGCGAATGTGTCCTACGTTGATTTCCATATTAGTACCAGAAGTATAATAACTTATCACTGTAATAAGGCGTTAAAGGACTGTAATAAGGCGTTAAAGGACTGTAATAAGGCGTTAAATCTATGACCGCCGCGATCTTTAGAAATTGCATTTACTTTTTCTGTACTGATCTAGGATTTAGAACATAACTTCATAAAAATAGTTATTATCGTACTCACTCGTCATGTTCGTATAATGCGCTTAATTCCCGTTGTATTTATACATACTATTTTCTCTGAAAAAGATCCTCATCAATGATGGAAAGAAACTGCGAAGAATTTCTCTCGTGAATAAGTCATCTCCTCCGCCCCCTTGGTGAACTTTAAAGTCATTCGAAATCAGCAATCTCATTGTTTCTCCTTATCTCTCATCCTTCTTTCTTGTCATCCTTGTCTGTCTAATTTGTATGCAACTCGTTTCTCTTTCATCTCTCCCCAATACATTTAATGTAAATCATTCACATGAGCTTTGATATTCTTAACAAAGAATGAGTATCGTATAGTTAAAAATATATGCAACTTTCTTATCCAAGCATAATTCAAGTAACATTAGAACATTATTTACTAATATAGATAAATATAGCGGATATATACGTATATTCATTAAAAAGTAGATAAAGTATGGGAACTTGAGAGCCTCTTTAATCCTTTCCCATGTGGGCAAGAGATAAAATCAAAAAGCTAAGGGGCACGGGGCATCATCGACTTGTAGTAGACCAGATAGTTAGAACAAAAATAAAAGAAATGTTTGATATGGTTTAAAACCGAAATATGATACTATTGATTTTGTAAACTATCGTTACAAAGTTCCAAGTCTTCTTACGAATCAAAAGCTTTTCATAACAAAATCCATGTTTCTTGGTCAAATACATGTACATACATTTTTAAAGATTAGTAATTCTTCTTCATATGTTCTAAAAATATCTCTAACATGTTTTCTTGGCAACTTCTCTATTATGAAAAAGCTGCTTTCAAGATCAAATAAAATATAACTTTACTTTAAAAATGAACACTTTTAATTCTTTCAAGCTATAAAATACTTAAAGATTAAAGCTTAGCCCGAAGAGAGCTTCCCGATAATCCCTAAATTCAGCAGCGCCATCCAAACTAATCACCTAATGCACACCCTAATTCTTCGTCTCTTGCCGAGACAGACAGACTCGCGCAACCGTGAAATTCTAGTCTCTCCCGCCCGCTACTTACCCGCGCCGCTATCGACATTCAGCCGGTGCAAAATCTATCAAACCCGAAAGTACACAGACCATCGCCGAGCTGGCACCTCCTCTCCTTTATCCGCCAGGTTATTTCCGTCATAAAGATTCTCTCGACCCTCCGCTCGAAACCATTTACCCCCAGACTTTTGCGGACCAAAAAGGTTCTCTCTTTCTCTCCGGATTACCGCAACTTTGATCCGGTCCGGCTGACCGCGAGGATTAGAGAGTCGACGACCACTTCGCCCTGATACTTATAGATCCGAAAGTAGCTACCGAGACACGCCTGTATGTGTGCGCGAGGGGTGGGTGGACTGTTCCCAGAGAGATTTTCGCTTCGTAGTTATTTTACTGGGGCAAAGGAGGGGGGGCGAGAAAGTTTGGACAGCGCGCGTTTGTAGTCCGCGCGCAAAGGATGCAGAAGTCAAAGGAGGACGACGACGACGACGGGAGAAGCGATGTTATCGAAATTTTCTTTGCCCGGACGGTGAATTCTATATTAGCCGCGCGGTGCTGCGTGGCGCGATTTTCTTTGTACTTTCGGTGCGACAAAGTTTTCGCTGACTTTTCAGTTTTCGACGCGCCTTTATGCTGGACTCTGATAAATAATTTATAAGGGACTGACATCGCACTTATTTTTTTTTTATTTTCTTTCAATCAATGTCGCATTAATATGCCAGTTTATTTGATAAATTGAACGTTTTATTTGTCGTTTTATTATTGAAAATATATCGCTGTTAGGATTAAAGTTTATTTGAATCACCTGATTGGATTTATTATATTTGTTCACAATATGTGAGTGCATACATTTTAAGAGCGTATATTATTATATTTAAAATTTATATGAAAATCATAGCTGTCTATTTCCTAGTGAATTAAACTTGCAAATCAATGTATTTAATAATCGAACCAAATTTAAAAATTCCGAAAATATATAGTTATACCGACGTACTTACTAGTTTTAATTATAAAAAAAATATTGCCCTAAAAGTATATAACAATAATTATTTCTATTTCTTTTTGTTTCAGGTGAGTACCCATTACGAGATACTGCCAAAACTAGCGTAAGTACACAACAGCGAACCTCGTTCTTGCTTTTTCAACAACCACCTCTCCAACTTTAAAATTTAAAGTGCCGAAACAATATAAAGAGCAGCTTGGGCGTCGAAAATCGATTTACTGGTTTTTAATCCACACCTTTCGCGTTACTCACCATGCCGACGTCCTTTGTACGAAGTATCAAAACCCTGTATACTCTCTTGAAAACAATGGGCTTTAGTTCAACCGCTCAAGCTCTAATCTCCGCGGCACAATACACGAAAACAGCCTGAAAACTTTCGCGAAACATCACTTTTACCGCGCATCTCCCACTCCTAAATCGATTGCCATCGATCTACAGACGACGATCCCTTTGTCGCTCGTGCTTGTATGTCCTTTCAGCTTTCCCTTAGGCCTCTTGGAAAAAAGAATAGGTTCGCTCTTTTGTTGCGTGATTTATCCTGGCGGTGTTTATATCACGGAGAAGAAAAGAGCAGTAATAATTACTCATACTGTTGGGTAACTCGGAGACAATAAGATACATTTGTACTTGACACTTCGGCAGTTTAGGGAAGAATACTGATAGATTGAGTAATTAGTCCAAATTAAGTTAATTGGGAATGCGTACTAATATTTGTTATCTGATGTTTCTGTTTTTGTGGTACCAGGGCCAAAGTAGCATACTTTGCACCGAAAGTACATAACAAAGTATTAGCTGTTGAAAACTATTAATCTCCAAAACTTTACATGTTGTCATTGCCTTTGAGAAGTATAATTATATGCACTACTGTATACTAATCTCATCCTGACCTGAACTTAGCATCAGGGTTGCAATTTTTAGACTTCCTCCAGTCAAAAGTCTAAAAGTATTTTTTGGTTTTGGACCTGATCGCTATCGAGTCCGAAAATACTTTGAACTGCCGGACTCGCTTACAATCGAATTAAAAAATATTTTTCACTTCTGGACTCAATGGCAATCCAAGTTGCAAGGACTTTTTATTTTTTTTACGAATTGGAGGACTTTTTTGGAGCACTAAGTGGTGCATATGAGTAATGGACTTTAATCCCGTCAGTAAATTAATATACTTGTGATCGATGTTAAGATTATACGTAAATAGCGTTTCTCGACACACTCAATCCGAATTTGAAATCCGGTTTTGTCTAATAATACAATCATCGTTACTTTAAATTATATAATTTATTAATGTTCATTGCTTTTTATCAAACAAATTTGTCAGAGAAATATTTTGTATCAAGGTCTTTGAACACAGAGATAATAGCTTTGTATTTTTTAAAAAGAATGTTTTAGTTTTCACTGATTTCGTTTTCGTTTACTTTGATATGCTTATGGTCGAGGTGTCTTGTTCCTTTATAAAAGTTTACTGCGCATGCGCGTAATTTCATGTTTCGAAGAAGCTCTCAAGACTAAAAAGGATCTCAAATTCCTGATCAGTATGACAGAATAAGTAAATGAAAATTATTTCAAACTCGATCGAGGTCGGGTCCAGAAGTGAAAAGATATTTCCAGACTCGCGTGCGATCGAATCCCAAAATTCTTTGTACTTTCGGACTTGTTGAGTAATTTAAGTAGACAATTGACTCAATTAAGTAGACCACTGACTCAAGTACTTGCAGCAACCCGGCTTGGCCTTAAGGTTTATTTTTAATACACTAAGATAATTTTATTATCTTGAAGTATTCAATTAAGTTTCAATTTAATGTTAAGTTTATCAGTTAGCTGGAATAATTAATGTATTTATTTAATAATCCCAAGGAAGTTTTTGTACACTACTTGCTTACTTTTCTTCTCTGTATGCTAAAGCACTCGTCGCAAAAAATGTACAAACACGATGTATTGGCAAAATAAAGGAAAATTAATCGGAGTTCGAAGGTTAGTTTGGCAGTATTAAAGTATGCTGCACAATTTTCATGTTAACTAATCGTGTTCGCCGGTAGAAAGGGGACCGAGTGAGTTAGCTCCGCTATGTAACACGCTTCAAAGCGAGCGGAAAGGGCGCTCGTAAAAAATTTATACAGAAGGAAGAGAGTAATGCGTAGCGACGTAAAAATGGAATCTTTATTGAGTAACAAACAGAGATAAAGCGATAAAATATTAATGGGCCATTTTAACCTGATACGTGGGCGCTGATGTCCATTGTCGGTGAACTGTTTAAATGTATTTTGAAATAAATCCATATATTCTATTCAACGAAAGTATTATGATGTTGTTTAGCAGCACGACAAATTAGAAATCACGAAGTCATTATAATGTACCGATAATATATTGAAGTACTAAACTCAGCAGTAATCTACTTAAAAAAGAAAAACTTCTTTGATATATTATACAAGTAGTATTATTAATCATTATCTAAAAATTATGACATCAGTATTTAAATTTCAAAGTAATATTATGTTAATTATAATAAAATTGCGTCGATTCAATTCCCGTTAAAACAGTTTAATATTAATTGATTTTTGTTTATTATTTTCTATTATAGAGTTTAATATTAATTTTGGAATTAATATAAATTCAAATAAACTTGTCATTACGAAGATATTCACTATTTAGTGCAGTGAATATAGTCCAGTATATCTAGTTTTTGACTCGCGATAAATTGCAACAAGGACCATTTTTTTTTGTAATCGTAAAAAAATCCACGGAACATTATTTATTATTGCAAAATAGGTTGCAAATTATAAATAAATTGAATGTTCACGGTACTGCTGATTATTTTTAAAAGACAATATAAGACTAAGGGGTTTTTGGGGTCGCTGATTTAAAAAATGCAATTAAAATTTCAAAATTCAAAATGGCCGATTGAAAATGGCGGCCAAAATCTTAAAAAACGGCCTTTATTTGTACAAATACTTTTGTATATAGGTCTTTTGGTTACAAACAATTTTATGACGCTGCTAAAGTTTTTACTAAAACTGGAATATCTGAAATAGTACATTACGACACTAGTGCGGGAAAGTAGATTTTCGTCTCGTGTGACGTTTACACCCGAGCGAAGCGAGGAAAGTGTGGACGTGTGGAAAGTTCGATTTCGAGCACACGCTTTTTGTCGAGCGTGCGGGAAATCGAACTTGGGGCACGGGAGTGTCGAAAAAGATATTGTATCATCTGGTGAGCAAGCTATATGTTGTCGATTTACAAAGCTCGAGAAGGTGAAACATTAGCGGCCCTCAGGGAACGGTTGTTTAAAAAAAAAAGCATCTGCAAATTTATTTGTTACTTCTGAAAAGTTCCCTCCTACATTTTCTGCAACGAAGTTTCGCTTTTACCGGGTATTCCTTCTAATTAAAAAATGGCAAGGTTTAGATAATAGAATGAAAGAAGAAGATTGGGGTTGAAATCTTGATGGAAGTAAATATGTTCCAATTATAACTAACATCAAACCTGCTCCAGAGAAGTTATTGAAAATTATACGTTGCAACTGCAAGTCAGGCTGCAAAACGCGTTGCACGTGTCGTAAGTACGGATATTTCTGTAGTTCGATTTGTAATACGTGCATTGGAAATAATTGGGACAATGTTAACGTGTCTTATCAGATCGACGAAGAAGATTTAGATGATTAATAATCTTTTTTTAAAAAATATAAAAAAATCCCAAAAGAAATTTCTAAAAGTTGTAAAAAACCGCTGCCAATTCATTGACACGTAGCTTCCTCAACCGTAATTTGTTGATTCCTTTAATTAATTTTTATAACAAAATGTATAATTTTTTTAAAAATGTATTGCATAATTATAATTAAAATTCATATATGAATATTAAAAATTGTTAATTTTTAAATTTATTTATTTATTTATTATTTATTTATATCAAATTTATATAAATTTTGAGCTGATAAATAAAGTTATCATTTGAAATAGAAGTAAAATATCTATATTTTATAATAAAACAAATAGCTATCACGGTTGTTTTGTTATTAACAAAAACGTGTTTTTTTTATATTTCATAATTCATATTTTTGAAGAAAAAAAAAATTCATAGCTATCATTGTTCTTTTCTTATTAACAAAAACGTGTTTTTTTAAAAAAGTTCATAACTCACAAATAAATTATAATAATGCAGAATATAATGCATTCATAATGCATAATTCATAATTATAATAGATTATAATAGATATAATTTTTAAACATTTTAATTCATTTTGTTGGTTGGTTTTTAAAAATTAAAAAAAATCATCGAATGCCTACTCAATGACGTTTCCTCATTCCACACCACCTAGCGGTAGATATCACTGCGCGTTTTTTAAAAATAAAATATAAATCTTTTTTAATTTAGAGATTAAATTATTTTTTGTAACACATGAATGATTTTCTGCGTTTTCCTACATAAAAATATGTTCTAAAAAGTGACTTTTTTTACCTATCGTGTAAAGAAATTCATTCTCTCCCTCTGCTCTAAAATTATGTAAAATCGCGAAAATGAATTTAGCCTTGCTTTTTAGGTTCAAAAACGCATAAAATGGAGTTACGAGTTTAAAAAAAAAAAAACACGTTTTTGTTTTTGATGATAACTAAAGAACCGTGATAAATAGAAAATTAATTTTTTTAGAAAATATAGGTATTTTAATTCTCTTTCGAACGCTACCCATCAGATTCGAATAACTCGATCCTATCATTAAAAAAAATCAAAAAACAATTTTGAGAAAATCGAAAATTTGAAAAAAAAACAAAAACGGATCGCCCCAATCAAAAAACGGATTTTTGACCCGCCATCACGCAAAAGAAATAAAAAAAATGAGACCTGTCCGGTCAAAATCGACCTAGTAGAAGCTGAAATCCAGGCGTACACACACACACACACACACACACACACACACACACCCACACACACACACACGCACACACACACACACACACACACACACACACACACACACACACACACACACACACACACACACACACACACACACACTCACACACACACACACACACACTCACACATCTATACAGACATTTTTCAAAAACCATGTATTTTGATTCCTAACACCTCGGAACACAATTATAACATGTTTTTACAACAACTCAAAAATTTACTATCACAAAGCTTCCTCTAGGAGGAAGCAAAAAAGGAGTGATAATCATATCAATAGCCTCCATGTGGCTCTCTCTGCAAACAGGTAAGAGCTGTTTACCTGGTTAATGTTGGATATGACAGAGTCTATTTAAAAAAATTGTTTTTATTATAAAATTGTTACTCATGTATTAGTAAAGAGTTTCCACGTGAGGTTTTTCAAAAAGCGCTTGTACCAGCCTTGAACGGAAATTAGTTTCTTTATTTCATTTTTTACGTTTAAATTTGAAATTAGTGATCCCAAAAACCTATATACAAAAGTTTTTCTACAAATAAAGGCCGTTTTTGTAGGTTTTGGCCGCCATTTTGAGTTTTGAAATTTTGAATGCATTTTTGAAACCAGCTTCCCCAAAAATCCTTTAGTCTATATTGTCTTTTAAAAATAATCAGCCATTTCCGAGAAAATTCAATTTATTTATATTTTACAACCTATTTTACAATAATAAATAATGTTCCGGGAGTTCAATTTTCTTGGATTTTGAGTATGTCATTCGGACAATTTTTTTACGATTTAAAAAAAAAATCGTCCTTGTTGCAATTTGTAGTGGGTTTTGCCCTTTTTTCCCGTAGATTTACTAGACTCAGTACTTTGAAGTTAAAATACCATAATGACTGTGATACCAGAAGTTTTTCAATGAAAATATAAGCTACTTAAGAGGTTTTCTTCATTAAATAAGTTTACTCTCAATGCTGCAATTTTCGTAGGACTTTCGAGCTCTTAAGCAATTTACAATTTTTAATGGTTCATAGAAACTCCGTTTAATATTTTAAAAATGCCCAAGAGGTAAAACCACGATCAAAAATCAAGAATTCATGTAAAACTTATTTTATTACTTACTTTGAACATTTACTGCGTCGAAAGTTTTTTATGACTTCAGGCCTTTTCTAAACTAAAAAATGATATTTATTATCGAACATGAACGTTGAGATCTCCATATCAACGGCCGTAAAAGAAAGAAAGTCATTAAAATTTTAACAATGTTTTCAAACTTTGAAAAATGTTTATAGAACAATAATCCACGCTTGTGACCAAAAAAACTTTTCATCCAAACTCTCATCGAAATTCACTGAAAAAAAAAATCTTTATCAGTTAGTTGTCAAACGCACTCGAAACCGAGTTGCGCGACCCGATGCGACGCAACGATCCGATATTTCCGCCTGCAAACACGCAGCGAAAAAACTCTCGTGTCGCGGAAAAATTTTAATTAAAAATCCGATCATCCGAGGACGCGTCATATATACGGTCGTCCGCATGTACACACGTATAAAGTCACGCACGCGAGCGTCAGTTAACGACGAGTTCTACCTACACATACGCGTCGACATATCGGTGCGCCGGTGCGGTCTTAGTGACCGGAGCTGCACAGATTGCTCGCGCGGAGAGCTCTGGAAGTTGTAAATGGGGAGGGCGGGGCAATAAAGCGGCCGCGGCGCGCAGTTACAATTTGCCTCGTCTTACGTGCGCAGAGTGCATTTATTACATACGGTACAGTGGCGGTGAAAAGGGGTAAGGGCGGAGAATATACGGTTGCGTGCTCGTATTTTTTGGGTAAGGTACTACAGCGATCGTCGGGTTTTCATTTTTCCACGTGGCAAATGTGTCTGCACTGAGAGAAGAGTTTAGTTCCCTCAAATAAACATATTTATTTGATATTCCCTAAATTTAATTAATTTGTTCGAAATATTCTTTCATTAGATCACGATAAATATAACTTTAAAATAATTAAATAATCGCTTTTGGAGAATTGAATAGATATTTATATGAAAAAAATATTTGGTAACTATTACCAAATCTTAATTGAGATAAATATTCCTGTGTTTATCGACCGTCAATCGACCCAATATGCTTATACATGTTCTATATATGTGTGTGTGCACACCGAACTATAGTTTTGAGTACATTGAAAAAAAAGTCTATTTCTGCTCGGGATCCAAGCGAAATCTGCTTTGCTAGCCCAAGTAAGCGGCGTAAAGCAACTTCTGCTCATTGACCCATGTTGTTTTTACTTGGCAGTAAAATGAGATATTTGCTTCGTAGAGGGCCGGTAGAATTAACCTGAGAAACAGTCGAAAATAATGGATGTATGTAGCTCACGTCTAGGCGTCGAACGTATCCATAGCGTCGTCTAGGTGTGCGAGATCGACGATGATGGAGTCAAGGAAGTGCGTTCCGTACGTTTTTGCGTCTAGGTGTCGGAACGTATACAATGCGTGGTCCAGGTGTTCGTGGTCGCCAATGATGGAGTCTAGGAAGTGCGCTCCGTAGGTTCTAGCGTCAAAGTGTTAAAACGTACACGTCCCGACACCTAGACTCAAAAACCTACGTAGCGCACTTCCTAGACTACATCATCGGCGACCACAAACACCTGGATCACGCATTGTATGCGTTCCGACACGTAGATGCGAAAACCTACGGAGCGCACTACCTAGACTCCATCATCGGCCACCCCGAACACGTAGATCATGCATTAGATACATTCCGGCACATAGACGCGAAAAACTGCCGTGCTGTCAGGTAATATATGCTTTAGTACCGCCTGGTCGGTAACGCTTTAAGAGTTAAGTAGATCGCACTCGAGACACAGACTTAAATTGCTTTTATGCCAAGCAAAAATTGCTTTGGAGGTGTAAAGCAAAATTCACGAATCGCGCGGAAGGTTGATTCGATTGTAATGAATACCTCAGACCGATGAAATTTCATGTAATAGCTGATGGTTGCAATGTCATTTCAAGAAGAGATTTGGAATAAAACGAAATAAACTAAATATTTAAGTGTTTTTTATTTTCCGACTACAAATAAATTTTCTGCAGTTGATCTTACTGTATATAAATATACGAATTAATAAAGAAAAATTTGATTTACTCTTAAAATTATATTTATATTGATACAAAACTTATTTTATTCATATATGTACATATTTCAATCAAATATGACATATTTATTGTAATTCTATGCTTATTTATTAGAAATTAGAATTTGGTAATTATTAACAAATATCTTATTGTGCCGAACGACTACGTTTGGTTTGTTCAAGTATGATATGGAAATTGTTACTAAATATTCATTTGCTTGTATTTCAATTGATATTTGGTAATAGTTACCAAATTTATTTGGCGTAACCAAATTCTTCTCTCAGTGTGGTGAGACGAGGACTAATGTTTATTTCTTTACTTTTGCCCTGGTAGAAATTTGGAAATTGGTAGATAGATAAGAAAAATTGCTAATTATTCGAAAGCGGTGAAACGATCATTTCGGTCATTTTCCCCATTTAATGGAGAGAACGCTATAGTCACATAACCTCGAAACGTTTGTCTAAATATTTCAGAGAAGTTTAATCGTATAATTAAAAATATCAATCAAAAAAATAATAGTTCATCCAAGTATAAATAAGAAATACTTGAGTAAAATTCATTTGCAGTACTCCTTTAAGGAGATATAAACGAAAATCTCACTCCTCGGCCTAATAGCAAGCCTCTTACTAGCCAAACTAAAAATACTGACCAACTTTGATATCTTTTAAATACTCATCTGTGAAAAAAACGTATTCTATTATTCTATCTATTAAATGAAAAATATGATCGGAAAAATTGTTTCATCGGTGGATAGAAATGGCCAAGAAAATCTATCTATCTTTTGCAGAATATTGTTCAAACGTAGCTATTTATTAGCCATGTAATTGATTTCCACCAGGGTGATGGCGCAAAATAAAAATGTTTTATGAAAATTACTATAATCCAATGTGATTCTGGTAACGATTAGAATTTGCAGAAAAAATGTTGCCACGATAATTACCATTTTTGATAGAAATCGAAGTAATTTTTAAAAAATTTTGTTCGCGGGCGATAAAATGATTTATAATAGATTTTTTTCGTGTGTAGTGAAATGAGCATTATATTTTTTAGAATTTTTTTGGCGAATAACTATCTTTTCAAACGATATTTTCTGTAGGGGAGAGCGGCGCAAGTAGTGCAGGGAGGTAAGTTAACAACACTATAAAAAACTTATTGTAAACACGGTATTGCGCTGCGGGTCAGTTCAACAGTATTTATGATGACTGAGCCACGGCGCAATACCGTGTTTACTTAAGTTTTTTGTAGTATTGTCTGTCAACTTACCTCCCTGCGCTACTTGTCCCGCTCTCCTCTACATTGTTCCAAAAATATGACGTTTAATGATCAAAAGCTCTCTGTTCATATTCTTCAATACCTCACTTGCTCGAATTCATTTATGAACAAAGATATGTTGAAGGCTATTCGATAGCATACCGAAACATATGTAGCAAGTGTAATAAAATTGCTTACATTGTTCGAACGTGCGTGAAATTAAATGTTTGCCGAAATCGTGATTGGCACTATAAAATTCTGGAAACGAACGCTAGAAATTCGAACCTGATCGATGAACCTCGGTACGCACGAGTGAATACGGCAATTAATTACTTCGCACTGCTCACTGTTTAATTATTTCATAGAAAATATATATCAACGGACACGATAAAACTACTATATAGGAAAAGTGATGTCAGGCAGGATTAAATTTGTAAAAAATCCAATACTTTCACTTTTGCCTATGTCAAAGAATGTATACAAAATAATTTGTTATAACTATGGAAAACAATTTAGATAAATAATCTTATTATTTATTAATCCTTGATAAAATAAAAAATAATGATCAAATTGTTGATGTTAACGTATAATAACAGGATAAACGTTAATTAAAAAATGATGCGCCTTTGTCTTGAGAAATTAATATATCATTACTGTTTTTTTCATAGACATAAGAGAGATAGACTGTGGGTATAGGTTAGCAAGAGTGGCACCTCTAACCATGTTCGCGCACATGCGTTAGAGAGAGACAGCATACCTTCTATTACATATACCTTCTATGCATCTGTCTCTCTCTCAACGGGTGCCACTCTGGCTAACCTACACCTGCAGTTTATCTCTCTTGTGTCTACGATTTTTTTAGTAAAGAGACAGAAAGATAACTAGAATTGTACGAATTTGAAGTTTGTGTAATTTGGTTAGCTTTCTTATTCAAATCCCGAATAAACTTTCCACGTAAACTTCAATTCAACATTTACATTCGACATATTTCTTCAAGAAATCCATTTCTATATCCCATATTTTATTCTAACCACTGATTACGAGGTCGCAAAAATTCGTTTCCAAACACAGACAAACAGCCCAACGTCATTTTCCGCACGTTCCAGCTCTCGCATTTCAAAACCAACAGCGCGAGGAGAGACTACTTCCTCGCGCAACTTCTCCGAACGTCTACTTATCCAGCCGCACGTACGCAACGCCCGAGTGTACGCGAACGCGGCGCGAATATGAAAATATCCCCCTATATATACTGCACGCGATGGATTTCCCCCTTCTTTGCAGTGCAGATTTTCGCCGCGCGAGCGCGGGCACGCACACGCGTCCGGAATTTCAATGAAATTCCGCGGATTCTTCAATTAGGAAGCGTATATAGCTTAGCCGGGACAAATATACGCCCTTGCACAGACATTCTTTCGTGCCCGACTTTAATGTACTTTTCGAATGCGTGACTTCGCCGTAGGAATGGGGCGATGCGCGCGAGTGCACGCTATTGGTTGGAGTTACAGGGGCATTGTCGATTGTAACGGTGTTTAAAAGGGTGGAAAAGGGCGGAGAATGTGGCGAGGATGGAGGGAATGCGAACTTTTTGGTGACCTAATTGGTAGAATCTAGAATCGTGAAATCTGCGTTTGAAAAGATTTCGTTTTTAAATAGTTCTTGAAATCGTGGAAAGTCCATGTGTTGCAGAGTTTTATTATAATTGAAAGCTTTGCTTTCGAACTGAAAAAATTATTAACTTTTGATAAAGATTATCTGGAAATTTTATAAGTCGTAGAATTGGAAGTAAACAAGGTCTTGGGAGTCTTTGCAATATATCACATAAAATATACTTCGAATTTTTGAAATAGAAAATGGTGTATTGCATATGAGAATTCTATAAATATTGCTGCAAAAAAGGTGAAAATTTTGTTTAATCTAAAATAATACATGATAAATTTATGTATGAAAAATTTTGAATTCGCATATTTTTAGGTATGAAGAACAAATTTTGGAATTTGAAATCTTAACATACACTTTATAACACGGATTGTGATTTTTAAATGAAAACACATAGTAAAAGATAACTTTATAACTAAATGAACACAATGAATAAGAACATTTATATTTTAATAGTGTTATTCATAAGTACATAAAGTATCTGTGACTTCAAAATTCTCAAGAATCAATAAACATAAGTAGCAAAATATTTAAACTACAGCAAATAATAGCAAAGGGTAAATTATGATCTATCAAACATCATCGGATATTTATAGGTATACACAACGCCTAATTTGAATACTCTTCAAAACAAAAGAATCCCCCACAATATTGCTAATACAATCCTCAATATCCCCTATATCCCAGATCTCCGCACACAATAGCGGAATAACGAATTCCGAGTATAGCGATGCACATCCGCGGCGCGCTTTGTAAATACCGACCTCGAAGAACATCAAATTTGCATGTTCCATCGTCCCTCCCTCCTCCACGCCCACTCAACCGCACAAAGGACAAATATCAATTTTTGCATGTTCGTATATCCACGACGATCGTGTCCTCTCCCTAATAACACAGTGCGGAGGGGTGAGGGAGGGAGGGAGCTTAGCCAAGCGAAAAATAACGAAATTTCGGGATAACGGGGCCACGCGTCGAGTGGATTCTGCGTGGAAAGATTCATGGGCGCGACGGCGCCGCTGCGTCCAGTGGCCTCGTGCCTTCCTCCTCCCCCCGCACTTTCCACTTATCGACTGCATAGAACGGCAACGGGGCGGCGCTCCAGAAGGGAGTTAAATTTTTGCGGGAAAATTGGAGGCATCTTTTTTTTCCTTTTTCGAAGGTCGTAGTTAGCGTTGTTACTGTGGCGTAGGGCCGAAATTTGCATTCAGAGGAGCAAATGTGCTTTGCACTTGGATTTTGTAAACGTTGCAAAAAATTTAGCTTTAGAAGATTAATGTGTACAGTGATGAACGATTATTAATTACGATCAAAAATGTATATATGAAAGCAAACTCTGATAAACATGATTTTTAAATGAGAAAAAATATAATGATATGTAGAAGTGTCGATATATACACTGAGAAAAAATTAGTGGAAAAATTATAAGAACGCCTAATAAAAATTACCCTACTGAGCACGGAAACCGACCGCACACTGTCACAAGTGACCTATTTATTATACTTCTAATACTTTTTACTGTGTTTTATAAGAAAAATTGCAAACAAAAAATTGGAAAAATTGCTAAACAGTATGGTAAAAATGACAATTCACAAATTTTACAAGCCACTAGGGTAATTTTTCTGATATATAGATAGCAATGCACGGTGCTTGACATAACCTGCAAAGCTGTAATTCTGTAGCCAAATAAGACTCTCGGGTTGCTGTAAACAATGTAATTGTTATGTAAATAGCTTCAATTAATATTTTATATCATTATAAATCAATCATTTTCTTAATTGTGGATGTTATTTTGACATAATGTAGATAAAAATAAATGAATACAATTATATACAATTATCAATATAATATATCGACGCTCCTTACGAAAACTAGCACGTTTTTTGGCCTCTTTACGAAGACTAGCACATTTCGGAAAACTGCAACGAAAACTAGCATAACTCACGACTTTGCCGCGAATACTAGTACAATTCTTGAGCTTGCCACGAAAACTAGCATCATTCGCGAATTTGCGCCGAATAATAGTACAATTCGGAAGATTGCGACGAATAGTAGCACGATTCGCGAGTTTGCGATGAAAAGTAACACGATTCGCAAGCTTGCCGCGAAAACTAGCACTTCGTATCACCGTGTATTTACATTAGAGGCAGTGGAACGTGCTAGTCTTCGCCGCAATCAAGCGGATCGGGCTAGTCTTCAACGCAAATCAAGGGTCGTGCTAGTCTTCGCGGCCAACGGTCAAATGGACTAGTTTTCGTGGTAATCTGAATCGTGCTAATTTTCGTAAGGGGCGTCGATATGTAGACGATTCGGATCATCTTCTGTAATTAGTACTGTGTGGCGCAGTCGGTAAGCTGTTCGCCTGTCAACTCGAAGGTCTAGGGTTCTATTATTCTCCATCCCGGCCGCTTTTTTTTCAGCATTAAAAATTCGTCATTTAATTTATTATTTAATATTACTTACTTATTTATCTTGTATAAATTGTCAAATTATGAAGCAAAAATTTTTTTCTTTATTTTTGATCGAAGCGAATAGAAAATTACCCTACTGCCTTATAAAAACTATCAGACTCATGACTATAAAAATTACCAGACTGACAGTCTGTGGTCGGTACGTAGAATTATATAATAGGTGTTAAATTCGTGGAATGTTCGTTAGATTAAATGTTAGAAATTTCAATCAAATTACCTCCAAACGAATGATTTTTGGTGATAAGAGTCCTTCAAATAATCTGGCAATCATCATGGTATATTTGTTCTAAAATTATTGAAAAAATAATTTTAGAATCGTCAAAACATTATAATAATCTATTATGATAAATCGTATAACAAAAAAGTATGTGACTTGAAAAACTTTTTGTGTAAATTGGTAGCAAGCAATCATTTTTAAATTACTGAGAAATTAATAAATTCTTGCTCAACTGAATGCATATGCGAACAATTTTTCATAAATTTCATATTAATTCATTTCGAAAGAAGTCCATGAGAAGTATAGAAATACGAATTTTACATTTTGTCATAAAAGAAGTTTTAAGTCGTACGTATATCTGTTTTTTTTTTCGCAAGCCTTTGTACGCTATTTTCATCTATCGAGGTTTTTAAAGTAATCCATACAAAATTAGAGAGTTCAATAAAAGAATAATTATTCATTTACACTTAAAAATGGAATCAAAACCTAAATAAATTACTGCACATTCCACCCAGCAAAATTATATTTACCAAAAAAGCGACGATTATCAGCACCGAACGCAGCGTCATTTCATACATCTCCTCTACGGCGTAATCAATTCACTCCTCCGCACCGAAGACAACAAATCCACGAAATCCTGAGCCAGCAGCAGACAGCATGGTAATTCTAATAAGGCTCTTCATTCATACGCGCTGACGTACGAGCTCGTTTTTAGCCCGGATTTAACAAGATGAATTTCATCCGCGCTACGCCGCGCTGATGTTTTTCGCTACTGCAAGCTCGCCAGTTCTCTCTCCCTCTCGCTTACAAGTTTCCTCGAGCAAAACTAACCGATGGAGAGAGAGAGAGAGAGAGAGTGCGGCGATCATAAATAACATTTTCTGCCATTCTGTGCTGCTATCGTGGACGGAGGATCCGGGGAATGGCAATCGGCCAATAACCGTCGCCGTTACGCGAGCCCGCCGCGCGCGTGGCAGGAAGGAAATGGAAAGATGAAAAAAGAGGGAAGGCGGGTTTATAATAAAAGGAGTACGAAAGACCGAGAGAGAAAAGGAGACGATAAGGTTAAGGGAGGAGACTCTTGAGGATAAAATTTTATTATAAGAGAGAGAGAGAGAGAGAGAGAGAGAGAGAGTGAAATGAGAGTTTGAATAACTTTGGGTTTTTGAAAAAAGTATTAGCGCTGTTCTGTCACAGTATTAAACTTTATGGATTTATATTATCATATCTACGATTATATGATTTTGAATGGATGTTTGATGTGCTAAACTTGACGAAATTCATTATTTTTGCCTAATATAGAGAATTCTCGTGCTTTGTATGCTATAGGCAAACATAGCTGAATTACCTGGAATGAAGAGTAGTGTTCATTCCAGTCACGGATCATATACTGAAAGAAGATGTCTGAAGCTGAAATGAGAAATTTACTGTTTGCAGGTCAAATAAAAGTTCATATAGTATCGTGATGATATAAACTTTCAAAGCGAAAATGCAGTGTTTATGTTACCTAAATTATTCTATGCGGCAGTATAATTTATTCAAAATATATTATTCTAAGAAGCCTGGATAGTTAGTCATCAATGTGTACAACTTTAGATGAGAAAATTTGCTATAGAATAATGGTTTCTTCGTAAGACAGTATGAAAATGTGACGTGTGTTTTCACAGAAAACGTGACAAAGTATTTTCCCCTATTAGATTGTAACCTGACAATAATGAAAATAGAAAACGACGTTCCAATATCGTTGATGCCTTGCCATAAAAGTGTATGCGAAGCACTTTATTGAAGTGACATTATCGATAAGTCCCAACTCCATAAAAACAGTTAACGGCCCTAAATATAGGGCAAACAAAAACAAATTTTGTAAGCTATATCCATTAGTTACTGTCATTTCGTATTATTTTAGAACTATAAATATGTCAAATTACAAGCTTTTGTCTTCATTAACGGTAAATGTAAGTTTCAAAAGCTTTTCTGTAATTTATCGCTATGAAAGCATAATTTATGTAACTAGTATTTTTATTTGGATTATACTTCTTAGATTGAAATGCTAAGTGAATTGAAAATGAATAAATTACAATCACATGATTCTGATTATTTTTTCTTTGAAATAGTGTTTCATTTACAATGTAGCAGAAATTTCTACACGGAGAAAAATGGTGTAACAAAAATTACTATATTTATAGTAATCGTGGGACAGACTTAAATTATCATAAAATTTACTACAATTTATAATAAAAATTCCTATGTTTTGAGTAATTTTTACTATGTACATAGCAATTATTACTATAAATTGTAGTAAATTTTATGATAATTTGAGTCTGTCCCAAAGTTCCTATCGAACATAGTAATTTTTCTTACATTTATAGTAAATTTTCCTAAACATTTCTCTCAGTGTATTAAATTTTAAAATACACAATGAGAACGTACTTTTGATGATGACATATATAATGATTGAACATAATTTCGCTCATATTTCTAGAGTTATAAAATTTCCAGAAACACAATCATCAAAAATTTAATGTAAGGTAGTTTCGGGAATTATTAAAATTATGGAAAGCACTAACATTAACAACATTACAATTCGATTCCGTATTTCCGCTAATTAATCTTCTGTCTGACGTATTTGTATACCGATTGTATACAAATTGTATACGATTGTATATGATTGTATACAATTTGTATAGAATCATTTCTTCATACGGATTTTATACACTAGCAAAATCCAAACGCGCTGCGCGCGTACTATTTTGTTTTTTAGGTTATGAATATATAATTTTTCATTATGATTTCATTTTAATTGGTTTAAATGACAGGATAATCAGATCATTTTTCAAAGCATGACAACATTAATCTTTTTATTCTAATTTGATTTAATTATTTAGTTTTAAATAGTTAAGAATAAAAATTCAATTACAAAAATTCAAATGTAGCGGATGTAGCGAATTTTCGCGCCTTATTCCTTACAGACCACAACATCCGGCCATCGTTTTTTTAAGAGAGGATCGGTTGTATACAATCTGGATAAATCATTTTTACGTGGGGTTATTCACGACAATAAAACTCACAATTTAGTCTACAAAAAAAATCAATTCCCAAGTTTTTATTAAAATGTAACCAACATATAACACATCACAATAACAATGCAATTTTCTCGTTTCAGGTAAGTAATACCATCCCGCACAGTAAGTACACAACATCAACTTCCACTACAGCGAAACTAGTCCCCCCTTTACCTTCATCTCGATCATTCAAATCACTTATCAGTGAGCAAACATCGTCAGCGCCGACCCGAATTACCCGAATTAGATTACACGCCGCAGCAGAGAGGAATTCCACCTAGTTTGCAAAATTTTTCGTGCCCCCCGTCCCCTCCTCTCCCATGGAAAGGCAAAGAAAGATAACGGCGAAGTGTCTCTCACCGAGGACTTTCGAACAGAGGCTTGCTCGCTCAGGCGCTCCAGGTCGATCCTTATCTCTCCCTCTCTCTCCGACCGCGAGTGCGCTTCGAGAGGATCCCCCGTTGAAGAGCGCTTGTACGCGCGCTCGGTTAAGTCGGACGGCTTGTTTTCAATCGGCTTGAAATTTATTGGGTCGAGCGAATTATTGGCTGCTGCTTCTTCGTCTTCCCTCCTCCTTTTTTTTCTCTATATAGCGAAGGGCACTCGGCGATTGCCGCTAATGATGGACTGATTCGCGCTGCTGACTCATCCCCGGGTGACATGTATGTGTCGAGGGTGTGTTTGCGTATGAGGGGAACGAGAGAGGGAGAGAGGAGGAGCCGTCGAGCGAGATACACTCGACCTTTGAAGTTAACGAGTGTACGAGGGAGGACCGCAAGATGACGATGAGTATGTGGGTCTCTCTCTCTCACTCGTAATTTTAGAGCGATGTGAGCTCTACTTGCGACGATGTGTGCATGTCTGTGGAAGGGAAGGTTGTGGTATTGGAGGAACGGGTTAATTGTTAATTTTGAATGAGGTAGTCTCTTCTGGCTTTAGCACCGTTAATATATTTATATTAACGCTATCTAATGCATTATCTGTTCATTTTTTTAAAGAAGAAAGAGGGTTTTCTTGTACTATTCGTAAAAATTAAGAGACGTTGAAAGAAAACCGGGTCACCGCTATTTACTTCGTCAATTGTACAACTTTCGACATCAATTTTTTTATATGTTAGAATAAAATCAGTTGGTTGTTATAATTTTTATAATAATTTTTTTTCAAACAAGTGAGATTGCTTTTTTGCAATAAGTTGAAGTTTCTGTATTCGATCATGGCGATTGTACATATTCTCAAAAAATGCCGAGACGAGTTATAAAGTAAGATTGAGAAAACCTTGTGAAATTCATTACTTCTTGTTACGTAACAAGGAATACTCGAAACTTAAATAAAGATATATTCTCTAAAAAAATAAGACAGATGAATTTGACTTTTATCTTTGAAATGTATTCGTAGAAATGAAAATCAATTCGTCGATGAATATTCACAAGCTTCCACTAGATTTACTGGAATAGAGTAATTATTTTAGATCACAATGCAACCATTACTTGAATGAATTTAATTACATTATACGGTCAAGTTGACTTTTCATTTAAATTAAGACACATTTGTATTCTTGTAAAATAAGAATTTTCTTCTTTTCTTTCCAATTACATTTGCAAATAGAAAATCCTCGCGCTACGAGGAAAATTATTCTGAAAATTGGTGTCTAGAGGAATTCAATTTTGCTTTAAATACTTTAGGTAAAGTTACTTTAAGTAAATAAATGAGAAATTGAGTCAATCTGCCAGTATGCTTATGTTACTTATTTCTTATATTTGATGTATAAACCATGGTTTCCTTCATTATTAAAAGCTGTACATGTTTTGTGTCTTTTTTTATAGAATAAAGTTCGAACCAATGGCTTTCAGAACTAAGTAAAAACGATCGATATTTCACGGATACTTTTTCATACGATCATTTCTTTCTAGAATTTTTCTATAATATTTTTTTTTTCTTTTTTTTTATTTCTTTTCATTTCGTCGCGTGACAAAACTTCCTAAGATATTTGCTGATAATTTTGAAAAGATTCCTTCTGAAAATAATTTTATATTGTAACATTATAAAATTGTTCACTTAAGGTTTTTTCCCTAAACGTGCATGTACATCAATAATATATTATAACAACCAATAATATAAATTGAATTTATTACTTTATTACTTATTTCCAAATCACTTTACTCGCACAATCTATTGCATCATCTGAATGATCAAAATCGAGGCCGATTACTAGGACGTGATCACGCACTCGCACGAGGCTACGTTACGCAGATTTACAGCCGAGCTAAATATTCCGAGGTATTTACGATATTGTCCGCATCTGATTGTGACGCGCGAAATCAATCACTTGGCTTATTTTCCAGCCAAACTCGGTTACGTCGAACAGTAGCTCAATTTACTCCCAAAAAAATATCTTCCAAACAACTCAATCGCGTCTTTATCCCGCGACACTCGACTCACTGCATGATTTTTTATTGCGAAAATACACACACACACACAGCGAACGACATCACATGCATCCGTCGGTAAACCGCCGTGCAATTCATTAACATAAACACTTTACGACGCAATAACTGGCAGGCGACGCCTGTAAATTCCTTAAGCGCGCATCAGCTCCCGTGCACTTAATAATCAAAAGCATCGATTACTTGCGAGAGAGAGAGAGAGAGAGAGAGAGAGAGAGCTCGAAATGCTTTTAAGTCGATAAATCACTCGGCGGTGCTCGCATGCATCACGCGCGCGCGGAAAAGGGAAGTCTTTCATAATTCTTTCGCTCGCTCGCGCTGCTGCTGCTGCAGTCGGGGTACGAGACCATCGTAAAAAGCTCTTAGGGTGTGATAATAATGCCGAGTACCGATCGGCCGAGTTTCGCGCTTGAATTATCGCATAGAGATGTCCCTTCGTTCGTTTTGCAATTTCCTGTGTTCCTTTCGCTCGGTGTTAAAGCGACCGCGTCAGGATATTGGAATGTATACGATGCGCATGTGATTTTGTTTATTTTTGTAGATTCATGCGCAAGTTTAATATATTCTACTTATTTATTTATTTATTTATTAACATTTAGACGGGCTAAAAGCCCTTTATACAAAAATATTTAAAAAATACATAATGGTGCACATAGCACGGCGCAATAAACAAAGTTCGCAGAAAAGATAAAACACATTCAAATAAGTTAAAAGTTGAGAACGAAAGAACACACCGCAGATTTAAATGATGATAAAACATTTAAGTGAGTAATACGGTTCGGTAATAGGTTCCAAGACCTCTTAAGCCGATTTATAGTAGAGTGAAAACCAAATGTGGATGAAGAGGTATTTTCCTTAAGGGGTCTAAAAGTACGGAGAGAGTAAGAGATGTGACGAGATACAAATAGGTTAGATAAATCTACGGAGGGCAACAGGTTATGAGTGATTTTATAAGTAACAAGGCAGTCGTAATAATGGTGTAAACTATTGATTGTGGGGATGCTAAAATCTGATCTCAAAGGTGTATAATCGTGATCAAAACTTTCAAAAAACTTCATAATATATACAGGTTATTGTGATTACCAGAATGTTAGTTGAACAATTCCTTTTTTTTCAAGGATGCTTTCTCTTAAAGCAACTCAGTTTTCAATTATTTATCGGAGAGAAAGAAAAGATAAAAAGTGAGCTATAACAAAAGTATAAGTCCATTACTGATAAATATTAATGTAATAGAATACTACTATCTCATTGCATTCAATTAAAAATGCCCTAGTAGAAGTACTTGACAATAAATGATCAAAAAACGAATGTTTATCTTCAATGAAGAAACAGAAATTAAATGATATTCAGAATTAAATTTCACCTTTTAATACAAAGAAGTGTAATCGTGCCATTCGACTCATTGACTGATGTGTACTCTTGCATATGCAGAGCCTCAATAGTACTCCTCGTTAGGACCGACATAATGATAAACACTAATAAACAATTAACTGTTGTCTGTTTATACTACCTATAATTTGCAGACCAACATTGTTGACGTCGCTGCGTAACTACGTTCGGAATTTCACCTCTGATTCTGCAATTATTTCAGAAAATTTAATAAAATAATATCTAGACGAAAAAGTATTAAAAAGCCAGATGATCCCAATTATATATACAACGTTGATCATTAACTAACGTTATCGCCAACAGAAAAATATCAAACCCAAAGTGTATACTTTCACCAGAACTTATACCAACATTCACCATATCATTCGTCACAAAAACTTGGAAACTCCCACGAAAAAGCTAGACTGTCCTAATCGTCAGTCATTTCTAAACCACAGCAGTGCATATTACTTCTATACTACGCTCAGGCATCGCCGCAATTAATGGACCTCGACTCATACGTATATATACTCGCGCCTTTTCAAAACGACCAGCCGCTGTCCACTTAATCCCTCGCGACGCTCTTTCATGCACAATGGAATTCGCTCCAGATTTTCCCGCGCGCATTTTTCCCCACACCATCGCCTGTGTCCGCCCTTATCGATCGGCACGCGCGCGCACAAAAGCAATAGGCGCGTATATACTCGCTGCGGGGATTTATCATGAAGCGGAGGCTTTGATGACTTTCGACTCGGCTTTTTCCGCAGGTTCATAAATGCCTGCTTTTTCAACGGTGTGTTGTGAAAGGATCTATAGGTGTTACGCGGTTGGTACTCGATTGATTGCGTTGGGGGTCGAGGAGGGTGTGCATGAATGTGCAATGAAATAGAAAATTAGCGTTGGGTTTTATTTTCATATGTTCAAGAAGTGATTTGGTTGAAGGAGTTCAGGGAAGTGTAATGACTGAGTCTTCCCATGGAGAAATGCCTTATCGGCTCAATGTTGACACAGTACTGTTTGCCACATATACGGTACTGGCTAAAAGTACTGCATCATTATTGGGTCAATACAGAAATGATGAGAAAACGAGCCAACATTTGAAATCAGTACTGGTCCATTACAGAAATTACTACGACAGCTGATATTTCACTTTTTATTTACGAGTATGATACAATGTGTAGACATTAACGGTAAATTTGTGAATTATTATTTAAATATTTATTTAGGTATGCTACTAGTATAATTCTGTTAAAATATATCTTGACTGAATCATGACAAATTTGTTGGGCCAGTACTGTTTTCTAACTTTGGCCCATTCTTATCAAACCAGTGTTGGTAGAATAATGGGCCAGTATGCAGTTGACTATTTACTGTCTATGAGTAGTGCACCAGCATTGGCCCGGACTGTCAGCTCTGGCAATGTCCCCATGGGTTGTTATGGTACGCGGAGGGGATGTAACGAGTGGAAAAAAATCGTTTGGTCAGACGTACGGAGTAACCATTTGAACTCTTCATTTTTAGTCGTTTATAATTGTATGCATTATCTACATTGTGTTAGTACGTAGAAAAAAATGTATAAATCAATAAAGTTGATGAATGATAGCATAAAAACAATAAACATATCTTTTGTAAATTGTCAAAATATCTTTAATTAAAGTAATTATTTTAAGTATAAGGCACGAATTTCTAACAAAGCGTCATTGTTTGATAAATTGACAGCAGCTTTCGTTTAATTTAATATTTATTAACCCTTTACTAAGTAGAGTGACCTGAATGTATTCGAAAACGACTATAGTGCAGTTTATCTACAGCTAAATAAAGACACAATTAAACTCGAAGCACGTAGCATTTTGCGTTACGCCAATAGAAACTACAACTATTTCTCGATTAAACTTCAAATATTTATTAAATTTTAGCTCATTTCAATGGTCGTTAGAAACCCCTTAAATTTCTTTAAGCCTGCTCTTATCTAATCGCTGAAAGACTGCATACTGCATCTCTGCAAAGATTACGAACCATATTTTAACTCACCCTAATTCGAAATTCAAGGCACTAAAGCGATCTACTAAAACTTTTTTTGGTCCTTATAGGAGGATAAGCCTGGTTTAAAAATGAAGTTTTAAATCTCAATACAAGGAGCTATTAATATTACCTGATAATAAAACGGTATATTGCCTATTAAGTTATCAGTGATTTATGACATCATGGCTACAATACGGTAGCTTTAGAATTTAGTTAATTAAAAAGATACTGTATTAATCGATACTCACTTCTGGTTTTCCCACGATGCGTAGAACACATACTTCGAATTTGATAGTAAATAATTTAGACATCGAGTTATTATCGTTAATTACACAGGCACTGTGAGTAAGCAAAATATGTCTGAACTCGACGTGAGAAATATGTTTTCTTACTTATTTTGAGGTGCTGAATCCATATTTAAAGTCAAAATAGGGAAGATTTTGGGAACCAGGGGAAGGCTCACCATAACGAGATTATGTGAACCCTTTTCTCTGGTTCTTTTAGAATTACCTGATAATAAAACGGTATTTAAAGAAAATGGACCTGCAAAACTTCTTTTATTTTGACTTTAGATTTGGATGCCGAGTTCAGACATCTTTTTTCGTCAACCCGTGTTAGCATTCATTTGCAAAGTCTTTCCATTTCTATCACGTTATAGCAGATCTTTGGTTCATACTATCAGGGAAATTACCACGATTTTCCTCCACAACTATCACAATTATATTCACTTCCTCGTAGCCAACGTTTATTAAACATTATCACTCCGCTACCCCGCATCATCGCATCTCGCCAATTCTTCAACCAGCTTATTCCCCCAACTATATCCTTTCACCCTCATTAGACTCTTGTACCTCCACCCTCGCACCCAGTAAGGCTAATCTTCGACGACCGCGTATCGAAATCGCTGCACATATATATCCGCACGTGCACGAGGCCATGACGGCTCACCCCCTTCTCCACCCTCCAATATACTCACGGTGTCGTGCGAACTGTTTACCCCCGGCACGAGCTCGTTACGCGGCTTCTACGATTCGTCTTTGTTCGCCACACATAGAGGCTCGTTACCATCCCCTCGCTTTCGAATTGCGCCTTCGACGCGGCCTCAAAGGCGAGGCCATGGGATGCGCGCGTGCGACGGCCTTTTACGGATTCCTCGCACGGCGGTTCGGATGAACTGATTGGCTGCACGCGGCATGACGATCATTTGCCGTTGCGTAATTACGAGAGGGGGATGGGGAGATGTGCGTTTGACAGTTTTGGGGAATCTGGGGTTACGTAATTTGGGGAACGATCGGGTTGGGTGGCGAGTGATCGAGGGATTGGTATTGTAGAATAAGAGAAGCCGTCGGTTGAAACAAAAGGGGATTTTTTTAATTTTATGGTAAAGTGTTACATCATTAGTAGATATAATATAAAGAATTCACTTTATACGTTGAATTATTTTACGGGGTATTTAAATCAATTCTTTACAGTTTTGTAAAGAAATTAATACTAGGAATAGTTTACGTTATATAATATAATTCATTACTTATCCTTCGTACTATATTTTGTTTTATTGTATCAATGTCAAGGTGCTCGTTTAAAATGATTTCTCTCCGATTTAAATTCATAAAGATAAATTCGAATAATTAACTTTAGAATATTTAAATTTACTTTATTAATTGTATGTACTGAGTACATTTAATAAACATTTATTTATATAAGAGAGAAGTTTCGTTCAAGATAGCCCATCCGATGAAAATTTACTCTCAATCCAGTGCGTCTAAAACGCCACTACTTTTTTGTCTTTTCGAACTTATTTCATTACTTACTCAAGTTTGATGATCTTGCTTGGGATTTATTAATGTGTACGCCCGGACGCAAGTGATGAAACTTTTGCAAAGTTGTGTGTAAGCCGTACGCTGGAAGGACGCCAAGTTTGGCAACCTTTTCACTGACGCCGGACTCCATAAAGATTCATTCGGCTTTCCAAGTTCGGATTTATCAAGATATCTCGTTGCCCTCGGGCCTGACAAATAAACGATGGTTTTTGCTTTTCTTTTGTATTAGAAATATAGACGCAGTTTCTAGGCTAATGGTCAACGCAGCCAGGGATAAATATTTGTACATTCGCAAAGATTATTATTATTATTATTGTATTTCTATTAATAACTTAATTCGTATTGGATTTCTTTTAAGTGCAAAACAGTATTTCACATCCAGAATAACCCTGGTAGAAAATTCATTCAACATATTAATTAAATGGAAGTGTTTTTAGCCAAAATCATGGTACAAAAGTAATAAAATTCATCTAAAAGTCGTACTCTTACTTAAAGTACCCATTTTATGAAGTGTAAATGCCATAATTTATTTCTGATTAGTACATAATTATTAAATATCAAACAATGTGCGTTTTTAACCAGAAAGTTAACTCAAAAATAGCTAAGTTATAGTTAACATTTCTGGTAGACCAAGGAAGCTAAAAAAACACAGCAATGTCGGCTCTTCTTTATGAAATTAAACCTAAATAATGTAAATTGATATTACTACGAAATAAGAACACCCGACCCATCCACGCGAAAAGTAATGGAATTCGGCCCGTGTCTCATTCGGACCCCGACAGAAATAGGAGAAATAGAGTTACCGACCTCCGACCTACTATATATCGCGCTACACATCCACCCTCAATCGGCTTTTTTTTTCACGGTCACTCTCGTAAAATAAAAGCTAATCCGGCCGCATTAACGTCCCTCATATATCATTGACGAAGAGGCAAGAATAGGCAATCTAAGAACGTCCCTCTCTCCTGGCGTGGACACGCACATTACGCGTGCGCGCGGGGGAGAGATTATAACGAGTTTCAATCAGCCAGATTATAAGAAGACCGCCGTAGCGCATGCGCATGTGGCTTTCTTTCCTTATTATCCCCGCGCCTTTACTTTACCATCGGCGAAGAAAAATCGCCAGGTTACGCGAAAAACTTTCGCGATAAGGTGAATGGAGGCGGCGGCCGAAGGCGGAAGTAAGTACAAGTTTGAATTAGCGGCCGATGACAAACTTCTTTCAGAGATTTTAATTAAATGGTTTACGGAGTGGAGGAAGTGAGGCGTAAGGGGCCGAGGAGGTGGCGAAGAGAAGAGGAAAGGGATTTATCGCGTTTTTATGCGCGTGCGGACTGGATGGCGTGCGCTTTTGTTTTGCGTCTTTTTCTTGGCTGGACGATGAAATTGATGTTGGTGGAGGAAACGTTTCATTAAGGTTGAAATTGAATTGGAGACATTGTCGTGGTAGTGTGAAACAAAATTGTGAAAATTAATTGAAAGTGCGGAAGATTTGTACACTGTATTTCTTTTAAAAAGTAGGTTTATGAAAATATGATTGGTAAAATGAGGTAAATGTAAACAATTTTTTCATGTTATCTTCAGTTGCTCATTCATTGTTTTAGTTAATAGACATTACTTCAAAAACAAATATATAATTTGGGATTCTATAAACTAGATATTCTTATAACAAAATGATTCACAGTGATTTAAATAGTTAGAATTTTATTTTAACTTCTAACGAACTAGTGTGGCATCACGCTGACAATCAAGTATTTAACTGTTGGTGAAATGAATTCGATTTCCACTAAGAGAACAGGAAATTCACTTAAAATTTTATCCTGCGGTTGTTTTTTCACAAATTAATGAAAAAATCACGAAACTCTACTATAAAAAAAATCCATCTTCGTCCACACCATAAAATTCGATACAAATGACATTCCACAAAAATCCACCCCGAAAATTTCCAACCATCGTTAACCAAAATTTTCATCTGCCATAGTCCCTAATTTATTATCGCTCTTATTAAACTCGCGTGCACGTGTCCCGTTGTCCAAAGCGCGCACACAAAGTGCGGACAGCTTATGCTCGTCGTTTCGCAGATTAAACCTCTCCCTCTCTTTGTACATGGCCTTGGCTAATTCGCTCACAACGCCCGCGAGATTAAGGTCCGCAGCATACTTTAGTGCGCGGTCATTATTTCAGCGGTGGGTCATGGTATGAAAGAAAATGTTAATTAAGTTGGAAAAAAGCGAGAGAAAATGCGACGTTCGTATCGCGCGAGCTTTGAATTGACGAGTGTATGGGTTAAATAAATTGGAGTAGTTCTTTATTATAATTAAAAACGTTCGTTTTGGAAATATTTAGTTTAAACGTGCGAGTTAAAGTTTCGTAGAATACGTTTTATATTTTTAAACTTGCTTGATAAATATTAATCAAAATTTCATGTGGAAAACCGATCAATCTCCTATCGGATAATAAAAAATCAAATAAAATATTCTAAAAAAATTTTTTATGACTCTTCTAACATAGCATCGCATCAAAGATGGATTAGTTTTTAAAAATATACGTAATTATAGAATATTTCAAAATATTTTACCGCTTACCCAATTACACTTGATATTGTATACTGCACGTTTGGTAATTATTATTTCTCATAGAATAAAACGTTACATCAAAATCATCAAAAACTTCACAACCTTGCCAGAACAAGACGTAAAATATATCTAATTGCGATAACGCCTCGGCCATTACAGCCTCGGTACATACATACAATATTCAGGATGGCGTGGCACGCGTTAGGAGGGTCAATATTTGGATTATCCCCGGTCTCTTGAGTTCGAAACTGCCCCTGACAATTTAGTTTCCCTCATGGTGTTTTGCTTCTTACTTAGCATATTTTACACGCTGCGCTTGGCCGAAGTGAATCGAAGCGAGGGCGCACTTCACGCGAAGTTACACACAGCTGAAAATCGTGTTTCAAAGGCTAACCGAAACACACTTCGAATTTCCACGAATTGCCATTTTGGTGCTGTTGCGCGAAGACTATCGTTTCCTTGTCCTTTCGAAGTTTGCCTTCCACTTCGTAAACGATAGCTGAAACTCGAGCTCTTATAAATACGTTATTTTAAGATTTAAAATACAAAGTATCATGTAGTATTTCCCTGAAATTTAATTCAAATGTGTTTTATTATTTGTTTAAATACAGTATACTTAATTTATAAACAGCTTCGTTATATCCAGTATTTAAAATTTTAATTTTGGATTGACAATTGCACTCTGTTCGTAACCATTTTGTTCCTTTATATAAATAACCAATAAAGATGATTGTTGTCTCAGAATAAATCAATAGCAAAGATATCTTGTACAAAATTCGTAAAACAACGTTCATATCAACTGAATTCTATTAATTAATACTTTCTTTCAAAGATAAGTACTCCACGTAAACTACCGAGATTTAAAGTCGAACTTAACTCTGCTTTCCGCTCGTTACCACCCTGATCTAAGAAATGCAAAATATGGAGACGCAAGTCAGTTAGCTCGCGGGGCTAACACTTCCCATTGTAGACTACCGGCGCCTCCTGCTGATTGGCGCGACGGGCATTAATGCATGCAAATGAAGTGAATTTGGGTCAGTGAATAACACAGCGTCGAGCCCTTAATGAAGAAGATGATGATGCGTGCGCGAGCGAGCCGCTCATGAATGACGATGAGGCCGATGGAGATTTTCGACGAAGCAACAGCAGTAGCAGCACGATGCGTCGAATTATTTACATGTCGCCAGGGGAGCCGAGACGAATACCTGCGCGGAGGTCATTCATAGTGGAATCAATGAGCGGATGCCCGTTCAATATTTAGATGTTGTATTGGGAGAGAGGGTGTGTGAGAGAGGATGCAATATCATTATTTAAATCCTTTGTGAGGGTATCGGACGTGGTACTACAAAGCATGCGAAAGATTTTAAAAGACCCATGTTTATATATGAGGTGATATGTACACTACAAGTGTGCACTATTTGGGGCAAAAATGTAATGGTTATTGTGAAAAACAGCTTATTTTCTTGAAAACAAATATTTCTCAATTAAATTATTATCTTTGAATATTTAGCTTGTTTTTTTATCAACATTTTAATATTTTTTTATCTTTTACAAAATCGGAATTGTAATAACTCTGGTGTACTCTTTAAATAAACATCGATACTCCATTATTTAATTCTTAGGTACAGTAATATTAATTTATTTTTTTTTTTAGAAATAAATACGAATTCAATCAAACATATAAACTCAAAGCATAAATCTGGGCTAATCGTATAATTATATCATACAAAATTCAAGAAAAGAGTTGAACACTCACTGCTATTTGATGCGTTTTAGTGCCCCATCAGCAAACTACCATTTTGGGCAAAAGCAAACGAACAAACAAATTCACGTGTATAAACACCCACGCGCTTAAATCACGACTAAACATATACGCACGTGTATATATGTATGTGTACCGAAACACAACACCAGTGCGTACAATATTAAAAGCCTATTTAATCTGCGCAGTTAATTTCCTTGAATCCTACACGCGCGCATATAATTAATTTCCTTGATGGCGCCGACCGCGTCATTTTGGTGACTTACTTTACACGCGCACAGGTGCGATATTGAAAATGATACGCGCCTATGTTTCATTCTTTATATTAAATACATTCGTTTAATTTTATTATGACTTACACCCAAAATATATCTAATATTCATAAATTTATATTGATTTACAAATATTACACAGGTTTCATTAATGTATTCTAAAATCGTTCGATTAGCGGAATAATTATTAAAATTAAATGCAGATTTCTAAATAACCCGTAATAACCATATTTTCGATTAAAAATACAAAAATTAACGACTTTGTCAATAAAGTATCAAGAACCCCAACCGTTCATATGCATTCCTAACACAATGCACAACCGTGAAAATAAAAATTCTCAAAAAAAGGTCATCAAACAAGGCGTCGAGAGAAAAAGCGAAAAAAGAACTCAGCACCGACTTGTTTCACAGTGCCAATACGCCGACAGCCCCGCAAACATTTTATGACGACGTCCATCAATCACTGAATTCACCTCCGGCCTCGCACCCATACACATGCGTGTTACATTAATCTTTGTTTGTCTTCCCTTGTCGCGCGCGCGAGCGCATAAAAAAAGCCTCAACTGGACCTCTATATCTCGCGCGCGTCCCTTATCATTTTGCACCTGTGGCTTTCATCGTCCGGCAAATTGAAATGAATAAAGAGCGCGCGCCGCGACCCAATTTCAACGGCGCTGAAAACTCGGCCAATCAAGCCGATATAGAAAGGGAGAGAGCGAGCGAGCGCGAATCAAGAGAGCGAGCAATCGCCTTTGACGAGGCATCCATTCGAGACCTCTTGAAATTAATGATTGCGGCGGCGGCGACGACGCCAGTCTATACGGTTTATCCGTCTGTGATGAGAGTGCGCGTATAGTTGAGCTTGTGTACACATACAGTGCACGCAGACGAGGTTTGGTTTGACGAGATATTGATGGGCTCCAGTCGGATGGACGTGATAGAAATAAGTCTTATTTCCGTTTCATCTTTTTGCTCATGGAATTGCGTCGTTGTTTAGTGATTGTAAAATATTTTTCAATTTTTTTTCTATTATAATAAAGTAGATTTTATTTGTTTAATTATTTGAATTCCTTATACCTATTACTGCTAAACAGATTGCAATACCCTGGTGGAAATCGATTCCATTATTTACCTAATAAATAGCTAGTTTCCCCAATAATCGTCAAAAAGTAGACACTTCTCTTGGCCATTTCTATCCATCGATGAAACGATTTTTCCGATCATATTTGCCATTTGATAGACAGAATAATAGTATAAGTTTTTTCACAAATTTACATTAGCTTATTTACGAGTATTTAACAGATATTAAAGTTGGCCAGTTTTTTTAGTTAGGAAATGGCTAATAAAAGGCTTACTATTATGGCGAGGAGTGAGAGAGTCAGAATCAAATGAAAAAATCATTGTTTTCGTTTTTATTCCTTGAAACAGTACTATAAACGAATTAAATACCAACAATTCGTGTTTACTTGTTTAAATAATGGACCTCAACGAACGAGTTTTAGGTAAAATTCTTTATTTATGCCGACGTTTCGAGAGTGAATTTTACTCTCCTCCTAAGGGCTACAATTAATTGTTAATATAATAAAATATATAGAAAGATGTTATCATAGTGAGGAAAAATTTTTTTCCTATCATCGTGTGCAAAGTTCGAATTTGCGCACGCATTTGCGCGCACAGGTGCGTGTGCAGGCTCGAACATTGCACAATTCGATAGGAAAAATAGTATACGATACTCATGCGCTGCGTAGGTGATCCCGCACTCGCTTTTTTGTCGTCCTCGCTTCACTTGGGCGACAAACTCCGCTCGTGTGGGAATCACCTACTTTGCGCACTCGTATCGTAATGTACTATTTCCTAACTTTTTAAGATAACATGGCACATATCTCGAGTAAAAGGGCATATGAGAATAAATCCTGGAACAGGGGTTCAATATTTTTTACTCTAAAACACGATCTTTCAATTTGGTACAAATCCGTGACCTAAAGGTTACGCACTCTCCTTCAGTACATACATTTATAGAATTTTTAAACCAAACGATTAGTTCTACTGTTGGCTAAGCGAACCATCATTTTGTGACGAAATTAGTAGCATTTTAAAGCAAGAGTTGGTTAAACCGTTAGCCAGGGAGATATATTAGAAAAGAGAATCCACGACATTTTCAATAACAGTCAATACAACGAATGGAAACAAATAGTTTACTTCTCAGCTTTTAGAAATCTGCATTATAAAATCTGCTATAATAATCTTTACAGCACATTAATGTGAAACCAGATTTAAGGGGGTTCTCCTCGAGCACTACAGTTTGTGGCTCAGCGACAGCACAAACTATGTCATGAGCGTCGTTCTGTCTCTCTCGCTCTCGTGCACGTCGTCTGCTATTTGTGTTTATAATCATTAATATCTTTTTAAAAAGATTGGCTTGACACATATTTGATAAACTTAATAGAAAGAGCTGAATTTCATCTTTCTTAAGCTATGTTTTTCTTTTTGAAATCCAGTTTTTTTGATGAGTAATACTATTACTTTCTGTCACATTTGATATAGCACTCATTTACTCTCATAACCATTTTTAAGAATTTTTTTCTCAAAAATTTGTTCCGCAATGTATGTAAACAAACATATGGTATCATTTCTGTGACTTTGAAGAATATTTTTATATTTTTTTCAGAAGCTTTTTCAGTTTTTGCAATATGGAGAGAACTACCTTAATCAAGTTTGATTTTGTTGTTTTTAGTATACAACAGCAAAAAAACTATGAATCAATTTATAAACAATCTGAAATTTAATTCTTCTCATATGAATAAAAGTGATTGATTATTAATGATTATTAATTTTATGGCCACCATACGCATTAAATTATATTGATATTGAATACCAAATAATTTTTTCATTTATATTCATCGAAAAAATATTCATCGAACAATCAATGGTAATAAAAATTAACGATGTCGATTGCTGAAGTTCAAATTACGAAGAAATAAAATAACAAAGAATAAATTAATATATGTATATGATTTTATACCATTTTTATGCTACTTTACGATGATGTAAATAACGCTCAGAAAAAAAGTGATTTATTTAGATTTTATAGAGCTCTTATCTTATCTTTTATTACTTGTTTTTTGTAACTTTCTTTAGATCTAATAAAAAAAATAGTCGAAGACTGCGAAAAATAGTTAGCAAAATTTATTATAAGTGTATCAAAAATTACTATAATATGTATCAACGGTGAGACATACTTGCATTATGGCGAATTTTAATTATAATAATAGAAATAATTAATATATTTCAGAATAATTTTTCTAACAGTTAATTATAAAAATTATTATATTACATAGTAAATTTTCATTCTAGTAAATATTCCATCTGATCATAAGAAATTTTGCTACCCAATAACATAGTAAAAATTGCCACACCAGTTAGTACTTTTTGCGCACGTCAAGGCGCACATGTGTGTGGGTGAGGTTATGTTTGTCCCGCAATTTCAGTTTGCCTTGCTTTTAAGTAAATAAAACAAAAAACTCAATTCAATTATTTTATTTTTATATTATGCAAATGAATTACAAGCTAGTGTGGGTATTATCGTAGTTATTTATTGCCATCAAATTATCATTGAAGTTCTCTCGTAACCGAAGGTAGCAAATATATCAGTTCCAAGATTTTGTACTCAAAAGTCTCATGTGGGTAAGTGCTTAACGCTTCCGATTGCCGTGTCAAGGGTCCAGGGTCGATTCGAATCCAGTCGTCGTCGAAAAAAAAATTTTTATTTCTAAATTTATTTATTTTAAAATTAAATATGTCATTAAACTCAATATACACATATACCGCGATAGTTCTGTAAATAAGAAATAATTAAAATGAAAATTAAATTTGTTTAAATTTGAGCTCGATCGGAAAAATTACTATAATACAAGTAACGTATGTCTCGACGTTGCTACAAAATATAGTATTTTTTTTACGTTTATAATAAATTTTCCTACAACATTTTTCTCAGTTAATATGTCATCCAGCGCCTTGAAACCACAAAATAACAACATGCGCATTTATAAAAACTACACTAAATAAGAAACAACGATAAAATTCGATATTATTTATAGTACTAATAAACAAGCAATAACAATAATTTATCATTTTCTCCCGTTCAACAAATAAATTTAAATTTACAATGAGCAATAATTCGCGGTTATTCTGATTTTATGTATTATATCTTAATATCGTATTATACGCAAGGCAACACTGGCTAACTCGGCCATAGACCTAATTCGGCCACACACTTTCCGGCCCTACTTTATGAAAAAGCTGAATTAAACATATAAGTAACTAAAATAGTATATTATGATACTAGTGCCCACGTCGTGCAGGGGGCCACTGAAGGCACTACAGTGTCTTACGATATTTTATAGCACGTTTACATAAATCCGCTGTCCCGCCTATCCGTGGCATAAGCCTCGCTGCGCTTGTGCGCTACCGCACGGTGCTATAATGGACTACTTATGCCACGGATAGGCGAGACATAAGTGCGGATTTATGTTATGCCGTGCTAGAAAATATCAAAAATATGGCTTATAAATTATTTCAAAATTTTACGAATCTTTTCCAGTTTTCACAAGAGTATTAATCTAAAAAGTGGTCGATTAGGTACAGATGTTAAGGGTACAGTTGGACAGTTTTATATTTCGCTCTTAACAAGGCTATTTATATTTTTCCTAACGGAGTGTGCAAAATTCGATTTTGCGAACCCGAATCCGAATAAGTGTGCAATAGTACATTACGCAACTAGTGCGTAAAGCGAGTCATTTTTGCACGGGTATTGTTTGTCGCCCAAGCGAAGCGAGGGCGACAAGATACCCGAGCAAAGATTACTGGCTTTCGCTGTGTATAAAGTGAGTACTTTACGCACTGAATGCGTGAAGAACTCACTTTACGCACTACTTCACGCACCAACTGCGTAAAGTAAACACTTTACGCACTAATAAAAAAGGGGGTACTTTACGCACGCTAAACAGGCATCTAAAGTCAAGTTTTACGCACTCAGTTATAAAAAATACATTCCCGCACTGCAAGCAGTGCACACTCGTACGGGATTACGCTATACTTTGCGCACTCATTCGGGTTCGCAAAATCGAACTCTGCGCATCTCGTTAGGAAAAAAAGTATACGCAACACGTGCGCAAATGATCTATTTTGGACAGTAGTTGTGTAATGTACTATTTCCACACGCTTTTTTAAAAAAGCAACCGGGAAATCGAACTTCCGGCGTGTGAAAAAATAGTGTACGTAACTCGTGCGGGAAGTAGGTGATCTCGCTCGGGCGTTGTCACCCCTACGGGAATCACTTACTTCCCGCACTAGTTGCGTAATTTGAAGTGTTTGGAATTATAACTATACATGACAACGCAGTCAACGCTCTTTTTACATTTTGGATTCGTATGAAGTCAATATCACTTCCAGGGCTTCCTTAACTTTTTTCTTGGAAGAAGCTGTACTCTATTTTCATGTCTGTTAGTTTTTTCTAGACGTGTTTGCAGAAGAATACAAAAAATTCCCGCTCAAGGTGACCGAATTACCCAGGCTTACCTTATTTTGTAATATATTAACACGGACCATTACATCTACCTTTGGCTGGCTAAATAACAAACCCCCATCAACCACACTTTTTTCAGCCACACAAAACGTTCTTTCCCAACCCGATCATCCTCTCCCAAACCCCCAATCCCTCTCGCACTCCATGAACCACCCACTACCCCCGCTCAACCTCTATCTAACGAGGCAGATCCGATGGGCGCTCGCCCGGGATAAACAGCCGGAGATTAGAGCGAGAGCGAGCGAGACAGATAGAGAGCAGAATTTAATTAGATCTGGCGAGCGCGCCGCGGGCGGGGGGATCGAAGACGCGAGCTTTCGGGCGTGGCCCAGAGACTCGCCAGCGGCGGCGGCACGTGTGCGCGACTCCGCGATATATAATACTGTATAGCGCTTGGATTCGTCCCAATTGGCGTGCAACTGTGTCAAGGCGCCGCGTACGTTTTTCCGCCCGTTTTCAAAGTCAGCGCGCGGGACTCGGTTAAACGACCCCGCAGGCGTAGCGGTTTTTTTTTCCTTTGTTCTGCCCGGGCTAGCGGGAGGAGGTGGTGTATCATGTTTGTATATATACGTATTGGCCGATGGTAAATTTTAATTGGATTTTAGAGCTCGGAGCGGGGGAGTGGACTGGCGGGTGAAATTGGTTTCGCTTGATTTTCGAGCTCGAATCGAGGTGTTATTAAAAATGCGATTTGTGACAGTGTATGTAGTATATTGGGGTCGGAACAAATTAGATCTGTTGTGTGAGATCGACGATATTTTTACCTTTAAAGTGTATAGTTTCTAGGAAAGTCTAAGTAATATAACAAAGAGACTATTCTTTGTATTATTAAGCACAATGCGCATGAGAATATACGTGTTTCTGAGAAATACCAATTTCCGAAAATTGTCGTTTCAAAGTAACGAGAAAGGAAATATACAAGCACCGCAACTGGAAAATGTTAGCTACACTATATAACGCAACGTGTATTACTACAATTTCCCGTTTAAATAAAGTATGCGCAAACCTTGTCCCAACATGTTCTCCTGATCGAAATATTAAACTTTAACAAACTCAAGACAAAATAATAATAACGGAAACACCGTCTTTCAATAAATATAAATATTCAAAACACAAAGTCGGCATTCAACTCGACCCCTCGTCACTCTTGCAACAATCCATCATGCACTTTTTCTTTTTATTGAAAAATAATAAACAAACGAATGAATCACCTGTTTGCATGATTTCTGATGCTGTCCGAATAAGTGATCGAAAATAGCTCCGTATTCCTCGTGAATTCTCTGCATTTCTTTGATGTGTTGCGCAACCTTCTCCATGCCCTTTAGCGCCTCTGTTAATCGAACAAAAAAAATTAAATTAAACATGAAAGTATGAGAAAATAAAAGTTGCTGGGTGTAGGGTTTGAACCCACGCTTCCAGACGGAAACCAGACTACTTCTGTATGAGTATCCAAATGATGAGGTGTTCGAAGCTCCAGCACACACCATAGACCTCAAGAGTTGCGCGTCGGGAAGTACGCGCGGGTTGACCGGTGTCTTTGTCCACACTTTCGTCGCACTTTCATCATAAGCAAGGACGGGGGGCTACTGTGCCACATACAAGGTTTGCGGATGGTTAATTTTAATTAAAGGTGGAGATTAATAAGGATATATGTAGTATGTTTTTTTATAGATTATTTAGCTGTGACACAGATAAAGAACTGAGGGAGTGGAAGGCTAAGCTTAATTATAATGTATCTATGTTACCCGAACAGATTTCATGAAGCAAAGCTGGGAGCCGGGGCTCTATTTAAACTGTGATCAATCACATACTTGTTATATGCCGAGAGAAAGAGAGATCCTGGCGCGAATGTTATCTGATGATTAATCCCTAGATAGGCACTTGTCAAAGAGGATCGCGGAAACGGAATAGAAGACTCAAAGGTGTAGGAGGCCAGAAAAAGAGCCAGGCGTTTCATCTCGGGGTTGAGCACCAATACTCTTCAGTGCCCCCATGGGGCTGACGGTGGACAACCCCTGCCCGAGACGCCGTGAGTAACCCTCGATAACGCGTGTTTATATATTAATCGGTTGCAACTATGGCCGCTTGCGAGAGTACCACAGGCACCAAGCACCTAGCGGCCAGCCGAGCAACTACCCACGCATGCCCGAGATTTCCCCCACCCAATGGCTTTTTCCGCCAACCACCCCCAGCTCACCTGCACTCTACACATTTATTCCCTACAAATGATTTATTAAATTATCGTTGTTTTTTTTTATATTTCTTACAATTTATGAATAATTCTAGTATTTTATTTTTTCATTAAGTTTTCCATATGATCAAGAAAGTTTCGAAGAAATCATTGCACAAACATTTGGGTACATTTGAATCATTTCCAAAAACGGGTTTTGTATATAAACATATACAGTAACCTCTTGCTGTACCATTTAACAATTTGAGTTGGCATTGTTACGCTTCATTTGATTTTAGTGAAATAAAAATTTTAGAATTTTAAAACTTAACATAGACGAAAAAAAATAGACAAAATTGACACGCGCAATTAAAAGTGCATGTGGGCGTAACAAGTATTTACTAATACATATGACTGTAGCGTTTAAAAACGCAAATGGAATATCGAAATCGCGCATTTGTCAGCGTAATGCAGAAACTGTAGATTATGTATAATAGTTACTTATTTGCGATTCAACAAACTAGTTGTATGATTGTCGTTATTGTAATACTATACGTTCAATTAAAAAATAAAAAATAAATTCCGAAATAAAATATATAGTCTAGGCGCTAGGTATGAAAATCTTAACATATTTTAACTTACGACCTATCATTTTCTTAGAAAAAATTCCGATTTTCAGCTTTTTAGACTAAAAAAACGATTCTCCTCTCTTGAAATACAATTCCTCCCCCGAAAATCTTCGTGCGACAAAAAAGGATTCCTTCTGTGCGACAAAATGTCCTCCTGCGCGAAAAATCATCATCCCACTACAGGAAGCTCGACTTCCTGTTGTAAGATAATTCCTCCTTCCATAGGAAGATATTCTCTTGGCCCCATTTTTAGCGGAAAATCCTCTTCCGACAGGCAGATTCTCGATGTATACTGTTCCTTCTTAAATATAATTTATTTTAAACCAATCAAGGCTTATGCATTGTCACGCAACCAACAGCCTTAAAGTCATTATCCCCGCGACCTCCAAACCCATCGTGCCCCTTCGCCGACAGTGTGATGTGTATGCGCACGCGGCGGCGGACATGCGCCGCACGCGCCTGAAAATGACACTTCAATCCGCACGCGCGCGTATACCTCCTCCATAATCGCTAATGAGTCAGCGTTCACGCGGCCCTATGTACTCTCCACGCGCGTGACCGGTGCATGACGCGAGGAGGATCGTCGCTCGCAGCACGTGAGCAGGACACGTGTAACGTTTTCGAGGGGGGGGGGGGGGGGGGGGAGATTGTCACGCAGGACTGGCTGACTGCGCGACTAATCGCCCGTTAAAATGTCGACGCTGAGTTGTAGCGTCAGTGGCCCTGGAGATGATAGCTTTGTTTTCTGTTTCGGAGGATGTATGTGTGTTTGTGCGTGGAGGCGACGGAGGTTGGGGGTGAGGAATTGTTATTGATATATGCCCGGGCGGGTGTGTTTTCGCCAATGTGAAGATGGAAAGGTAAAGTGATTTAGGGTGTGTTAGATATAGGTTAAAAAAAAGTTATTTAGAGAAAGTGATACAGTTAATAGTAGTAGTTTGTGGTGTGGTACAGTTACAGTGTGAAATAGTTAATCATATTGTGATTGAAGAGACGCATATTGTTCAGGATTACTTTTTATTGTGAATTAAATATTTTCATTTGTTAATGTATGTTTCTCTTTGCGAAGAGATAAATTAACATAATTATTGTTACATAAATTACATTCACACAAGAACTCCTTTATGCGGAAAATACTAAAGAATCAATATGTGTACAGAAAGATCCTACGTAAAGTTACTTTTTTGACATATTTATTTTATTACATATTTATCCATTCCTACTGTTTATATAACTTATACATTTTTATTGCGCTATACAAAATATTTTCATGCTATTAAATCGGGGTTTACACTTAAAATTGCTCCGATGATATTTGCTTGTATTACGCGTATTGTTATACCTGGTCCATTTGCCGTGATTTAATGTTCTTGCCAAATACGAGGCTCACATGCATATTTATACACAACGATGCAGCTAAACATTTTACCGCCGTTGTATATGTGTGCGCGTGTGCGTGCATATATTATATGCACTCGTGCAAAAAATATTTCGAAGCAAAGCCCTCGCATATTATTATCATTGTTTATCATCTTTCAAAAATCGAATATTCCATTCTCGAAATAACCGTCAGTAGATAAAGGACGAGTCCAGGAAGACTTTTCTTTCCCACGAATAATGCCACTAATCACAAGAATAATTCTAAAAATCCTACAAAACAAGGAAGCTCCATTACAGCAAACAATTCCGACGTAGCCTTATCGAGAGATCCTCGCGCGGATCCCGGATTTACGACGCATCAAGCGAGTCATAATCCTAACGCAAAAGCAAACAGTCCATCCTCGGCCGCGAACTAATGTAAAAGCCATCAACGATTGAATTCATCTACACGCCAGCAGTCCGCCGCACAGTGTGCGAAAATGGAAATATTTGTCCAAAAATCAAATATCTGTTGATCAAATCAAGATAAATTGATGAGTCTTACGGCAAATTAAAGCTTCTTTATTGTAGAATTTGGGAAAAATATTTTTATAAGCGCTTTCTTAATGCATGGCCTTCATTTTCTGCGTCAAAGTTGATGGAAAAGTAAAAAAAAATCGTTTTTCTCACCTAAAGACTCCGTATCTTCTAACCGTACAATTTCTGAATTTCTGGATAGAAGATACAGATGAAGATAGTGATAGTGATAGTTCTTCTTCAAGCATATAATTTAATGACTAGTTTTCCTTTTTTTATAATTAAAATAAAATTAAATAGTGCACACACACACACGCACACACACACACACACACACACACACACACACGCGCACACATATGTATATACATATCACTGTTAATTCTTATATACTGCAATCACTCTGTAATAAAGTTAAATAATGGTAAAACGAAATTCAAAAGGTATAGGAATTTTTTCTTACGGTGATTCGATAAGCTATTATAACATCTATAAAATCTACAAAAGAATATATAAAAAAAAATTAATTACGGAGTCTTTAGGTGAGAAAAACGATTTTTTTTTACTTTTCCATCAACTTTGACGCAAAAAATGAAGGTCATGCATTAAGAAACCGCTTATAAAAATATTTTTCCCAAATTCTACAATAAAAAAGCTTTAATTTGCCGTAAGACTCATTAATTTATCTTGATTTGATCAAGACATATTTGATTTTTGGACAAATATTTCCATTTTCGCACACTGTGCGCCGTCGCGGCGCGGCCAAAGTTTTTACGAGGCCATTAAAAAGCCCCACACACATACACACGCGCGCGCGCGGATTCTCGCTCGCACACTTCCGAGAGTCAATAGCCGGTTTTTCTTGGCTCCCGAAATCGCGAGCGCGCGAGCCAAGTGGGTCAGGGTGCGTTATGCGAATCGCGCGCAGTCTCGCGCAAATAATAATCCACAATGTCGAAGCCATAAAGCCAAGGCAGCGCGGTAGCGGCGACGATCGATCGCAAAACGGAGAGATGCGCGCAGCTTTTACGAGTGCGTGCAGCTTTCGCGGCGCGGGGGCGGATTTTATATATATGCGGCGTCGTTTGAGTCGTTGTTGTTGTCTTGGTATATAGAGGGTGGCAGCGCCGGGTCGATGCGGTGCAGAGGGAAGTAAATTAGCGAGGGAGGATCAGGGCATCTTTTGTACGAGTTGTCGTGGGAGATTTTAATGTGCGGTATACTTATTGTGTTTTATTGATTGTGAGGGGTAATGAATGCAACGGTTTGACTGTAAAAATGGCGGGGAAGTGGTTGATTGAAATTTTAAATTGTTTACGGCGTCATTAAAAGTGGACTTTATTTAGAAGTGAGATGAATTAACCTGGTAGAAAATTAACCAATATTTTTTTTAAATGGAAGAATTTTTAGAAAAAAATCATAATGCAAAAATAATATAATTTATCTAAAGGTCTACTATTACTTAATATACATATTTTACATTGGTACATAATTATGAAATACAAGCAATGTTCATTTTTAGCCATAAAGTTAACTGAAAAATAGCTAGCTTCTGGTTAAAATTTCTACCAGGGTAATTTTAAAATAATGAATTTTGTCGATGGTTTTTTATTTTAAATATGCATTATTAATGCATGTCGCTCATTCATCAAACGTACCGTCAGTAATATGTATGAATCGCAATAAAAATATGTTTGCGTATGAAATTGGATTAAATGATGAACCCCGTTAAAAAAGTTTATGCGTTACGTAAGCAAATAACGACAGTTGTAAACAAGCAATAAGTTTCTCTGCATGCATACCATTTTATAAAAGTATTATTTCAACTGAGAATTAAACAATACTGAAATACTATGGAAATACTATAAATGATAAAGAAGATACCCAAATGATAAGCAACATATACAATAAAATTATCGATATCTAATTAACTGAAAGTTCAATGCTCTTTGCTTATGTTTTGGTTGAAAGTTTAATGATCTTTTCTTATGTTTTAATTAGAGTTTGACGGCTCGATACACGTCTGTACATACCATGCAAACTTGTCAGTTTGAATCCACAATTTGACTGAGAACGTCCAATCGTTCTCTAAAATGCACAACATGTATTAAAAAAGGTACACTAAGCGAGGTTTTTCCCTAGTTGTTTGTGTTTTTTTGTTTTTTGTAGTTACAATATTCAACTAATATTGTAAAATTATCTTTGTACAAATAGGTAATAAAGTACCTGAAGAGGTCGACAATAGAGGTCGACGAAACGTCGCAATTTTTTAAATAGCACAATTAGTTTTATTTAATTAACACCTTGGCCCCAGATCTTTTCAAGTGACAATGGTATCTTTTATTCATTCAGTGTATAATTAAATGCATGACGTCATTATTTATGTGACAAAAAGTATTTCTATTGAAACCATAATTTATTTACTTAATTATACTCTATATATTTTATAGATCCTTCAATAATTTAGTAAGATTTTCCCATTAAACTCAATTAAAATCAGTAAATAATATACACGCACGAGAAGTATTGTGGTATATAAATGATTGTAAATGAGTGACAAACTCGTAATTCATATTACAAACTATTATTTTGGTAATTTTTTTATTTAATAACAATTTTTACTATAAATTGTACTATTTTTTATAAGAATATGAGTCTCTTGCTCATTTACATTGAAATGTAGTAATTTATACCACAAAATTCTTCTCTACGCATAACATTTAATGTTCAGCAATTATTTTATCTATAGCAATTTAAATCTCCATAGTCAGTTCCTCCACACCATTTACCCCTTGTGAACCCAAATCGGCCAAGCAATTTAAATTAATTAAATGTAAAAGTATCTTAATCATCAGAACGACTTTTTTTCTTTGCACAAGAAAAACAAAATTACTCCTACAAGAATAACACACGCAGCACTATACATAAACTACAAAAACTCATAACGAGATAATCGTTATATTCATATTAAAAGCTGCTTGCACGTGTGCACCGCCTACCCGACGACTCACTAAATTAATTTAATTGTTCCCCATTAAAATTTCTTAGCGCAACTCGCGTATAACACCTCCTCGCACTTTTGCGCGTCGTAAACAGCGGCGCGCTGGCAAAAATTTTTCATATTTCCACAGAGCGCTCTCGCAATAAACTGCGATTCCGCGTTTAATTAAAATTCACCGCTCGCCCGGACTGCCAATGACTCTCCGGCGCCTCTACCATCCTCCTCCTCTTTACGGAATTACGCATCGCATGAATAATTAAGGAATCCGTGTATATACACACGCGCGCGTACACTTCCCTCCAAAAAAAAAAAAAAAACAGGACCCTGGCGCGCGACGCAATTACCGGGATTCACGAGAAAGCGGCCTTGAAGCGATAGGAATTTCGAAACTCATGACGAAGGCCGCAGCGGCGTATTAAGCCGGGAGAATCCTCCCCCTCCTCCCCCTGCGCGGAAAATATCGAATTCTCAACGTACAACAGCGCATAAGCCTTTGTTCTCGTTATATTAGTCCGGGCAGTGCATAATGCGCTAATAAGCTTTCCTGTATACACACTGCACGCAGGTCTCTGCTTTGCATTCAGCTTGAGGTATCCCTAAGGTGTATAGGAGCATCGGCTTTGCAGGGCTGCGGCGTCGATGCTGTTTTGTACAGGGCCTGGGGAATGTAGTAAAGCGTTAATTGATAAGAAGCTTGTCGGAGGATGAGTCTGTGGAAGCTGTAAGAGAGAGAGAGAGAGAGAACAGAATGCTTATTTCTGTCAGTGTGATTTCGAAGTTTATTTTCGTTCGGAAGTCGTGAGCTTTTTGGGTGTACGTGGATTCTGTGAGTACAAAATGGGTCAGAAATAAAGAAAAGAGATGTAGTCAACGCTGTGAGATCTGATTTTTTTACACCATCAGATGGAAAGAATGTAGAACATTTATCAATAACATTTTAATGGATCTGAAGGTAGTGCAACGTAATAAAAAAATATTCGATTTTACTTCAAGTTTATTAATAATTAATATTACTTTTGCGTGTAGATTTAGTGTTTTATAATATCAAATAACTTTATAACAAAGATTTAGATAAAATTTCCATTGCTTGGTAACTTTAATTAATTGTAAAAAATTATTTCGTTGCACTTCAACGATGCAAACTTCAGACCCATACATTTTACAACTCTTTCATTGGAAAAGAGTGTAACAGTACATGAAGACCGAGTATAGTCAGACAATATACATTCAAGAAAATGTTCCAAAAACTCTCAATAATCATTTTACAAATCACTTTTTCTCAATCTTGAGTAAATGCTAATACCGCAGACCGATATCGAACTAAACATCGTAATTGGAAAAATGAATACTTACTGCCCGGAACCCCCCTCATTCGTATTCGTAACACATTTCTATACAAATGTTACGTAAGCTTCGGCTACCCCTGCGATTTCGCGAACCTACCTCCAGCGCGTCCCAGCAAACACGCTTACGTAATCCTCGAGCAGCATCTTCGTGATTTCCATCCCAACGAAGCCGTTGAAGCGGCAATTAATTTTCCTCCAACACCGTTTAGACGCAGCCCAATAAGAACGTAAAGCAAATATGGATCTTTCATTCATCCTACCGATAAAGACATCGAACGATCGTAATCCACGTGAATTCACGATAAACAAATGTACAGGCACGCGCTCGAAATAACATATTCCACGTCACGAACTCCTGCCATACGACGTGATGTATATACCGCGAGACTGCAGGCTTGCTCGACGGAAAAGACATCATAGCAGCTCGCGTGCCGATATATATCGGCGCGTCGAGTAATGCATCGCTCGTATAATTCTGCCTGTGTATACGCCCGAGCGCGTGCATGCATACTCCGAGCTCGCAGCATCTCCCAAGTACTTAGCGTTACACATCGCGGGTTAACCTTGTTAGTGCGGGGCCGCCCTAACTATTGTCTGTTACGTTTGAGGCGCGGCCGCGGGTTGCTTGCGGTGGAAGAGCAGCCACTTGGTTTCGAGTGATTGATTAAATTGGGTAACGTCGTAGGGTCTTGCAGTAGAGACTTTCCGTCGAGAAAGTTGAAAGTTTGGGGGTGGTAGTGGTATGAGTGGAAATTGGGGGTAAAGTTGGGGGAATTTGGTATGAATGGTGTGTCATTGGTTTTAAATTCAGCCTGTGGGATGATTTTATCCGCAAATTTAGGAACATTATTTATTGGTTTGATAGGTTTGACAAAAAGGTATTATAAGATTATTATAGGCGTTTATTAAATTGTCCTTAAATGTGATGGGGATTTAATTAATGGGTAAATATTATGAATAAATAATATTTCTACCAGAATTTTTTAGGAAATAAAACCTCTTCTTGCTTATTCCTGTAATTTTTTTTTTAGAATTTTTAAAAATAAAAAGATTTTCTTTGTGTTCAAAATTTGAAAAAATGTGTCAAGTAGACTAATCCGATCAGACAAATTTCGGAGCAAATTATTGAATTGTGCGAAGAAATTAAATAGTTCATCTGTAATAAATCTTTGTTCCAATATTCATATAAACATTATTTTTATCATGTTCATTTTTGTTTCATTAAAATGTCAATCAATGCGTATAAAGTAATACATTATTTGATTACTGATATTTGATATTTATATTCAAGTTACAGTGGGGCTCTGATATTGACTTTATTTCCTGAATTTATTTATCTTCATACGCTTCAAAAACTTATTTATCATATATATAAAAAAGTGCCAATAAATTTTATAAGGTTTTATCGTAGGAAAATTTCATTCCACTCAGTAATTACAATATATTATATGAAACGCTAGAATGAGAAAGTCTGTTACCGTTATCTTAATGGCTAACGTTGTTCTCTTCTTGTGTACGCGCGGCTCTTATTTCACAGTAGATTAGCATCGCCTTATACAGAACTTACCAATAAAGATGTTAATTATTTCACGCTCTTCCCTAAAACTTAAACAGCAGCTTATATACGAGCGCATGTACGCATAACGATAAAATTAATTTGAATAAGACATCAGATTAAGCCCGTTAAATTACTTTCAAATAAACCTCTTCCAAACACAAATACCTCCGTTTCTCATCGAATTAAAGACCAATAATTCGTTTCAAAAAGTGAAAACAGCTCCATTACGGTCTCCGAATACCGATGAAAATTCCTGAATAAAAAGCACGAACCTTTTTGGAATTCAAAACACTCTAACGATTCCTCAAACGCGCGGAATTTTTCGAGGTGTCTCGATAAACACCTCGCACACGTGCTACCTTTTTTCATTGACTGCATCTCTGATAGAAATTGATCTATATGAAATGGCCAAGAAGTCAGAAAATAGCCATAGTAAAACTGGCTAATTAATCGCTATGATGAAACGATTTTTCGACCATTATATAATGGTCTTACATTGACGTATCAACAAAATAACAGTACCTAATAAATTATTTGTTGTACTCATTTTATGAATAATTCAGCAAAACTTTTATTTCTCCATCTGATTCTGCCTCTCTCAGTCCTTGTCACAACAGCAAGCCTTCTACTAGCTATTTCCAGACTAAAGAAACTGATCAGTTTTAATATCTTTAAAATAACTCAAGAACAAGCTTGTGCTTGTCTTAGAAAAACTCATTCTATCTTTCAATCTACTAAATGATCAAATAATAGGAGAAAAAGCGTTCGTCGGGAGCTAGAAACTGGACAAGAGAAATTCCCATTTTATAGCAAGTTTCTAATATAAACGGTCAGTTATTAGTTATAAAATGTTTTGGATTTCCACGTGTGTATGTGTGTGTGTGTGTGTGTGTGTGTGTGTGTGTGTGTGTGTGTGTGTGTGTGTGTGTGTGTGTGTGTGTGTGTGTGTGTGTGTGTGTGTGTGTGTGTGTGTGTGTGTGTGTGTGTGTGTGTGTGTGTGTGCCACGGGGACAGCCCTCGCACGCGTATGTTCGCCTCTCACGGACGACTCGTGCAGTCCTGGCTGCGATGGCGATTTCGGCCGCGACCACGCGTGTCGAGTGCGAGGAAGCAGAAGGCTAGTCGTCGTCGTCGCATTCTTCGGAGGAAACCGACCGTGGACGGGCGAGCTGGCAACTGACCGGAAATGCGGGACAAGGAGGAGGGGAGAAAAAAGGTGGGGGCTATCGCGGGTGCTTCGGAAAAGATGAGATCTGGGTGATGGTTGCCGAGAGGATGTGTGTGGCGAGGAGGAGGCTTTTGGGCTTAAGCCGTTCTTTGATAGCGGAGAAAGGGTTGATAAGGAAGTTTGTAAGATGATTGCTTTGATATTCGTAATAAGTAAAGTTTGTATAAAAGATTTATGCATGGTTTTTATGAAGGATGGTTACTGTGAGTGGGAGGTATAATGAATAGTGTGGTGAGTGTACAAAATCTAAATGTGATTAATAAGTGCGGAAGTGCGAAGTGTATATACAGTTTCAGTATGAAGACAATCAGATATAAGTCAGTCGGTTGGTAAGCCTCAGTGGATAATGAATGAGTTTTCTAACTAGAATATCATCTGTTTGAAACTCGTGGGCCATTGTTTCCTGTAAAAGAGTAGAAGACACACGTAACAGTAACACAACAATACAACTTACTCAGCTAATAATATTCTGCGGAATCTTATGCAAATGATGTAAAACAGATAACATATTTACTATAATCGTTGCAAAACTTCGTTTATCACCACTAGAAATTAATACGTGACAAAATTATGCATGAATATTAATGCGGACCTTATTGTTGAAGTAACCTCGTTACGCCGAGAGCAAACTGTGATATCGCCTACTTCAATAATTAATATTTTTCGATTCTTCCTGGCAAATGTATTACAACTTTGTTTTCTAAATTCATGATATATTTCTATCAATTAAAAAACCATTAACTATTCCGATCTTCTTAGGCCTTCAGGCTACAAGAGCCCTTGTTAAAGACATGCTAATTAGTAGTTTTAGTTGCTCCGCAGAAATCTTCAAAACTATACAGGACCTCCTTAGACTACGTCAAGATTGAATTTACAAATTCACTAATTTACGAGGGTCATTTGATAAGTACCTAGCCTACAAATGAAAACACCAAAATTTTACAAAAAATAAAATTTATTTTTCAATGTAGTCTCCTTTTAGTTGAATACACTTGGTCCAGCGGTGTTCCAATTTTTTTAACCCCGTTGAAAAAATGTTTTCTCTTGGTTTGCAAAATAGGCCTCCGTGGCGGCGATTATTTCGTTATTGGAGTGGAATCTCTTCCCGGCGAGCGAATTTTTTAGGTTCGGAAACAAAAAAAAGTCGCACGGAGCCAAATCTGGAGAATACGGTGGATGGGGCAGCAGTTCGTAGCGTAATTCGACCAATTTAGCCATGGCGAGTGCAGAAGTGTGAGCCGGTGCATTATCGTGGTGGAAAAGCACTTTCTTTTTAGACAAATGGGGCCGTTTTTCCTCTAACACGGCGTCAAATCGGCTCAATAGTTCGGCGTAGTACTGTCCTGTGACCGTTTTGCCCTTCTCCAGATAGTCAATAAAAATCACACCTTGAGAATCCCAGAAAACAGTGGCCACCCGCGTAAAAAAATTTACGTTTGGCCCAAGTTTGGGCAAAGTTCATGTTTGGCAGTGCTTCTTTCAAACTTGGCCAATGAGACTCTGCCAAACTTTGGATTTTTATGATTATTGTTTAGCAGAACTTTTGCAGAACTTTTGCAGAAGTTTGCCTAAAGTATTGTATTTTTTAATTTTTCCGCTTATTGTTTAGGTAAAGTCACGCGAAAGTTTCGCTGAAGTTTGTCTAAAGTATTGCTCAACGAGAAATAAAAATTGAGATTATCTGCCAGTACTTGGCGAAAGTTTGTCAAAAGTTTTGCAAAACTTTGGGAAATTTATACAATTTTTATCGGCAGTTTGAGCTAAACTTCATCAAAACTTCTGCAAAACCTCTGCGAAACTTCTGCAAAATGTCTGCGAAATTTCTTCAAAACTTCTGCGTAGCTACTACTATCGACTACTATTGATCATGTAAAGGAGATACGGCTCCGCACAAGGGCAGGAACCGCGCGCGAGTGACACGCGACGAACAGGGAGAGAGAGAGAGAGAGAGAGAGAGAGAGAGAGAGAGAGAGAGGAGAGAGAGAGAGAGAGAGAGAGAGAGAGAGAGAGAGAGAGAGAGAGAGAGAGAGAGAGAGAGAGAGAGAGAGAGAGAGAGAGAGAGAGAGAGAGAGAGAGAGAGAGAGAGAGAGAGAGTAGGCTGAGCGCGCAATTTGGAGGACGAAAATGCGCGTCGAGAATCGAGCCGGCGTTTGCTGCAGGGCTTGGAAAGCTGCATAGCTACGTCGGTTCCTCGGCGCCGTAGATCTTGGAGCGGCTCAGAAGTGACCAGGCTCGTTCGCTCTACAAGGCCTTCTCTCGAAACAGGAGCAACATAAGTAATAACGCAGACAAAGTTAAAACCCTCAAGGCGACTATGGTGGTTGCCGGCCAGTCAGATTCGTCCAGGGGAAAACTTTAAATTGGCGACACCGATGACTGCGAGGGTAGCAATAGGAGACAACCACACAATTTCATAAGCCCTGCACTGGATGCACTAATCACTTTTTTCGCTCTCTCTTTCTCTCAATAGATGCAGCAAAACATTGAGTTTCTATCTGAACTCAGTGAATCCGATGCCGCAATATATCTAAAACAGAAAAAGAAAATTTCACAAAGTTTTTTGTTCATGCATTTGAATAAAAGGGACAATGTTTATAATACGTTATTCGAGGTTACCAAAATTGTGAATATTCAACTACAATACGTGAGAGTAAAAATAAAAACTTATCTGATACGTGGACCGCTCGAAAAGACATTGACAAATTTACCAGGTGATTATCTCTGCATACTAGGAAAAATATTTAATCTTATCTATCTATCAAACAATAATAAACGTTGTCCAATTTGAAAAATCAATCATTATTTTTGTGGTTAGAATGTAACTTGAATATAGTAGATATGTCTGTGCTTGAAAAAACAATGATAGTACCAACGTGTGAAAATTTCTACATTCACGTTGTAGCCTAACCACAAACCAGATTACCTGACTTATTGAATTTTATATATTTTGTTAGATTAATTAGTTGAAATATTTTTCCTAGTATGCAGAGATAATCACCTGGTAAATTTGTCAATGTCTTTTCGAGCGGTCCACGTATCAGATAAGTTTTTATTTTTACTCTCACGTATTGTAGTTGAATATTCACAATTTTGGTAACCTCGAATAACGTATTATAAACATTGTCCCTTTTATTCAAATGCATGAACAAAAAACTTTGTGAAATTTTCTTTTTCTGTTTTAGATATATTGCGGCATCGGATTCACTGAGTTCAGATAGAAACTCAATGTTTTGCTGCATCTATTGAGAGAAAGAGAGAGCGAAAAAAGTGATTAGTGCATCCAGTGCAGGGCTTATGAAATTGTGTGGTTGTCTCCTATTGCTACCCTCGCAGTCATCGGTGTCGCCAATTTAAAGTTTTCCCCTGGACGAATCTGACTGGCCGGCAACCACCATAGTCGCCTTGAGGGTTTTAACTTTGTCTGCGTTATTACTTATGTTGCTCCTGTTTCGAGAGAAGGCCTTGTAGAGCGAACGAGCCTGGTCACTTCTGAGCCGCTCCAAGATCTACGGCGCCGAGGAACCGACGTAGCTATGCAGCTTTCCAAGCCCTGCAGCAAACGCCGGCTCGATTCTCGACGCGCATTTTCGTCCTCCAAATTGCGCGCTCAGCCTACTCTCTCTCTCTCTCTCTCTCTCTCTCTCTCTCTCTCTCTCTCTCTCTCTCTCTCTCTCTCTCTCTCTCTCTCTCCTCTGTTCGTCGCGTGTCACTCGCGCGCGGTTCCTGCCCTTGTGCGGAGCCGTATCTCCTTTACATGATCAATAGTAGTCGATAGTAGTAGCTACGCAGAAGTTTTGAAGAAATTTCGCAGACATTTTGCAGAAGTTTCGCAGAGGTTTTGCAGAAGTTTTGATGAAGTTTAGCTCAAACTGCCGATAAAAATTGTATAAATTTCCCAAAGTTTTGCAAAACTTTTGACAAACTTTCGCCAAGTACTGGCAGATAATCTCAATTTTTATTTCTCGTTGAGCAATACTTTAGACAAACTTCAGCGAAACTTTCGCGTGACTTTACCTAAACAATAAGCGGAAAAATTAAAAAATACAATACTTTAGGCAAACTTCTGCAAAAGTTCTGCTAAACAATAATCATAAAAATCCAAAGTTTGGCAGAGTCTCATTGGCCAAGTTTGAGAGAAGCACTGCCAAACATGAGCTTTGCCCAAACTTGGGCCAAACGTAAATTTTTTACGCGGGCATCACCTTTCCGGCCGACGGAACCGTCTTCGCCTTCTTCGGAGCAGGTTCACCGGGTAAGGTCCACTGTTTTGACTGCTCCTTGGTCTCTGGAGTGTAGTAGTGAATCCATGTTTCGTCGACGGTCACGTAACGACGCAAAAACTCTTTTGGATTGCGATTAAACAGCTCCAAACACTGCTCTGAACTGGTCACACGGATGCGCTTGTTGTCTGCAGTCAGCAAACGCGGCACCCACCTTGCTGACAGCTTCCTCATGCCTAAAATCTCATGTAGGATATGCCACACGCGTTCTTCTGAGATGCCTACTATCGCAGCTATCTCGTGCACCTTTAATCGACGGTCTGACAAAACGATATCGTGTATTTTTGTCACGTTCTCCTCCGTAGTGGCTGTTTTCGGAGCACCTGGGCGTGGATCATCAAAAACCGACGTACGACCACGTTGAAACTCGTTATACCAAAATTTAACGGTCGCTATCGAAGGAGAAGCATCCCCATACACTGCATCCAAGCGTTCTTTAATTTCACTGCGCGATTTCCCTTCCAAAAACAAGAATCGAATCACCGACCGATATTGTTCTTTCTCCATTTTTTCAAAAATCAACGGGCACATTTGCTTTCACACGCTCTCAAAAATAAACTACAACTCCGATCCGGCTGAAATTTCGTCTGTAACCGTTTACAGGAAGATACTGCACTGTAGTGTATTTCTGGTGAGATAGTGGCACCATCTGGTGGTGAGGCTAGGTACTTGTCAAATAACCCTCGTACATTATAGAAAAGGATATTGATAATCTCAATAATAAAATAAAAATAAAAAATATATTTCAATAAACCGTGCTACGACAAAACGTATTTCACTTTTAAATAAGGACATACAAAGCTAGAAATGTTTCAATTTTTCATAACATGCTCTACTGTGTTATCAATATCAAATCATTTTTATTCTTTGTTTACATCACTTGACACATAAAACTACAAATACATGTACTTGAAATAAAAGCTCACAAGTATTTATCTGCATAAAATTCAAACATTAAGAGTGAATCGATAAAATGAAAAACAAAAAAGACTGGTTGGTGATGAACAGGAGTAAGCGGAAGGGTTTACATAGCGTCAATTAAAAGTAACTGTTGTATTCATTCGCGACACGGGAACTCTTTCATTTTATTTGTAAAATGTGTCGGTGTATTTTTATTTTACAATCTCGACATCTTTTAACACTAGACGATTTATTCATTTTTTGGTTTAGTAATCATCAATTTTTCTGATTCTTTTTCCACATTTTACTATCTTGTGATAGTAACTTTGTAGTAATGGAACTGATTCTTTTTCCAGTCAGGTAATATGAAAATGCGCATTAAACTCCAATTATAAATTACTCATTTTCAAAGTATGTAGAAAAGGAATAATTTTGTCACATTCTCTTCTTTTGTAATATTTCTCCAAAATTCCGTAAATTATTTTGGTATCATATTAAGCAGAAAGGTGTTTGCATTAAATAACTTACAGTAATATACATCGAAATCGCAACTATTCAGAACACGCAGATGAAATTTGGTAAAGTTATACCTTAATAAAGTTTTAGTTCAAGCCCTGCGACAAGTGGACAAGTGCATTTCAAAACGGACCAATAAATAACTGGTAAAGCAATTTCAATAATGTGGTTAGGTCAATTTAATTACTATGATTAAATTATGTATTTGTCGTGAATAATACGGTAAGTTTATCAAATTATACCGTTCATTAGTCCATGTACAAAGGCTTGTTAATATTATTAATCCGATATTTGAAAAATTCTATTTCTTATTGTATAAATAATGTTATTTGGATCTATAGCTACTTTAGACGCTGATATTTGTAACCACACAGAAAATTCACTTTGCCGATGGCGTATTGCCAAAGTGTAACACATTTCTCGAAATGTAACCCCTACGTGATCTGAAAGTTATAGCTTTTTCGAAAGAAATGAAAATGTGAATGTTATCTATCAAGGTCACGAACTAGTCATGTAGAAAAATATTTTCACCACCAAGGATACACTAGACAGATATTACTTTAATAAACAAGCGTTGCCTTTTATGACAAAAATGTTAGCAATATGATAATGGTGATTCAGATAAAGGCCAGTATGATACTTTTTTACATCTTTGTCAGGGTTATATAAAATACTGTCAAAATACGAACGAATCAAATATGTGGATCGAAATAAAGATTATCATTTCAGATAGATAGTCATAAAAAAATACCTATTTTCGACAGATATAAGAAAAAGATTGAATTTTTTCTTATTTATTCAGGAAAGGTTTAAAATAAAAAAAAAAAAGAAATTTTAGATTAAACTCTGTATGCAGTAGTGAATAAAATGCAATTTCACAGAATTTTTATTAAACTTCTCATGTTAACTGCAATTTGTGCGATACCAATAAAACTTGCAGTTTGATTCGTAGGAAATTCGCAATGGCTTTTGTTTCAATATAAATATTTTTCAACTTAACAAACTACAAAAACAAGGTTTTTTACAGAATCAGATAAAGAAATGATCATGAATCATATAAAGAAATGATAAAGAATCCGATAAAGAAATGATAAAGAATCAGATAAAGAAACGATAAGGAATCAGATAAAGAATGCCTAATGTCAGGAACTTCATTAGACAGATTAATCTGCTGATTGCAGATAGATCTTAAAGAATACCACCTTTATAACAGAATAGTATTTCTTTTAATATAGCAAGAAGAAATCTTTATATAGAATAAACTGTTTAATTTCTTGGCCATAGTACACGAAGAAAAATTTTGTAGTACAAATAACTATTTTTCATAGTAGACGTAGGACAGACTCACATTTGCATGCAAATTACTACACTTTATAGGAAAAATTGCTATTACTCTGTCATTTTTACTGCATAATTTTTCTCTGTCTAGCCATTTCTTCTGCATGCACATGTTTCCTATTAATAACTAATTTTTTAAACTTATAGACTCTACCTACAGCCCGCGTCAAAACGCAACCTCCAGTTCAAAAATCAAAATTAGCAATCCAAAATTACATGGGGTGCGCGGATTTGCGTAATTGTGCACGCCCCTTATGTTTCTGCGGCTGCATCACGTTCACGAAACTTTGCGCTGCGGCGCCAACTTACACCGGCGCACGCGTGCGCTGCAACAGATTACAAAGTTTCCATTTGAATATCGCCTTGGGTTGTGTACGTACAAGCTCCATCTGTGCCTGACAGTTTCCCACCGCTTTCCATTCCCCCTAAAACCAGAATCCTGGTTGGGCTGATATGCAACTGAGACTCATGTGAGGTCTGGTTTGGGTTTGGGCTTTGATGGGGAGAGTTGGTTTGAAAATGTTGGATTGGCAGTGAAACGGGCTTCAGTGGTGGATGTATGGTTTCGGGAGAAAATTTAATCAGCATTTTTCAGATTTTGTGATGCTGATGATTTGTAATGTTTGAAAGAATGCCACGAATAAATTCATTGAAATTGGAGGTTTCGGTGTTAAGTCGGTATTAACAATAAATAATTATTTCATAATAATTTTTAGATATTGTTTATACGAATATATTCCGAAATGTAATTAGATACAAATTACTTTAAAGTTTCTTTAGGATTGCGTTATTAACGCAAATAGTGACTATATATTATATGAATTATTTCAGATTTCTGCAATAAATTTGTACATAAATAACCATAGAAAAAAGTAATCTAACTGCGTTTGAAAATATGTTGAAAACATTAAACTATAAAATAGTATTTCACGAGACACAAATTGAATCAATTAAGTGAATAGTCATGTATCAATAAAGATCAAATGTGCTTTTATAAATCTATTTTTACTACAAATATTCACATTTATTTGTTTAGTATTAGACTATTGTTATGTTCTACCGATTATGAACATATTATGTTTTCAGCAGATGCAATATACTGTTCGTGCTTTTAATTTGATTAAATTCACTGTTTTTCGAGCTTGTAGAGATAGCAAAACCTCTATTTTTCTAGAACACCGATACAATTGAAATAGAATAATAGCTAAACACGATATCGCTCTTCAATCAATTGATTGCATATTGCAAGAGCACACAAATTTAAAATTTTACTCAAAAGTATTTTTAAATTCCATACCCGTACAAACTAACCACTTTTTAATGAAAAAAGGACAACGTGACAATTACCACGCTTCTCGCCATCCACTCAGTCCCTCCCTCTGCTCTTTAAAACTTCGCGCGCGCGCGCCTGAAAAAGCGAGCGTCCCGAAATACCAGAGGCAATTAAGCGCGCCGCGAAAAATCCGCAAGTGCGTAACACGCATCGGCAAACAGGTCCCTGCAACGCGCGGCCGAATAATAATCACGCGCATAACAACGCGCGTGAGTACGCGCTCTCGCGATCGTGTGCAAACAAACTCGTAATCACGCGCGCGATTGTCCGACGCGTGTAGTACGCGTGTGCGTACATATATAGTCGGGGAGTTGCGAACATCAGAGGGAGCATTCCGCTACAGCGAGGGATTTGACGAGAAAAAGTGTTGCGGGTTTCGGGGAATGTGGTACTGAAAAGTTGGGTTAATTGGCCGCGTTGCCATTGTGGTTTTAATGACAGGCTGGCATGGATGATAATACGATTTTTTTATATATGAGAAAATTTTGATTATTTTTCGTTGGATCAGGAAAATAGATGGTTTATTATGCGCAAAGATAACAGGAATATTATAGTGTAGATTGTAAAATTGGTTTATTACTTACTGGAAATTATCTAAATAATGATTAATTTTTCGCAAATATCTTTAGGAATGTTCATAAATGCTTAAAGAAGAATGTCAATATCATTATCATAGAAGCCTACCCTATAGAACATATTACCATTTCCAACTATAAATTAGCTGGGATTCCATACGTGCTATTTAACATTTAATAGATAATCAGGGTAAATAATTAATTGGTTCAATTGACATGTGGTCAAACATAAGTGGAAAATTATATTCACACCGTTGAATATATATTTTAACAAATTTCATTAATGATAATTTAGCCACCTAATGTTCGTAACATATTACATTAGAACAGCGTAAAATTTTACTAAAAAATGGTATGAAATCGATTCCGCCGTTAGCAAAACTCTACCACCCATAATCAATTCCACCCCCGTACACGCGCAATCTCGGCAATCCACGGAACCCCCCGTATACGGATCCCATTTGCACAGAATATACTCTCGCGCCTCTGTCTCTCCTGCATCCGTAATTCGACTGCTCCCGTCGCCGTGTGTTTCACCCGATCAGCGTCGTCTGATGGCTCGCTACTGGGAGATCGACAAGAATAAATTTGGGTTAATCGAGAGAGCGAGGAACGAGAGCTCCATTAAATCCTCGTTCCTCGCCGACTTCGCCAGGCCATAATGGCAGGCTGCAGTATAGCGCATAGCACTGTCTCCCCTTCCTCCTCCCTCCGTGCTTTTAAACGCGCTCGGGATTCAGCCTGCGGAGTATCAGAATGCCAGTGAGCGAGGTGGAAGAGAGAGAGAGGCTGGAGGCAGAGCTTGGTTAAGTGACTGCGAGGGCCATTATCGGCTGGAGAAATTGATATAGGCAGAGAACTCTCGGGAGGGCGTTTTAAAGTTTAACAGTTTTCGGCGCGGTTTAATTGAATAAGAGAGCCGATAACTTTAGCCGGCTTCTTCTTCACAATATTAATTGTGCATCAGCGGGGAATTGGAAGATTTATGGTGTTCGTGAAATCCACTGTTTTGTATACATTTTTGTCATCAGTGATCCAATATAATGTATGTAAATTTCAAAAATACTCCTCTTTACAATATTCTATATTATTTAAAAACTGCCTATTTAATAATGTCTTTCCCCTGGTAGATTTTTCTCCCATTTTTTAGCCATTTTCTAGCGATTTCGGTCAACTCGTCATTAAAAATGGCCAGAAAATGGGAGAAAAATCATTTCACAAATGGGCGAAAAATGTACGATTTCCCTTCTTTCATAATTCTATTTTCTTACAAGTTTTTATTAGTATAATGTAATAATTCTCCGATAGGAAGCTTTCTTAAAAAATTATCCCAATAACAAATTGAGTTTTTTAAGCGAAGTAAAAGATGTGATCAATAAAAACCCATAAATAAAAGGCGTAATATTCAACTCAAATGAAATCCATCAAAAGCACAATGAAAATCCTTAACAGCGTGATCACGTGAACGGCGAAGCTGGCTTCGGCCATAATAATTTAATTTTTCGTCCCATCTCGAATGGTAATCACTTCCGAACCGCACGCTTCCTCTCCTCCTCTATACCCACAGCCAGACCGCGTTTCGAAATTATACTACGCGAACATCGCGTAGCGTGCTGTAAATTCAGTCGGGCTTGTATACGCGCGTCCTGTCCTCGCGTTCTTTTTTCACCCTCTCGATGTTTCGTCGCGTTACTCTCGTTTCGACTTTTTATTCGACCTCTCACCTCGTCCCCGTACTTTCATCAGCGAAACTCTGTCGCAGCTGCTGTGACAGAGGGAGAGAAAAATCTTATTTCCCGCGTCGAGGACACGCATTGTGATTAAAACGGATGTGGCTGTGTGTCGACGTTGCCGAATATTCGTGCGATTTGATCGTTTATTTTTGAAGGAATTGCGTTTTCTCTTTCTATTATTATCGTTTTGTTCGGCTGCTCGTTTGCATATTTAAACGACGAGTGCGGCGAAGGAGGGGAGAAAAAGAGCAAAAAATATTATAAAGCGACGTTTCTGCTGAATACATTTATTTACGAATTCACGCTCAATTTAACTTTGACGTATGTGTATATATATATGTAATACTTTCGAGGGCTAGCTGCGACCTTTTGGAATATTTCAGCGCGATGTCCGCGCGCTGTACTCGCCAAACCGGGAATGTCGTTCCGCGAGGGTCGCTGTATTTTTAATAAAGGCGCAACATTCCTCGCGCGCAAACAAAAAATCAGCAGCGCCCGCGGCGGTATATTTGAATTTTTTAATAATCTAGTCTAACACACTGAGCGCGCGCGCGTGCACTTACTGCGCTCTCAAACTTTTTTTAATTTGCTCTCTCTCTCTCTCTCTCTCTCTCTCTCTCTCTCTCTCTCTCTCTCTCTCTCTCTCTCTCTCTCTCTCTCTCTCTCTCTCGCTTTCGGGGCGAGGAATCGAGAGCGCGCAAAAATAAGACGATATCTCGAAAAGGGATTTTATCCCGGCAAATAATTTACAAGTGCACCGAATATTTATTCAGAGGGGTCGATAGTGGCGCAGCTTGCGCACTCTCGCGCTCTCTCTCGTTCTCTTTCTCTCTTTTGAGTTTCTCGCGCCGTGCGGCCAAGTTTTCCGGAGTGAACTGCCCTGTCTCTGCTGTTGGAGAAGTATGATTAAGTGCTTTGCGTATAGTTGCGAATAAAGACAGTTGAATGAATTTCCCAGTAACCGAAGTTTAAAATGTGTTTCGAGTTGACCCCCAGTTTTGTATCTTTTGAAGTGGTATAATGAACCGTTGTGCACATGTTTAGGATGAACTTTATAATTTCTTGCGAAATGAGAAGAATTTTAATTACTGTGAAATTATTATAATAAACGATCTAACTACCTAAGGATCCTGGTGTATTATTGTCTCGGGAACAATTGAGAGCCTGGAAACAGACAGGTGGCATATCCTGTGTTAACTGAATGGGCTACTTTCTAAATTTAAATAAATGGAAATTCACTTATTACATGTCAATATTCACTTATTCGACAAGTGCAAACTACTTCACTTATTCAATAAGTGCAAAATTTTCCTTATTCAATGAGTACATATATGTCACCTTTTTGTTTTCAGGCCCTCAATTATCTTAATTTGGCCATTGGCACTATGCGTATATTGACTACTTAAAACTATATTTTGTTCTATTCTTTAGATATTTTTTATGTTTTTGCGAATCCTCCTGTGTATTTAATAACTATATTGTATTATACATACAAAAGTGAACATGTGAAAAGTCGTTCACTCGTGCGAATAAGTGAATAAATTGACTAATTCTTTAGTGAATATTCACTTATTACGTAGTGAAAATCTTATTCCACTACTTCAATAAGTGAATATTCACTAAAGAATTAATCACCAGCAAAGGACTTTTCACATATTCATTTTTAGAGAGTACGAAAAACATGTATTTTAGACGATTCCCGTCGTCTTAATGCGCAGAACAAGTAAACAGACTGTGTTTGCATAAGAAAACCACTAAATAATATCCATAAAAATAACCATAAAATTACTCCACACATCCATAAAATGTTGATGTTTCATTAAATCGAAACTAAAATTTATCGATTCAATCACACCGTGCACAAAATGCACAACTAATTTCCTCGAACTCACAATAAACTCCATTCCCCTTTTCACCAATACTTAACTATTAACATCGATCGAGGACACTCTTTCACATTCCGCGTACGCAACTCAGTCACCGGCCTAATCAACATTAAAAAGGCGCAGAAGCGTAAAAGAATTCCTCCCCCCTCGTTCAATCTAAATCCCCCCCGAATGGTAATCCTAATCAAATGTAAAGCAGTATACGCGGAGACGACAGTCAGGCGGACGGGGCTTTTAAGATCCAAAATTAACGCGAACAACCCCCGACGCGCGCCAGATCATTTGTATCCCTGCGGGGGCGTACGGGCACACACATATACATGTACATAGCCGGCGATTTATCACCATTCTCAGGCGGCGCCTCGTTTTGTTCCAGCAGCAGAGGAGCTCGGCCTCGGCACGACGCTGCCCACGGCGCCCACGGAGCTCTGCCAGTACCCGAAGCTCTGCGAGCTGCGCAGAAAGTTTCCCGTCCTGTATCGCGTGGAGTTTCAGGTGAGCCATTTTCTTTCTCTCTCTCTCTCTCTCTTATCTCGTGATGTATCTTCTTACGTTTTACTTCCCAACCCTCTGGTGTCCCTTAGCCAGCTGCCCTCCCCTCTCCCGTCCTCGTGCGTGCTCTTGCTACGGGGGATCGTATTGTAGTTTCCATGCGAGGGCTCAGCTGCGTATAGTTTTTCTTGCGAAGTTCTTGGGTGTTTGATTCTTTTTTTTTTATTTGGTTTGAGTATAGAGATTTTTCTGATTGAAGACTTTGGTTAGTAGATAGAACGTTATATGGATTTTTAGCCTATTTATTTAAAAGTATACGTCTATCGTTGAAGATTTTGTGTACACTGAAAAAAATAGTCTATAAAAAGTTATTAAATTATCTAGGAAAATTTACTATGTTGTATGGAAACAAAGCAACAAACTTGAATTGTTTTAAATTTTACAATGTTTTCTATCAAATTTTACATAGCCCCCTGGGCCAGAAGCTGCGCTCTTATACTCGCGCTGCACCTACGTCTATATCTGGTACAGCTTGAGGTTATGTTGACTCGCCAACTACAGCAATTATAGCAAATGACAACTCAATTTTTACTATGTTGACTTGTAAAAATTCTTATACCTTCTGTCAATTATTAAAATGTCTGAAATTACGATGTAGTATACTAAAATTTGTGACAAATTCTTGGCAAAAATTATACAAAATATGTACTAAAAATTATTTCATTTATATTAAGCTTTCACTCTCAAATTTTTTACTGTGTTACTTAGTAAATTTTATAGCCATTTCTATTAATTTTTCATCAATGTTATATTGATAATTACTACCCTGGTGGAAATTGAAATCATTTTTTGAGCAGTAAATGGCTAGTTTGATCCAAAATGGCAAAAAAATGGACTCCAGTTTTCTTCCATAAGTGTAACGATTTTTTTAACCTATTTTTCACATTTATTGGCCGCAAAGATGGTCACAATTTTGTACTATCTATTAATTTGGCATTTTAATGCTAGTTAAAATAGGTAGTCGATGAAGCCATTATAAATCTAGTAACAAGCGATTTGTTATGGCGATGAGCAAGAGAGATAGAGTCACGTGTCAAAATAACGATTTTGGTTTATATCTTATAGAATAAAGCTGTAAATAGTAGAAAGACTACTAAAGTTTGTTTATATCCCGGTAAACTATCTCTTAAGGGTATAAGTTTTAAAATATATGATTGAATTGTTATGAAATTTTAATGTAAAGATTTTCAGGTTAGGGCCATTCCATAAAATGGGATAAGTTGATGAAAAAAAGCGTTACATGCCTGTCTAATAACTAGCCATTTCTAATGGCCAGTTTCTGTTTTCCTTCCCATTTTTAATGGACTAATTTCTACCAGGGTAAAAATAGACTAAATAGGCTCAGAATACAAGTCTGTCGCCCCATTACTAGCGAACATAGTAATTTTTCAACAAATATTTTTCTCCGTGTATCTTTTATTATGGATCTGAAGTTTGCAACGTTGGAGTGCAACGAAGTAAAATAAAACATTTATTTTGCTTAGTGGTTTTACTAATTAATATTAATGTTATATGTAGATTTAGTGTTTTATAGAATAAAATAACTTTATAACAAAGGTTTAGATAAAATTTCCAGTGTTTAATAACTTTAATTAAATGTAAGAAATTATTTCGTTGCATTCCTACCATGCGAACTTTAGACCCATCTTTTATTTTCTTCTTTTTTTTTTACTGTGAAGAGAATATCCGAACTTATACGAAATTAGATATATACTTACTGACCTTTTCATATTTTGTTTTAGCTTCTGCAATTTTTTAGTTTTACTAAATATTTCTGTTATTTATCGGGGTTTAGCTTATAAAAATGTGGGAATAATTAAAATAATTTTTATAAATTTAAAAACAAATATAAATAACGAAGAATATGATATGTGTACGTATATAATAACGCCAACTTTTCCTTATATTCATGTTTGAAAATATTGAAAAAGTTTTTAACAGACGATAGTAGTTTTAATGTGCATACAAATAATTTTGTTGTATAAAAGCTTTGATTACATAAAATGTTAATTTCCTCAATAACGAAAAATTGGTTTTCAACAAAATTTTGTGACATTTCTAGTTTCAAAAATAAAAGTTCTAAATATTTATGAGATTTTGAAACAGACTCAGAATAATAGTAGTTGAATTGTCAAAAAGATTTTAAATAGGCTCCTTGACCCGAAAAAAATTTCATTATTAGATGGTTCTATTTCAAGAAATAAAGAACTTTGATCTCAAAGAACATGATAATTCACATAACACAAAAAGTACCAATAAAATGGAATATTTTTAAATTTTATTCAATCATTGCAAGCGCAAAGCCTCTTCAAATAATCGAATAAATTAAAAAAAAGAGAAGAAATTCACTCAATTACTCCTACCCTCCAGACTCGCCTTCGAAACACGACTAAAGACCGATGTATCACGATGACCAAGTTACCCGTAACTTCCGCGCGTCCGCCGCCAGCCTCTAGAGCGCACGTGGGCAGATTGTTGCCTAGGCGCCGCGCTGTGTATATGTACGTATGTCACGCCGGCGTTCGTCCCTTCACGGCCCTTTACGGTCTTCGACCACCGCGTCAGTGCTTCGGGATTTTCGCCGCTGCTCTCTTTCCGAGTGCGCGCAACTCGGTGCGTGTAAAACTTGAAGTAGAGGTCGAAGGGCGGGATAACAATTTGAAGGCCCTTCGAAGTATATACGAGGTGATGTTGATTGGGCAAGAAGATCTTTGATGAATAAATGAATTTCTATTTGGAAGAAAGTTATGGTTTTAGACGAGATTTTATTAGGAAGTGTGAATATATAGAGCACGATGAGTTTTAGTGCAAATATATATTATTATATCATTAATAAGATTTTAGTAGATATGAAATCAATGTACATTTGACGAGGCGATGAAAGTTATTTTATAGATTGAATAGTTCAAGGTATTGCAGAGATAATGCAAAATCGATTCTCTGCGAAAATTAAATTTTATTTTTAGTCGTATTCGGTCTTTTTTCAGGATGAGCATCCCAGCAATTCAATAAAATCGAATAAACTCAATCAAATTTAATTAACCTTTTTTTCGTTTTACCGTTCCTTTTCTAGAAAAGATTGTACATTGTGTTTTAATGTGAAGTTCTACCTGTTTTATTAATTAATTAAATACTTGACGTAGCATTCGGGTTCAACTTATTATTATTAAAATGAAGATTAAAACTTATTCTAATATAGTTTTCGTAAAATATCAATTGAAATTTTAAATCGCTAAAAGCCCTGAGATTAATGTTATTAATTAAAACACTAAATTAAATTCCAAAAAGTAAAAGGCAGAAGAATAAAAAACAATCTTCGTGATAACGTGATGAAACCTGCGGATGACATTTAAATTAATTTTCCGAGCACGAGTGCCGTGCAAAACATATCGCAGTGTCGCTCTTCTCTTTGAAAGTTACATTAAAATGAAATAAGTGAGAATTTTTACTTGTCCTTTGATAATTATAATTGCTCATTTTCATCAAACAGTTCTTAACTCATCATCAAGGAGTAACATTAATTTTGAGTAATTTCTAGAAACCTTCTATTATCTCAAAAAAAAATCTTTCTTTAAAACAAGCTGATTAATTATATTTTCAAAAAAAAAATCTTTTGCTTTAAAATTCAAAGTAAGGTTTTAAGAACTACTGTTCAACATAGGTTTTAATTACTATTCATATCATTGATTATACGACAAGCTTTTAAGTTACTTCCATTAAAAAATATTTAAAAATAACTTTCGCCTCGTAACCATCTTGATTGGACAAACAAATTGAATCCAAGAGGTACGTCACAGGGGGGAAAAGCTATGCGAGAGAGAGAGGGCAAAAAGAAGTATGTACTAGAACGCGCACAGAGGTGCTTTAAATTGAATAGAATGAATATGATACGATTTCAATCTCAGCTGCGCCTCGGCGCAAATTAATTTTCCACTCTCATTACCTCGTAAAAACGAAGAAATGGCGTAAAAATTCTCCTCCCAGCGCGAGAATCGAAGCCAACAATGAGTTTTCGTTATATAAAACACTGCAGGATTAAAATTTAGCTCCAGGGAGACGGGCAAGAGAGAGAAAGGAGACAAAGGTGCAGAAAAAGGACGCGAACTTAATACGGTTCTAATTTTAAATTTTCGGACTCACAGGGCTCACCATTCAGTGGTGAAAAAGCGACGCGCCAGAGAATTCTCGTGAAAAAGAAATAAAAAAGAGAGTCCGACCGTGTATACCTATACGGTTTCGCGGGTGAGAATGAAATTTCAGAAGCTTTGCGCTATACTTATCGAGCGCTTTTGACTTTGTGCTCTCGGCACTGGTTCCTTTATTTCTCTCTCGCTCTCTTTCGATTTTTTTTCGCGACTCGTGTTCCTTTGTTCGCCGCGTTCAATTTGCCAAGCGATCGCCTTGTTTTCCCGGCTGTTTTTCTATTCACGCGCAGTCTTGGTCGCTTTGCGCGCGCAGCAGAGCTGGAGTTTATTGCGAGGCGGTTGAAGGGCTAAAGGAGGCAAGACTTGATATCGATTGTGGCTGAGAAGTGGAAAATTAATTGCACGAGCATTTGACGAAGCCAAGAAAGTCGAAAGCTAATTTATGCGGTTAATTAACACGGGTGCGAGTTATACGAGAGCTCGAATGTTTCTCGAGTGACGATGCAATGTGTATTCATACGTTCTGTCGTGAGTGTTTTCGAAGGTTTCTTTTGAGACAGATGCAATGTTACAGAGCTGCATCGCTCGTCTAATTTGAACTTTATTTATTGGAGCATAGCAGTTAATTTGGCGAAGATAATTACATTAAAATTACAAAAAAAAATTTCTTGTTTTTTCTTTTACAAAAATTTGAAATTAAAAAAGATAAAATAGGTTTTCCAGTATTTCGTTCCGAAAATAGATGCATTAGTTGTTCGTAAAATCAATGGTTTAACAAATAAACAATACATTTAAAGTTTTGTAAAATGTAAAGTAAAACTAAATAAGTGAAAAAATATTATATAAGTAAAAAATTGACATAAATAAATGAAAGAAAGCCTATGATTTCTATCCATTAGTCAGTAGGTGTAACAAAGGTGACTTTAGTCGGAAATGTTTCGTTGGATGTAACGTACGTCAATGTGCCGAACTAAGCTATCTCTTGATATGTGCCTATGATAAAAGTAGAAAAATATATTGTACGTGAATGTTTTGATCGTAATAATAACAAACATTTGTATCTTAAGTGTATTTAAATTTACTATGTACTTAAATTTAAATATTTTATTAATTCTGTGTATATCAATCGTTACTAACAATCAAATAATTTATAGTGGCACAGATATACTAAATTATACAGTTGAATATTTCACAGAAAATTTAAAAATAAAACAAGTCGTATTAATTGGAAAATTGCCGTATGAATTATCATCTTTTCAAATGTTATTCACGCAAAAGATTATTAATATATTTCCAACTTTAGCTATAGATCTAACTAAGCAGTTCAATACGTCTAACAAACAAACTTTCATACAAGACGAAAATTCATTTTTCAAAACATCTGGAGAAAATGTATTGAGACTTATAATTACCAATTATGAAAAAGAATGCAATACCACTAGAAGACTTATGGAATATATTACTTTTATTACTAATTTCTTCCCCAAAAGCGATCGGACCAAACACCTGATCATTCTTATAAACAAAAATAAGATTACTGAAATTCTCGAATTTTTTCAGTATATTTGGTCTTATAAATTAATAGATGTTACTGTTATAGAATTGATGGAAAATGCTGATCAATTTCAATTGAGTTACTTAAATTCAACATCCAAAGTAGTGATTCACCAATACAACCCTTACAATAATAGCTATCAATTTCAGAATTTTCCAGTGAAATTCTTTTCCAATAAACATCAAAATATGTATGGATTTCGTTTCCGCACTATATTTAGAAATCAGCTTTCAAAGTCAGAATTAAATGAACTTAGCAGACCTATAAAATCTTGGTTGCTTCTTATGATAAAAGCATTATCGAAAAAAATGAATTTTTCTTTGGCTATAAAAATAACCAATGACAGCAATCTTCTATCCCATGATGAATATTTTGATTTTTCATTGCTTATGTACAAGATTACTTATAGAAGATTTACGAAACGTGTCGACTATATTGCACTATACAATTTTGATGACACGAACAACGTGGTAATAAGACAGTATCCGTTTTACGAAATGGAGATTGCAAATGATTTTTTTATTTGCACAGCGATATTCATCATTATGCTGTCCATTGCTATTTTTTCTGTTTGGATTTTGAAGTTCGATTCGAATACCTGGACAACTTTTAATATAATTCGAATATTGGCCGGTAATCCTGCAAGCAATAAAATACAAAGATTCTCTGAAAGAATAATGTTCTTATGCCTTGTATACATCTACGGAAGACTCTCAGCGTATATCCTGGATATTTCAATGAAAGTCGAATTTTCACAAGAAAAAATTATTGATTTCAAAACTGTAGAAGACGTAGAAAGAGCTGGGATAACTCCTTGCTTAAATGGTTTGCGTGATTATCAAAAATCTCTTTCAACTTTTTTAAAAGATGAATTAGTCATTAAAAATGTAGTGGAGAGAGCTCAATCAAGCTGTGACCCCCACAATTGTTTCTCTGAATTATATGCAAATACGAAAAGTTACAATGCATGCGAAATGGACGGTTACAAGGGAAAAGTAGTTGCAAAATTATTTTCCACTAATGTTTTTGGATGGATTATTAGTCTCGTTGATGATCCTATAATACCTTACGTAAAAGGGATGTTATTTTTAAAACCTGTGCCATATCTTCACCAATTTCGTCTGCATTTTCAACGTTTCTACGAATCTGGATTGGTTAAGTACTGGATGCAAAAACAGTACAGAGATTACGAAAAGACATTAAGACTAAGACACAAACATTATTTTGAAAAGAAAAAAGCATTTAAAAACAATGTGAGGCAAAAGATTTTGGATAATGGTTTTTACGTGGATTCTGAGCTTTACAAGAATTATTTACTACTTTATCTCATTGGATGTTTAATGTCTGTATTTGTCTTTTTGTGTGAACTAATTTTGATTCACCTGTATCCTAAAGTTAGAAACACATTATTACATCTAAAATATATCTTCAATTAATTAGTAAATTAAGCTCAAAGTAGATAATAAGTATGTTCATGTGATCAGGGTAAGTTGGGTATAATTATTAAGTATATGTAAACAATATTAAGAAACGAGTGAAATATGAATAGTAAGGGGATGTAAAACCATAAAATTAATCCAATTTCATTAATTAATAAACCATTTTAATCTACAATGGGAAATATCTCGAAATAGAGGTTAGATACAGCGAAATGTTTGTGACAAAAGTTGTAGGGGCAAAGGGGGCACATAATGGTACCAATGGCTGATCTTGCATGCGATTTTCAAGGTTATTTGGGGGTCAGTGATTTTTTTTAAATGGGAACCCCTATTTTTGATCCCGGATTTGAAAAAAAAAACAGGAAATTTAACATACAAATAGTATATTACATACCTAGGCCAGTAAAATAAGAAATGTCTCAGATCACATGTAATTGTCGGCCGAGGCGAAGCCGAGGTTGACAAACATGTGATCTGAGGCTTTCTTTTTTATTGGCCAAGGTGTATATACTATTTTTCTGCTCGACGGTGCCGGAAAGCGGCAACTTTGTTTCGCGCAGCGGCCGGGAAGTTGGCGCTTTCCGGCCGGAGGGCAGAAAATGATATTTTCGTGAAATCCAAATAAAGGTCAAATATGCGAAAATGGCTTTAATTCTGTCGGTTGACATTCGAAGCTTCTGTGTATTACAAAATGTTAGAGTCACTTTTCAAAATCAAAAGACCTACCGAGCATCAGTGACCTTCATCATACGTCTATTCTCAATGTCGAATGAAGGTCAAATTCTAAAAAATGACTTAATTTTTGACAGTTTTAGATGCGAAACCTGTATATTAGGAAGGTTGAATGAACTTTCAAAGCTCAAAAGATTGACCATGCATCAACGACCTTGACTTTTTCAAGATCATAAACTTCCTATTTTTAGCGCTACATAGGAACAACGACGTGGACATAATAAGATGTTCCCCTTGGGGGATTGATAAAATGAGTTTCCTTGCCTCTCACTATTCTAGGTGCTTGGAGTCCCCTTGCCTCGTACTATTCAGGGTGTTTGATTAAAATGAGTCCCATTCCCTCTCACTATTCGGGGTACTTTATGAAGATCGCTGGTGCTTGGTAGGCGTTTTGATCTTGGAAAGTGACTGTAACCTTTTGTAGTACACAGTAGAAGCTTGGAATGTCAACCGACAGAATTATAGCCATTTTCGCATATTTGACCTTCATTTAACCTTGCCTTCACGATAATATCATTTTGTACGTAAACTTTAACCTTTTTTTAAATCCGGGGTAAAAAATAGGGGTTTACATTTGAAAAAATCATTTTGACCTCTAAAGGACCTTGATAATTGCATTCAAGGTCAAAGTGATTCGTACCATTACGTAAGCCCCTTTGCCCCCTACAACTTTTGTCAGAAACATTTCGCTGTATCTAACCTCTATTTTGAGATATCTTCCATTGTAGATTAAAGTGGTCCACCCTTTATATAAAAATTAAACTGAGAATTTTCTTTTTTGGAGTGATTCCATTAGTATTTTTCATAAGATATTTGTGATGAAAACTTATGCTATTCTACGTCCCCTTATCAATTTTCTCATCTCATGAAACCTCGGCATATTTGTATCGAATTTCCACAGTAATTGAAACATATAGACTAAATTTTTTTCTTCAACTGGTTACTGAAATAGAAAGTAATAATATTTAACTTAAATGTTTTATATCATCATTTTTAAAGTCATACTATTTGCTTGCATAAACGAAAATAATCCAAACAAAGACAGCGATTACTAATACATTATATACTTTGAACCATGAATCAAAAAAAGATAAATCAAAAAGTTACAAATTAAAAGCGCTTCTGTCTTTTTTATAGATTATCATAATGAATTGCTTAATGAAAAAGTAACAAAATAATATTTGGCAATATTTTTTACAGTATTCTACATGTCAAGAAGGATAAAAGTATTCAAAATATTGATTGAGGAAATACATTTTGTTTGATGTGAAAATAATTGCAAGAAAAATAGCAAAATGCATATATATTACATTATAGTTATGGTCGTGTTACAAATTTTTGCTTGAAGCTTAAAATAGTGTGTAATAAGCAAAAGCATTTATGTTAAAAAAGCATAAATAAAATAAAACCCTACTTATTACAAAATGAATGATAACAAAGTTTTCCTTTCACTGTTTACTCTGTGTCACCTAGTAACGTGCTATTTTTTATATAACCTATATAAACCTATATAGTTATAATATAACCAAAAAGTATCAAAAAACCGTGAAATAACAATAAAACTCGGTAAAAGTTCTAATAAATTTCCACGCCCGACAACTGACCCACTTTCAACCAATAAATAGCACGTGCGCATGCGCGCTTTCCGCCAGCCCATAAACCGTAAACTCTCTAAATATATAAAACCTTCAATCAAAATCCCAAATATACTTTTTTTTTTCGTAAAATTCCATCAGTCAGAACACACACACACACACACACACACACACACACACACACACACACACACACACACACACACACACACACACACACACACACACACACACACACACACACACACACACACACACACACACACACACACACACACACACACACACACACACACACACACACACACACACACACACACACACACACACACACACACACACACACACACACACACACACACACACACACACACGTGCGTGTGCGCGACTATCGATGGAGAGCAAACGGCAAACACCAAATACAAAAAAAAGAGGAAAAAAAATAATAAAAAATAAAAATAACCTTTTACCACCAGCACCACCACCCACGTATGACATTTTGCAAGTTTCCGGGAGGTGGTGGGGGTATAGCCGAGTCTCGCGTTACATAAAGCGAAAGCGCGTGGGCTTCCTCTGCAAACACATACGCGGAAATGAAGCGTGATGGTACACACACTCGATTACGAGAGAGAGCTAGGAAGGGAGAGAGTTGGACGCCAGGCGCAGAGCCGACGATTATTCCGACTGCGCACAAAGGCCACGCGGTGTGGGTAAACACACCTTTTAGCGGGGGACCGATTGCTTACTTATCTCTCTCTCTCTCTCTCTTCGGGCCCCTTTGCCGCGCAAACAAGAGGCGCCGGAGCTAGTCTGTTTAGCTGTTGATTCATGAATAAAATGGATGAAGATGGAGACGCGGGAAAGAAGTTTCGTCGGTTACATAGATTGGTTATATCGGGTGGACGACTGAGGTTTCGGACTTTTCGGTGTTGGTTTGGGGTCGACACGCGTGGATTGTAATTTTCGTAATTGTAATGGCATTGTTTAATAGATGTCGCGTGACGCTTTTGAAACTTTAAAAATCAAAGTATTCTTTTTGGTTTTTATATTTGTAACCTGATTATGCATTTTACTATTCAAGATCTATTTGTCATTTTATAGAAACTCAAAAATGTTGGAAATGCTCGCAAGTATAGATAGTAAATATCTTGTAAAAATGATCACCACGAGCCAAGTATTTTTAAATTAACTTTATTAGTCGACGTTTCGGCTCTCGAAGAGAAGCCCTTCTCAAGAAATATAAAAAACTTCCGTTACAAGTTCACGAGCATAAAATTTATCTTATAAACTATTTCACAATACTAAAAATGTTATTACAATATCGTTTTGATACAATAAGGATTAGCTTTCATATTTAAATGGATTATGAAAAAAATAGTAAATAAAATGTTAAACGTCAATAACCAATCAACTGTTGAATATTTACTATAACCTCGTAGCAAAAGACATACATACGATATATTCATACTAAAAACTATATCTTCCTATAATTTGAAACCACAAATGAACATAATTGCAAATAAAATTGCTCAGCCCGATAAAAACAAAACAATCAGATAATTTATCGAAACAAAAAACTAATTTCACTTCACACAAATCGCGAAAGCAGTATACTTGAAAAAAAAAGGAAAAATTCGACAAAAGGCTCTGATTGATCCGTCTATTAAAGACTCGACAATTTAGCGCCTCATTCTTCTCAAACAATCAGAACCGATAAAACTCGAAAGAAGAAAAAGGTAAAAACCCCGACTCTCGAGTCCGTAACGCGCGCGTTGAGCCACTCGAAAAAAAGCCGCTCCCGTGCGACCGCAAAACCATCGTCCTCGATAACCATTCAACGCCCCCCTCAGTCTCCACCCCCTCCCCCCATCTAATAACGAGTCAGAATACCAGCCGTAAAAGGAATATCCCCAAGCCGCTGGGTATACATACGCAGAGAGAGAAAGAGCGGGTCATAAAAGGCCATTCTCGACCGCCGCGCATTAAAATCGCACAGTTCCAATAAAACTTTCCGCTCTCCCTCTTCGTACGTACACAGAGACGTAAACAAACACCCCCTTACCGGATATATCCCTCATATTTGCTCGTCGATGGCTGCGCGGGATTATACGCGCCGCGCCGACTAGTTCCTTATACTCTTGCCTACTTCCGCGCCTGTGGATACCGCAGGAGGAGGAGTTTGATGGGCCTCGAGCGTGAAACGCGATTACGGCTCGCGCGTGTGTTTAAGAATTTTCACTTCGTAGAGAGGGAAAAGGGTGTATGTGAGCTATAATGGCTGTTGGTTCATTCAAGCATGAGGTGCGAAGGCGTTTGCGGAAAGAGAGCCTGGGTCTTTTATGAACAGCCCGGGCGGGGTGTTGAAAGTATTGCGTGAAGGATTAGAGGTAGGTGTAGAGCGGGGTTTTGTAAGAGAGAGGATATTAGAGTTAAGTATTTTATATTCAATTCTGCTACGTTACAATTTTATTGGAAGTTCCTGATATAATGTGTTAAAAGAAATTGAAAAAAAAAGCTAAAAATATATTCAAAATGTTGACGCATGTAGATAAAAAGAAATATTTATATAATCATATAATTATTATTTCTTGCAATGTAACAAAGTTATATAGCATTGCAATGAATAATGTAACTAGTAACAACAAGAATACGATTGATTGGAACTTTGCACTTGCGAAAGTTCAGAACAGATATCACATATCGATAATCAATACATATTTCCAATCAATAATTCTGAAAGTAACATAAAACGAATACAGTTATCAGTTTTTTGATTCCTAGTAAAGTTCTGGCGTACCAATTTTCATTTCGTTAAAAATTAATGATTCAACAACTCGTTCATCAAAAATGCTGACAGAGCAGCATCGAGTAATGATAAATCTATATTAATGAGTGTTATATAGATTGATAAGAGTAACTATTGACAAGTTCGTCGGTCTTTTGTAGCAACTTCGAGTCTCGAACTTCAGGTATTCTAATAGTAGAGGTTCGACTCAATTCCGGCATCCGCCTAATAGCGATACCGGCTAGTATGCAAACTTGTCGCAGGTCACGTGTGTGCGCGCGCGCGCCTGTAAGTACATTCGCTTCTTCCTAGAAACTAACTGAAACCTGTGCTGTGCTGATTCAGTGATAACTACCTCTACACCGGCTCTTTCTGTTTCATGTCGAATCAAGAATCAATAGGAGGTTTCGTAATGTGATAATTTTATAATTAATATAAATTAGAATTTTTCATTGTTAAAATTTATTATTCTTATAGACGTAATACTAACAAAAGTAAACATGGTAAAAGTCCGAAACTCCCAATCAGCGATATATTTTATCACCGACAGAGAATTCTCTATATTTACATATAGGTAACTAAGGAGCTATAAAATTAGCTGTATGTACAAAATTAAATGAGAACGTAGGGCAAGTATGCCAGTTACTGTGCCTCCTAAGCAGTCGACAAGTTTCAGCCACTGGAGATTCGAAAGCGTGCGAAAATCCAGTAACTGGTGAGGGCACAGTAACTGGCACACTTACCCTACATATAACTGTGCAAAACCAATAAAATGTTACTAACAGAAATGCCATATTTACATACACTATAATAAACTATCAAGACTATTTATATTAAATACTTTTTAGGCAACTTATTAAATCACCCAGTCTTGCGCAGAAATCTCTTCAAGTTCTTATTTACTCATCAATCTTCTCAATTTCATGAAAACGCCCACCTTTTAATCTGCTCCAGCATCTCCGGTGCAGTAATAACGTCATTTCCTCGCACGGACCGTCAACATACGATAAGACGCCCGCGCTCGACGTAATCTGCACTCCGGCAAGATTTATCAAAACCCGCCTCTGTCTCGCGCTCCGACAGCCGTCACCTCGATCGACAGACATATAAGACCTCTAAAACCCCGCCGCCGAAATTTCCTCGCCACTAGCAACCCAAAAATGCCGCGTGGTGCAAAGTGCCGAAAGAGACCAAATCGTTCGAGAGAAAAAAGGAGGTGATGAGGTGCGAATCGATTGCTCGTTATTCCGGGTACGAATGTCAAAAATGTCGGTATATCGTCGCGCGGTACGAAGAAAAGCCAATTTCTTAACTCGGACGAAGAAAAGCCAGTATCGCCCGAAAAAAGCCAAAAATGATCCCATACTATGGCTTTTTTCGCGCGAAACTGGCTTTTCTTCGTCCGAGTTAAGAAATTGGCTTTTCTTCGTACCGCGCGACGATATATAGGCTTGGTCAGCAGGGGCGGGAGTAATGGGGAATTCGAGCGGAATTATGACGGCGCGCGGGAATTTCGGGCGCGAGTTATGAAGTCGTCGACGGCTGTGAATTCTGCGCGTTTTCACGGGCAGCTTTCGTGGAGAGAAGTATGGCGCTCTCCGGTATGGAAATGACGCGTAGGCTTGGCATTTTGGCAAATTAGAAGAATTGTGTGCATGATATCTGCATTTTTCTCCTTGGAGTAGGAATTCTGAGGTGTTCATTATTGCTCTTATGGTCCTTTAAATTGAAATAAGTGGAAATCAGTTGGTGTGCGCGTAGAATAAGTAAACAGTTCCGTATACTTACTTAAAAAAGTATTGCGTGTATTAACATGCATATTTAAGTATTAAATAAGTTTCCCACATTTTACTAGATAATTTTAAGTTATAATTTTCATTAGTAGACAAACTAGGACAGTTCTACCCCCACGACTCGGCCATCGACACACCTGTACAGCGTTCTGATTGACTGAAACAAGCAGGTGAGAATAGACCCCGCCCACATCGATCTTCCTAGAAGCTTCCCCCACCCCCTTGTGATGATGTCACCGTATGTTCTAGAATGAGATATTACATCTGATAATATAATTGTTTATCGAAACGTGCAATTCTGAACGTCGGAAACTTCTACAACATTCCTCCTAGAAAGTTCAATCTACTTTATCGACCGGGACGTTGCAATATGTGATATTGTATTCCGGAAGCTTCTAAAATGTTGTATCTGCTTTACCGACTGAGACGTTGCAATATCTGATATCACATATGCGCCATTTAATTTTCTAATGTTTCATGCAGAAATATGCAAGCAAAGAAGACTTGCATGTATATGAGAAATGGCTTTAGTATATTCCTACACTATCGCCTTTGTGCTCAAACGCATTTCGGCTATCGTACTTCCTCTTTGTTCCGATATTTATGCACACCTTTTTGCTGTCGATCCTCTTGCTTGCCAAATCTCTTTCGCACTACTTAAAAAATTAAAAATTGTTCAAGCCATGTAATTGTCCATTATTGCCAACCAGTAAAATTATAGTTTTAATTAATTAAAAGAAATATCATCCTTCAAAGTTTCAAATCGATACTCGAAATCGTCTGAAAATGGCATTTGAATGAAATTTGTAACGTGCAATGGCCAATTGCATAGCTTTAAATTATTAATTCATTTTCCAACTTAAGCTTAGTTTCCACCTACTACACTGGAAATGAAATATCTGCTATAGTGGGAACATTAAAATTTCGACCATTATATGACAGGCTAACTACCTGGATCATCACTGTCGTAACAGGTCAAAAGAGGATAATCCTTCTTAAGTCAGTCATAAAATAAAGTACCCCTTAGCATCTTCATCAACATTCTAAAACGGTAAAACTCCAAAATCTCCAAACGCTTCTGATTATAAAAAAATCGCATAAACTGCAAGCATAAGATATGACGTTATCCTTACGTCCATTCAAACTTCAAACTAACCAAGTACAGCAGCTTACCCAGACGAAGATTATAAATTAATTCCTCTCACCATTAAGAATCTAACTGCCCATCAAACTCCGCTCTCCCTATAGGGGAAATACTATGTAGATGTACTGCCAGTGTATAAGGTTGCCCATGTATAAAGGGCATAACTCTCCTAGTTTATCTACTTTCATTACATATACAGTAATATATTCAAAATGTCAAACAAAAGTTTTATAAATGCCTCTAGATACTTGGAAAAGTTCGGCTTGAGTATCTTTATGTAACATTTCGTCGCTTCTGAATAGGAAGGGGACAACTCCCATGTAGATTGCATAAACTCGCAAGTTGCAGCCTTTCTGTTCGGAAGCGCCGATTCGTTAATGATTATTTTAGCATTGTTTTTCATTACTTAAGCAAGTTAATAAAGATATTTTATGTCATCAATATAATACTGTCTAACCCCTTTCTAAATTTTGATGTACTTTTTAAAGTTTTTATAATTATAATTTAAATTATTCAATAATAAGAATTAAAGAACAACATAACGCCTTAATAATTTTTGAATCAGTGAACTATACGCTGACATTTATAATGACCATTTCATCGTATTTTGATAATCCCATGTCAATGAAGTCAAGCTATAAACCAGTGACGAAGAGGACGTAGAGTGGCGTCATTTGATTCGAAGGTATGATTGACCCAGTTTATTAACGACATTTAAATTGTTTGAACGTCAGTTAAATTTCAGATTAGTAATGTCATTGAATTACATTAACGCGTCCAAACATTTTAAATGCGGTATATTTAACAATTTATTTTGTTTGTTCAACTTCTGATTTTATAATTACTGCCTGCCAATAAAATCCCTCTTCAATTAAAATATTGTAATAATTATGAGACGCGTATATTTTACATTACCGTTTTGCTAAAGAATATCCTTCGCATTTTCACAAAATCAGAAAACAAAAATACAACAACCCCCAAACTTTTGAAATCCTTGGAAAATTTACGCTCCAACAACTCAGCTCTCACACCTTAGAACCCCGGTATCGCGTCGACAGCATCCGTCTCGCCTCTGCGCGAGTTATTTCATCGCCTCGCTCACGTGTCGAGAGAAGCGACAGCAGTGTGCAATAACAGATTGCACGATTTTTCCCGTCGGAGCTGCTGCCGCGTATCGATCACGCGGGGATGTGCGAAACACACGCGCTGGGCATTTTTGAGAATTTGGACTTGCCGCGGAAAAGATGTAGGAGAGTGGCCGTGTTGGCACTTGTTTCTCGCGCAAAAATTTAAAGAAAATGTGATGTTTCTGGGATTTATGACTCGGGAGGTGGAGAAGTGAGGCAACGAGATTAGAACGTGTTTCTCTTAGTTTATGGGTGGTGTGCACGTGGAAAAGATAAACGTAGTTTATTTCACGGATGTGCGGGGGATTTTGGCTTCGAGCTTAGAGGTTTGCCGAAAGTAGTGAAATTACTTTTTCGGTGTATATTTTAAGAAAATTGTGCGCATCTCTCGTGTATGAGCTTAATTCGAATAGGTGCGAAATTTTTGAAGAACATTTTTACGGAGAGGAAAAGTTGAGGAGCGCTGATTTTGTAAACTTAAAAAGATTACCGAGCTTGGAGTTTTAAAGCGAAGTGTAACTTGATTAGAGGTGGAAATTTTAAAGTTCCCAATTTGTACTTCGTTAAAGCTATATTATTGTAGAATTTTTACTTCGAACGTTTACATCGACTAATAATAACGGATTTTCACGAACATCTAAAAATATTTTAGCAATTTTTTCAAAATGTTCAAAATTCATCAATTTTACTGAGAACCTATCGAACGAAAAATAAATTGACGTAATATTTTAACGATATATTTTAGCTCACATCCGCTTTTTACTTTTTCCGGCTCCAGCTTTATCCAGTTCAGTGGCTGTTGGCGATGTAAAATTTGACGAGTATAGTAAAAATGACCCTTTTACACTTTCCGATCGAGCTAGCATGAATTGCAAAGTATAACAAAAATAAGAACACGAAATCTGCGTTTTCACATAAAACAAAAAAACGAATACAATCGTAACCATCAGTAAAAGAAACTTAAAAAAGAAATTGAAAATACTATAAATGAATCCTACATATATCTATATTACAGTGTTATTTATAAAAACATCGAGTAATTCGGTTCACAACGAGCCCATCGATGCCAACTCGCGGATCTCCACAATTATTCTCGAACCCGAAGGAAAGCAATTCGCCGCGCTCCGTCGTATCCGTCGATAAACATTACAGCCTCTACTCGCGTTACGTCGCCGCTATAGCATGCGCACGTGCATATATACAGGGTCGCTCTGCAGCGCGACTTTTACTACTCGCGCATGCGAAAATCCAACGCGAGCCAGCGGAGAATTTACGAGGCGCGACGCCGCGGCGGCGGCGACGACGACGGCAACCGATGTATAAGCATTCGGCATTTCCGCCACGATCCATTGAGCTCGCTGCGGCTCTCTTTTACTTCTCTTCCTCGTCTTCTTCCTCTTCTTCTTATTTTGCGGAGGAGGGAGGCGAAGGCTTTTATTCCTGAAGGAGGCTTCACACTGGCGTGCTGATGGGAAATGAAGGCTCGTTTGTTCGCGTTGCGATGGGGGGAGGGACGAGGCTTTGATGCTTTATGGCGAGTTGCCGTAATGAATTAAATTGGAGTAAATGGGTTTTATGTCGATGACTTTGATGTGCTGCGGACGAGTTTTCGATTGATTGTGCTCGTAGTAGTAAAACTGTTTATAGGGAGATGTGGGACATCTGATTTCATGAATTTTATATATTTCATGTTTGTTAAATGGTGCTTAAAAAAAGTTAGATATTAATAGTTTTACAAGACCGCCACAGTTACGATAAAATTTATTATAAAGGTGATCTTAACTGTCATTTCGATCAATTCATGACATTAACTGAGAATTTCCTTTATTTGGAATATTCAAATGTTAACGTGAGTGTTCTAATGTGAATTTTATTTATAAAAAAATCTCCAATGCCCGAGCAGGTTAATAGTAGAGACTTAATTTTTGCTATAAAATGCACGTAATTTGTGAATGGTTTTTCATTTATAAGCGTCTTGTTCATGCATATTCTGCACCCCTTAATCGATTCGCATTTTGACCGTATAAAACGTTTCATATATTGATCTGTAAATATTACTATACCGCTCAGTTTAGATTTTATTCAACATGTTCAACTATCATCAACACAGTATTCTGAATGACCCTTAACGTCTTTCCTCTTCCGGTATCGTAAACACCTCACGGCTCGCGTCCTTCCCTCTTATAGCGAGACATCTCGAGTGCATTAAAAAGCGTCGCGGCACCGTCGCTATCGCGATCTTCCGCCGCCAAGAAATATTCCTTCCCGATTTTCCACGAGTCTCTTTTGGGAACTCGTCAAGCTCTCTCTCTTTCTCTCTCTCTCTCTCTCTCTCTCTCTCTCTCTCTATTCTCCGCTTTATTTCCCTCGTATAAATGCCCTCCCCTCGTTCCCTTTAGCACGACTTTTTTTTCTCCCTCGCCTTTACTTTCTATACCTTGCGCGCGACCTAATTGTCCAATTTACGATTTCACTCTCCATTAAACGCCGCGATAATATTTACCGGTCCCCCGTCCATTTACGAGCTCTTTTCATTCAAACTTAACGCGCGAGGATTTATCGCTGCTTTCCGATCGACGAAATCTATATATATGTCCCACTCTCCGTCGAAACGTCGCCTCTGGGGTTGAGTGCCTTTTTACGCTTTTTCAAGCAGCGCAAGCGCCCGGGAATTTCTATTGTGAAGAGGCTGATTTATGACGTCTCAGAGCGTAGCCGAGCGAAATCATTTTTATATATCTATACGCGCGCGTATCGAATAGCGAAACAAATTACTGGAAATCTGTACAGCTAGGGGGGCAAGCAATGCGGATATAAAAATAGCGCTGGCGTTGATAACGGAAACGTTAACACCGCGGAAACTTAATGTCTGATTTAATGGTTTGATGGGGGATGTCATAAAGAGTCATTTAAGATGTGTTATATTATCTATCGGGGTATTGAGTGAAATGTACTTTTTTAATGAATTTAATTAATTTTGAAACATGTAAAATGTTCGAGAATTCGTGTTTATATATTTTTAAAATAATTACCAGATATTTCCCTGTTAGAAACATTAACCAATAGTTTACAATCGGTTGGCGAAATCGGAACGAGTTCGCTAATGATTTAACCAACTCTTGCTTTAAAATGCTACTAATTTCGTCACAAAATGATGGTTCGTTTAGCCAACAGTTGAACCAATCGTTGGTTTAAAAATTCTATAAATATTCAAAATTACTAAAATAATAAATTATTTATTTGGTATACAATAAAAATAATCAAATTGATAATAATAATGCTATACCGACAGTATGAAAAAAATATATTTTTATGGTAAATGAATGCTTTAGACATATTAAGAGTTTAAACATTTGAGGTTAAATACATTTTTGTAAAAATTTGTATATTATAAATGACACTTCTTTTGTTTTTGAAATGTTATATTTGTTCTTTTTCCGAACCGTTGGTTAACCGTTGGCTTACACTTGTTGTAACCGTTGGTTAAAAAAAGTTACCGTACAATTACTTTTCCAGCCATTTTCGTTAGCTTATTTTCTACCAGAGTTCCGAGAATTTTATTAATATAGACAAAACGCGACGGAGTTCGCCGGAATTTAATCAGAAATTAAATGTATGTGGTACGGAAATTTCAATCATGCATATTTGTTCACATGGATTTCTAGGTATAAGTAATAAATACGTCGAAATTAAATCATATTTTCCTATGTATGTCACATTTTCTATAATTAATTCGTACGTATATTTCACATACACGTTTTTAACGTAACCTTCGTTAAATAACAATATTTCAATGCAAAAAAACGAGTCAAATCCAACAAATATTAATCACCCCCTGAGTACATCGTACATGACATCGAAGCCACCGGAACATCCCAAAAAAATCCGACAAACCTCTCTACCAAACGACACGTACTTCCGGCAGCACTTAGCGCCGCGCAAAATCTTAATTGTCAAGGATGATGGAGTGCCGACATACTTACGCCGCGCGTATAATAAATTAAAAAAGGAGTAAATAATAGCCACGGGAAGTCCATCCTTCCGCGCGCCGACGCCAATCATTTTTCATCTCTCGAGATCCTCTCTTTCCCCTCTACATGCACCCACGCGCGGAGACGAAGAAGCTACTCTCTCCCACGTTTATTTTTCTCCCGCGGACGCGACCTTCCGCCCCGCCGTGACATTTACATATATACGCGGGCTTTTCCACCCTGCGGCTCTCTCAGCTTTCACCTCGCGGCGCAGAGCGAATGAGAAGGATATTACGGGGGGGAATGTTAAGTAGCTGCGCAGCCGGCGGATGGAAACTCGTCGAAGAGTTGTTTTCTTTATTTTTCACGGTTCTGTGTCGGGGCTCCCTGGTGCGTTATAATTCGATCGAGTTGTACGTTATAGTATGTTTGTTTTGTTGCGAAGAGTGGGTACTTTGTTTTTAGAATTTCGTAAAAATTGAGAGAGTTAGCGTGAGTATATTTTCGTAGGAGATGGGGAAGTCTTGAAATTCGGTTAAACGAGTTCAAAGTTTAACCGGGTTTAGGCGAGTTTGAACTTTAAAGTTTTTGGATTCTAGAGTAAATGTAAATCTACTTAACTGAAATAGTTTTATTTAATATTGATTTGGCGCGGACTATTTAGTTTTAATTTTCTGTTTGAAGAAATCGACAAGAATTTATAAAAACTTTGCACATGTGATTTAGCTTAGCAAAGTTTTCATTATGATTAATATAGGGATAAAAAGTTTTAATAAGTCACTATTATGTGCTCCTGTTACATACTCCTATTTTATTAGCTACTGAAGTAAAGTAATACGGAATAATATTACGCTAGACGAAATCGAAAAACAATAAATTTCAGAAACAAATATTTACGGCACAAAGGACAACCCACTCGTTTCATCCAAACTTTCACGTAATACCCCCCCCCCCCCTAAAAAAACTATATCCCCGAACAACAAGAACTATTTGTTCCGCGAACTACGGAACAAGCCGCTCTCTCTCTCCCAGTTCATAAATCCGTCGATACATCCACTGGCAGTAGTTCAACGCTTTTCCCTCTCCCGTCCGCGGCCAACGAAAAAAAAAGCTCGCCGCGCGCACTGCAGCACACGTGCAGAAAAAAGTCGCGAGCGCGCGCGCACACAAAGGGAAATAAAGCGCAAGTGGTAAAGCGAGAAAGTCGCGTTGAAAGATAAATTAATGGGATGAAAGGGGGGTGAAAAGCGAAGGGGGCGAAGTTCGGGCGAGGAGAAAACGAAGACTGCGAGGCCTGGAAAAAGTGAGGATTAAAAGAGATGAAGAGAGGAAGCAAGAAGTCGAATAATCGCGGCACCTTTGATCCCTCTCGCAATTTTTTTTCTCGCACCGATCCTTCTAATGTAGCCGAAGGTAAGCGGGGTAAGAGAGGAAGACTCGATCGCGTTTAGCAGCCGGGACGAAAGTCCCTCTCTCTCACCGGAGGGCAAAAATTTTACGGGAACCATCTATCTATTTATCTCGCTCGAGAGGGCTTGAGAGCGAGAGAGAGAGAGCGTGTTATATGGCGCAGTTATCTTGAGGAACTTGCCGTACGGTCATGTGTTCGTATGGTCATATATGGGGACGATCCGAAGGGTTGTTTTATTCCGGGATGGGTGAGTGATTTTACGGGCGTTTTGACGGTGCTATTGATCAGGATGATACGTGTACTTTTGGGTTGTGACGAGTAATTTTTTTTTCGTGATTCAAGGAATGCGTGTGTATGTTTACAGTAATTTCGGTTAGGCGTAAAGACTTCTTAAGGTTGTAGTGGCTATAAAACAAAATAGTGACAAGTTGTTCAAAATTTGATAGTCATTAAATATCATAAATATAAAGAGCTGTGAAAAATTTCAGAGGCTTAACGAGAATGACTATACGGATTATTGCAATTTAAATTTAATATTAGCCTTATGGAAATTTGCAAAATTAGCAACTAAATTTGAAAAAAAAAAAAGTAGATGCCATAGTGTCATCGCTTTGAAAGCTCGTGTAATCGCCAATGTATGCAACAAGTTTCATTTTTTAAAATGTCCACTTCGAGGATATTTTCTGAAATCGATGTAAAATTTCCTTGACAGTTCTAAAAAGCATTTTACATATTTGTTTACTCTTAGTACTGTAGAATATTACTGTTTTTGGCGCATTATACGACCAAAATATTTGTCTTAAAATTTTTAATGAGACCTTACGGCCAATACAATAACCTTAAGCTTTCTGCAAAATTTACGGTAATATAAAGTTTTTAAAGTATATTTTTACACCAACTTTCTTTTTTCTCTGACGAGAAAAGTGTTTTGGCTTGGGAAGAATTTACATGCAAGAATAATCGTTCATATCATGGAAATTCGGGACCTGGAGGAGCACGCTTGTATTTTACTGTTATGTAACGATAACTTTTACTACGAACTCTTGCTTCCAGAACATAATCGTGTTTTACTTGGTAATTTTTTTACAAGAAAATCCGTATTCACACGAGCTTATTAGACTTTCGGAAAATTTTTAATAGCTCATCTTCTTTTTCCGAAGTTTTGTATATGGGAGTTTTATATATATATATATTGAAAATTCGTGTTAAAATAAACTTGCGAAAAGTTTTTATGGATTATACAAAATATATGCGCACGAATATTATATTTTTTTTCTGGGAAAAGTTTGATTAAAGTCTTTGCCTTTACACTTTTAAATACAAAATCAATATTCACGCGTGAACATATCGAATTCAATAAGTAATCAAATATTTACCGTTCCACTAAATGAAAATATTTATTGTATATTTCTCTTCGCACTGAGTGCCCACAAAGCTTTCATATCGAGTAAAATTCTCAAAATATAATATCCAACAATTAACATTTCCGAGAACGACAATTTCCACAGCAGCATCAGGGTTCAAAATTACCAAAACACTCCTATCCACAGGACCTGAAACCGCCCCAATTCCGCGTCTAAATAACACGCGGAGCGCGCACAGCCAATGTGGTGCTAATTTAGCGTCCGCGAGCGATTTAATTAAAAAAGAAAGTACGCAAAAATTACCTACTCCCGAGCGCTCGCGGCCGTCGGGTATCCCAATTAAAGTTAAGCGCCAGCGTAGGGCGAGAGAGAGAGAGAGAGAGATAGAGTTAATACAAATTACAGCTGAATTACGAGTCGGATGTGTATATGCGCAGGTGAAATAACAAGCGGTCTGGCTGTTGCCGGCTAATATTCGGCGGGCACAGAGCGCAAGCGACCGGTGCACATGCGGGGACGCTGCCGCTACTATGCCGCGCGCGCTTTGACAGCGATATCGCGGCTGTTAGTGTTGTCTTTATAAACTGGTTCTGTTGTGTTTTTTTTCCTTTTGTAAACAAAATATTTTTTGTTGAGATTTTATCTCTTTCCCTTCTTAAAAAAGTGATGAGCAGCCATGTTGAAGCATCTAAAGGCTTGATTTTGATTGGTCGATAAGAAGAAGACGCGAGAAATTTACTGTTTGGAATTTAATGTTTGAATTTTTTAATGGAATTTTTACATTTAGAGTAGTATAAAAATGATTAAGTTCTGACTTCGAAAAAATACTTAAATAAGTTAAAAGTAAAACGTAATGAAGATAGCATACATAACCTCAAAAACAGAAAAGTACGCGCGAAGCGCGTTTAAATATCGTTTGTATGGTAAAATTCTGATTTTTGTTAAAAATAACACGTTTATAGTTGTAAGTGTATAGACTAATTAACACTTTACTTTCGAAGATTGTTTATAGAGTTTTTTTTCGTATAAAAAAAATAGAAATAGCACTGAACGAGAATATAAGAACCGCGACTTGTTCAACTTTCAGTTCGAATAATTCTACATGTACATTTGTAGATGCAAGTTTTTCGTAGAAGGAAGCGCTTCAATAACTGAGTTTGCCGCAGTAAAAATATATCCGAAATATACGCTATTGCTCTAGATAGAGAAACCTCTTTACAAAAGAGTTCAATCCGTACCAACAAGTGAACTTTCAAGAACAATTCGTGGAAATCCAGCGCACACGGCGCGCAGGGAAGTAGAAATTCTTCGGTACGGTCAGACGAAGCATTCAAGCTATATAAATTGAAATTTTTTTTTCAACTTCCGCTATAGACACAAAAGCTGTGTAGTTTTTCTGAATAAAAATGTTTTTCGTCAACATGAAACTTTTTATAAAACCTATTTCAAGCTTTTTAATCACACTCTAACCGGGCTCTTACCGCATTATTATACCCTTCGCCGCACAATATCCCCGATCATCGCCATAATTTTACGTAATTGCAATACAAAACAGCCAATAACAACAATAAAAACATACCGTATATTTTCCAGCTGCGCCGTTATAAAATTCCTCAGCCGGTCGGCGTTCTGGCAAGCTACCAAGGTACAAGCCGGTATCGCTTTTTATTTCACGCGCCGTCCGCGTATAAGAATTTCATCGCGACGCGGCGTGTATAATATACATGTATATACGCGCATTCATGGCGCCGGTCAGAATTGCGCCTTTGCTGCAGAGCGAAATTCTGCGATGTTCAATAAAGCGCGACTGCGAGTGCGTGTATGTATTTTTTTTCGTTGGCTGTACTTTTAATATGTGGTATTAGAGGGTTTTCATACACGGAGAGAAATTTTATAGTGAAAATTACAAATATTCGAGACAAAATTACCAGTTTCTATGGTAATGGATGGACAGACTGACAATTTCAAACTTTTTACCAAAGTGCCTTGGTAAAATTTTTTTTAGTTAATTTAAATTAAAAAAATTAACTTTTTTTATCCATATTGATGGATATATAGTATTTTAATGTAGAAATAGAAACAGAAACAAGGATGAAAAAACATTAAACTGAAAAAAAATTTTTACGGAAGCGGGATTCGATCCGACGATCTTTGGGTTGAGAGTCCGACGTTCTACCGACTGCGCCACGGAAGCTGTTACCAACAGTTATTTGAATCGCCGTTATTACTTACTCAAAATATGTGTATTGTTTTCATTTTAACGTCGCGCACGCCTCTAGTATCAATCTTCTGAAACACAATAATGCGCAGTGCGCATGCGTGAGTACACAAATACCAGGTTATTTGGTAAAATTTATCAGTTTTCTTAGTAAAAATTCTTAGGTTACCTTGTAAAAATGACTAGATCTCAATTTTTACCAGTGTGTCTGGTAATTTTTATTCCGATAATTTGGTATTTTTTTTAAGTAGTTATGGTAGTTTTTCCTGGGAAACTTATAAATTGTATTAGAAACCTGGGAATATCACGGCTTTTGACAGTCTATCCATGCGCTACCAAGGCACCTTGGTAATTTTTACTCTAAAATTTCTCTCCGTGTATGAATTCTGAGCTTCTATTCTGTGAGTGAGAATTTTTTTCGTTTGCTAAGCTTTTTTTAGTTCTATCGTTATATTCCTTTAGTTTTATCGTTTTTGATAAAGGTTGGAATACGTTTTTTAATTAAAATATACTTGTATTCGACGTGCAACGACCAAAAACATCTGTATCGGATATATATGGGTTTTATTTGCATTCGCACACACATTTTTACATCCAGCATATTGTACCTGGAATTCATATACGATTACTTCTTTACATATTTACTTTCAACAAATACCTGGAATTTGACATTATATATTTCGAAAATCTACTCGAGAGACAGCTGAAATTTATAAAACGCAATAAACTCGAGGTAAAAGGGGAACAACAATGTATTAAAGTCACGTCTCTTCTTTTGATATGTTACAGACGGCGGCGAAAGTCGAAACACACTCGTGCAGGCACGCCACGAAACCGGCGAACAGAGAAAAGAATCAGAACCAAAAATGTATTCCATGTAAGTACAGTTTCTATATGTGTTCCTCCTCTCCTGCGGCATTGCATTATTTTGCAGTTTCAAAACATGGCTCTTTTAGCAAATGCCCACCGATCATGTTGACGAATTTTTACTGGATTGCCGTCGTGATTTACGAGCAATGTTTGACAACACGACGTAGATGAATAAAATAAACTTTAATTGAATTGTAGATTTTTTCACCCTCCATTATTGTACTTGTTGATAGAATTTTTTTCTCGATCAGGCGGGGGTTATTTAGAAATAATATCAACAAAATAAACTTTAGATTCAAAACTGAATAATAGATAAAATTAAGACGCACGGCGAACCATTTCTGTATCATTTGCTCAACGTATAAAAAACGAAATAATAATCCAAAAACAAAAACAAACATATCACGATTACTTTTGAAATTTCAAGCACATTCATTACGCATATAATATATATATGCGCACATACACGCGAGACACAAACACATTATTTCTCGGCGCGCATATTACTCTTCCTTTTTAAACCTAATACGCAGAATCCATCGAGCACGCGTCCCCTCCGGCTGACTTACCGCAGCGATTTACAATCGTTAGCACGGTGCGTCCCGCAATAAATTACCTTTACGTCCCTTCCCTCTTTGTCTCCTTATAGAAATAAGCAGCGGGACAAAAACTATGACGACTCGCGTAACTATTTTCCTCTTCTCCGCTCAATTTTGCAACGCACGATTCGTCGCGCTAGAGGACCGTCAATGCCTCTCCTTCTAGACCCTCGCGTGCGCTCAAAGAGCGAAAAGCACAACTTTTCAATGCGACAGTGGCACACAGACACGACGTGAAAGGAAACGAGAGAGAGAGAGAGAGAGCTTAAAGGCGCTGCAAATAAGAGACGAGTCGCGCTTTTCAGCGCGTGTAAATGAGAGAGAAAGGGCGCAGGGGTCCCGGAAGTCGGGTGAATTTTTCATGGCTCAGTCTTCGCCGTTCCTTTTCATATCGCCCTCCCCCCACCCCTGTGACACATGCACAGACCTCGCGCTACATTGCGCCAAGCGCTTTTTTAAATACTCTGTCTCTTTTCTTTTCACTTCTGTATAGCTCTGCTGTATACCCCAATGCATACACGCGACTTGTATACTTGTATTTTTTTGGGATTAATCGTGAGCATACGCCGAGTGATTAGTAATGTTTCCGTTTTGTTTTTTTGTTTTTTGCTTTTTATAAAGAATATTGCTGATTGTAGGATTGTCGCGAATAGCTTTAAAGAGGAATTCAAGTGCTAGCGTATTACTCACCGGTTATGAATTCGAATAAAAATGCGAAGACGATGTGTCATAGCGGAGTTGAAATGATGTGCTTGAGGAATTTTAATTTTCGCCTCATAAATATTCACTTGTTCGCTTTATGAGCTTCCGGGCTCGTTCAGTTCTTTATTGACTATATTATACGTGCATTACGAGGAGCGTTAAAATACTTTTTAGTAATTTCGGTGTTTATGCACCATAGTCGGATAAAATTAATTTAGAGTAATAAAAAAATAGCTTCTGAATTCCTCGATGAAAATTTCAACGTATATTTATTATACGTACATTCTTTAAGCTACTTGGAATAAACGTCCTATATCTCATTTGCAAATTAAAGTATCGCCGAAAAACCTTAACCAGCGTGAATAAAAATATCGCGCGTCCAAAACAGTCGCTAAATATTGAATACGCCAAGCTTTACTTTCGCCATCAAGAGATTCAAGAGCCCTCTTCTACTTCTCCTCTTTTTCTCACCTCCAAGGAAACTCACACATACATAGCCCTCAGCAGCCCTTCGCGACCTTTGAGAGCCGCACTTCTCCCGCAGTACTTCGCCGAACCCGTAAATATCCGATTCGAGGAAGAAAAAGCAGCGCTGCGCGCCGCGTCGCATTCAAAATGCTAAGAGCAGTTCCAAAGTTCAAGCTAACGTTTAATTCCTCGCTGCTCTGCCTCTCGTGGTTTGTTGCGCGATGGTTGTCTTGATTCATGGATGTAACGCTGAAGGCGGCGAGGTATTGCTTTGACAAGTGTGAAGACTTCTTTTTTGTTGTTGCTTTGGAATTCAAATTTCACTTTATTTTTTCATTGACGGTACAATTGAGTTTTTTTTTGTTGAAAATATTTAAGAAAATTTTGTGTTGGATTATAGTTTATTCTATATTCATTCAGAATCTATAACATGATAAAATTTACTTTAATTAATGTTTGAGTGAACAAGTGGAATTCGAAAACAATTTTTAGTTTTTCTATATTTACAAAAGTAATTGTATGTATAATATACTTGTAAAATAATGAATGGCAAAAATACGACATGCACCAAAATATCATTATACCCTTGAATTTTCCAATAATTCAGATATTGACTCGTTTAATCAATAAACATTTTACACTCATAATCATTATTGAAATTGTCAATAGAATGACACAATAAAGTAAATATGATAAGAAAGCGAGAAAGAAAAAATTGATTATTAATTATTTCAAAATTACTTCTAACAATTGAAAAAAAAAATATAATTTCAGTTCACTTTGTTTTATTTCATCCGACAAATAAAAAGAATTATCATTATTTTCAGACGATTACAACAGAGTCGTTTTAGATACGATAGAAGGTCGGCCGGACTCGGATTACGTAAACGCGTCGTACGTTGATGTGAGTATGATTTTTTCATCTAATAATGAACAATGTTTCTTTATAATTGCAATATTTCCTATACCAATCAACCATTTAATTTAAAATACAAAAAAGATATATAAAAAAAAAAATAAATTCAGAATATTTTCTTTGATGGATTCTATTGACTTTAGTAAATAAATAAATAGAGCTACCCTCCTTGACTATAAGAGCCAGACAAAGTGATCGATAATTTTTCACTTTGACGTTTCAGAGCATATTGAAGCCCAATGCCTACATCGTAACTCAGGGACCCATAGAAAATACCGTAAAAGACTTTTGGCGGATGGTGTGGCAGGAGGAAGCCGCGTGCATAGTCATGCTCACAAAGACCTTTGATTTCATCAAGGTAAGAGTTGAAAAGGATTTATATTCCCATCTATTTTTCGTCAAAGGCTGGGGAGAAAAATTATGTCTAGTATTTGTAGATTTTCGATTATCAAATACAAGTGGTTTGAGAAAGTGTGATACGTTAATAATTTAGTAAATAAAATCTGAAATAGATGATAATTAAATTACGTTGTACGTGTATATAAATTATCAAGTATCAACAATTCAATTATCCATACATAATAGAAAAGCATTTTATTCGAACATATCTCATTTACATTTATACATACGCATATATGTGCACATATCCCCGGTAACTAAGAAATGTCACACAAAACATAATTTGCATCGTAATTCCGTCTCATAAGGGCTTAGCCAAAGTTGAGGCAGATGACGAAATAAAGCCGTCTTGAGACCGCGCATAGAAACGGTAAACCGAGTACGTTGAAGGAAAGGGCGCCTGAAAGACAGAGAGTTTCAGAAGCATGTATATATACATATTCTGCGAGCGGAGCGCCCCCAGCGAATTTGTAGTGCGTGCTTTCGGTAATGGAAAGTTCTGTCGCGCTCCGCGCTTAATTGGACGTCTTTGAAAATAAAGTCAGTTGGGGTTATATCTCTGTCAAACATATGTCGCGTTCTGGAATTATTTTTCGAGCGGAATATCTTAGTTAGGATTCCGATAGTGCTTTGCACGTGCTAGGAAACTTGTACTTCGAAACTGTAAGATTGGCACGATTGACGAAGACATGCGGCTTGATATTGAGAAGCAACAAGCTTCTGCAGAAGTCGTACGACTTGAATTCTATGTAGGCGATAGAAGTACAAACTATAAAGTACTTTATTAACTTGTTTAGCCTTGGCGGTTATGTGTGGCTTCTGAGTCGAGGTGCGAGTCCAAGTTACACGCTCACACCCCAGAAGAATGAAATCCATGATCCCCAATTCATAATACGCCTTATCTCGTAAGCTTGAGGCGAAAAGAATTGCTGAAAAAGAAAATACCTTTACTTGATTTTTAACATATTATATTTATTTATAAAATCCTTCTATTTTTTTTTTTAAATAAAATTAATATATTTTACTTTTATAACCATTCGTATTAAAATCGAAATACTCCTAATTTTACTCGCGACTTTCATTTATCATTTTATAAATAATGTAACGTAACATCATACCAAAATCCTTAAATTAGATAAATTTATACGAGAGCCGAAATCTACATACACTTACCATCGAGTTCCACTGAATGTCGAAAATTCCGAACACGAAAATACAATTCACCGTACTTCCGAGCCCATTCGTAACCACTCTATATACCCTTCCTCTATATCATAACACCGCACGATCGCGCACAGGGTCGCTAAAAATAAGGACCACTCGCGCGGGTAGAAAAGTCGGCGTATGAAAGTCGACGCGTCGCGTAATTTCGTTTTGATTGAATGCGTGGGGGTATACGCGCCGGAAGCTCGAGCACGTCTCTTTCTCTCTCTGCGACCTGACGCCGTGCGCCTAAGTGAGTTAGGGGAAAGTTGTTCTGAACTAGTTACTTAGAACGCGCGCGAGCTTCTGCGTCTTCGCGGGTTTATGGAGTCATACTTTCGCGCGCGCGAAAGTTTCCCCAGCCGTGTGATGTCTTTCTCTCGCTGTCTTTTTCGTTATTATTTCTAAGGCTGCTGTGTAACAAGCGATGCGTTGTGAAGATATCGGATGCTATTAGGTGTTTTTGTATAAGCACGATAAAGAGCTGAAAATAGGTACAAATGACTGAAGGATGAACAAGTAAAAAAAGTTTTGGTCGTATCACTGAGAAAAGGATTTGTTTACTGTTAATATGGCATTGTAACTGTTAACATGCTTAAATATGACCGAATATAGGCATTGTAACAGTTATAATGCCATGTTAACAGTTAAGTTACCATGTTCTCATAAACAATTTCAATATGTTACTTGAGAACATTGATATTGTAACAGTTACGATATGCTTATTATAGTAGTTTTTTAATCTAATGGATAATTTTTTACCAGGATGATGTTGTTTTATAACAAAAACGTTTGAAATGAAAACATCATTTATTTTTTTACTCCAACGTTTCGGACATTTTTATTGTTTATCCTGATGAGGGACATAAACAATAAAAATGTTCGAAACTGGTAGAAAATTGTCTATTAGATTCAAAAACTACAATTTATAAGAACTTCTACCATCAGCTACTTTCAAATCTGAATATGTTATTAGTTAATATAGATATTGTAACTATTACAACATCACATTTTATCCTTAAGGGAGTTCTATGGTAAACAGAAATAACGCTAAGACAATTCTGAAATTTCGCACATTAGTTAACTTTTACATGAAAAGCTCTCATATAAATTTTTAGAAGGCTAGGCTACCTAGAAGTCAAGAAATAAAAATGTTTTAATTTTTCACTTTTTAACATGGGCTCTTATGGGAAATCACGATTTCGTTGTGTTCATTTGCGTATAAGAAAGAAATTAACGCTAAGATATTTTTGAAAATTTATTTAATAGAAAGACAAATATCTTATGAAGATTTATTTTCTTGCAAAAGTATCATTGGATGCCTCTAATTTACGGAAAAAAAGTTTAAAAGCGAAAAACATACATTTAACCTCAAAATATGAGTCAAATCAACTTCTCAATGGAACTTTATATCGATATTTAAGACTATTAAAATAGATATAATTATCTAAAATGAAAATATTATTGGTATTTAGTGTAAGTTTATTAATAACAACATCTGTAATAAAGTAAATCAACAACAGATAAAATGTGTACTTGTTTTGACTAGTATAGTTACTATAGAACTCCCTTAAACATGTTAAATAGTTGTATTTCAAATAGATAAATATGTTAACAGTAACAATATTCTTCTCTCAGTGTAGAAAAAGAACATAGTGGTAGATGAAGTGCGGGTATGTGCGTATTAGCGCAGTACGTATAATTCCAATAGACCTTAAAATGAGGATACTATTTAATTGAGTAATTATGTTCTTAGTAAAATTAGAAGAAAAATGACATGCCGTATTTAACATAAATAGTTTGACAAAGAGTATTTTGATCCAGTTTGAAAGAAGAAAACTACCCTCGTAGAAAATAAACCAACTCGGATGGCTTATCTACTAACTTTTGGCCAATAATTTAGGCCAACGAATAAGAAAAATATTGACCAACGGTTAACCAACGGTTGGTGGACTATCAATCAATAATAAAACATTGAGTAACTCATAAAACAATAATAGAAATTAATAAGAAATATAGATATGTAAAAAGATTTTGATACATAAACAATAATAAAAATTATTGTAATGCATTAAAAAAATATTTGAATGAAGTTGGGAGTAAATTTATTTGAAGGTTAAGTAGACAGCGTAGCACGTGGGCTATGCTCCGAAATTACTGTCCGCATCCCGCTTTCCGCAAGACAAGCACACATGCACATAAATACACACATATTACATACACACGAGTGCGATCGCAGGTTCATGTGTTATGTATAGGTAAAAGTATTTAACTGCGCAGACTCATACGAGTCACGTGACGGGATTGCCGGGATCGCGTGTTTTGCTTCACTGTAAAGGTCAGATGGTAACGGAGCACCGTGTATAGAAAACGGAGCAATACGAGTACGAAGAATTTATGTAGGATACTTTCAAATTTTAAATGTAGAATACCTTTTATGTAGGATTCTTCAAATTTTAAATATAGGATACTTTTAAATTTAAAAAAATATAAGTATCCACCTGTACATGTCCTGACTTACGTCAAAAAGTCACGCACACTACACATTAACACGCCCTAACCTCAATTTGAACAAACAAAACTATACTCGTTACCGATTTAACCATATCTATCTGAAGAAAAATACTATTAATATGTGGGTTTTGATTATTCTATGAATAATACAAATTTTGAGAGTTTTATTTAAATAATAAGTTGTGTAAATGATTTTTATTTAAGATTTTTAATATTAAGCATTCATTGACCAAGCGCAAGGGTGATTCCGTGACGAAATAAGCGGTATTTATCGCTAACTGTTGGTTAAACGGTTGGCCAAATCCTTGCGATTTGGCGAACGGATGGCGTACAGTTGGTTATAATTTCTACCAGGGTAGTTACTCAATTATATTGTTGCAAAAGATGTGAAACTTAACTTGATAAATCCATTGGCATCATTCTTTCCTTTCGAATACATTTTTAGATAGCACACGACGATGTAATTTTCGCGTGACAGATGCGAATTTAGTTAACGAGACAAAGTTTTTTCATTCGCGTCACCGATAAGTCAATACGATAGACTGTATTCATTGTTTTTCGTGTACTCCGTTAATTAGATAAGTTTTGGAGAAGCCTGATTGGCTTTGCAATAATCTAATCAGTTGCAGGACGTGACTCGCTTGATTAGAGAAACAGCCCGATGACATTGTAGTAAAGACAATTTGCACTGAAGTACTATTGTTAGTCGTAGTTAACTTCTGATTTAATTATTCTTCTAAGCCGTCATTCCATCAGCAAAGCAATAAAATAAGCTTTATCCCGTCTAATACACATAGTTGAAAGTTGAGAGGTCATCGACTCAATAAAAAATTTCACTCCATCATGGTATTTTTATTCAGTTTTATACAAAGTAAGAGAATTATTGAAAAATGTGTCGTATCTTATTATTATCAATTTTACATAAATAAACTTATATCAGTATATTATATCAGTATAATGTTGATAATTAAAAAATTTCTTCCACAACATCACTTCAATTATTGATAAACTAAATTTTGTTATAAATATAACAATAAAAAATCTACAGTTTTAAAAATATACTTGTATCTGGAAGGGTACAGAAATTTTTATTATTTTATACTCCTGGAATATGGATAAAAATATTGGAAAGTTGAAACCAGGTCGAATTACTGCATTCGAATGAACGATTTTAAACAAAGAAAATATTATACTATATGTAACATGTTTCCGAACTATCCCACTTTGAATTGTTTTAAAAAGCACACGAGTAAAAAAGTATGAAGTTGTTCGAAAAGTATACTATTAATTCTTTGTTTTTAAAATTTCGAAAAAAATAAAATCTAATATTTCAATTGTACAATATTGTGATATGACAATGGGTCTGAAGTTCGGATCGTTGGAGTGCAACGAAATAATTTTTTACGATTGATTAAAGTTATTCAACAATGGAAATTTTATCTAAATCTTTGTTAGAACATTATTTTATAATATAAAACACTAAATCTATACGCAAAATTAATATTAACTAGTATAAACTTGAAGTAAAATGAATTATTTTTTTTTATTTCGTTGCACTCCAACGTTGCAAACTTCAGACCCATATATATGACGGATGGTAACTTCCTTTTAAGATACATAATCCTTGCACAAATAAGGTACTACAACTCCTAAATTACCATATAGTTGTTTACGATTTGTGGACGCAAGCTACAGATCGCTTCATCAACGCGCGTTTCTCGGAAGACCTCGAACCCACGAAAACCTCGCTCTCTCGCTCTCTCGTGCAAACATTGACTCCCATTGGCATTATTCAGCAGTTCCACTGAAAGACGCCATCGAATATATACGCGTCTCGCGGACTTCCCTCGCGCTCGCAGAAAAACGAACTTCCCAAACGTTGTTTCCCCAACGGAATTGCTCGAGCTTCTCGGAAGGAAGGAAAAATCGATGGTCGCGAAGAATCTCGGGGAAATTTAATTTTTTTCCACCCTATGGCGCTCCAATCAGACGTCGACGATATACCCAAGCGAACATCGACGTTTTCTCCCCCCCCCCCCCCCCCCGCCGTGTGATCCTATATATCGAGCGCGAGAGATTTCCTTTTCCATGCGAAATAGCTAGCTATAAGCTATCTCTCGGCAGCGCGAGATTTCGTTGCGCGGTAGGTAACGCGGAACTGACGGGATAGCGTGCGCGAGGAGACGAGGCGTAGGGTAGTGGTCCGTATTAGTGTGCCTGTCCATATTTGTGTGCCCTATTATTAAAACATATCCTAGAAGTGAACGAGTAAAAACGTAACACTAAAATATTTTTTTTCATAAACTATAGTTAATTAAGTTTAAATAGAATTAATTACTTAATTTGTTTTCATTTACAATAACATTAAAAAAGAACTTTCAAAAATATGTTTCACGGTTTGCGGTGTGTCACGGTGTTTCCTTGTCCAAACCTGCTAAGAAATGACATTTTTAAAAGTAACATTAAATAATGTTTCGGAAGGATTTTAATGTGGCATACAATTGATTATATCATAAAATAATATTATGTTATATAATAAACTTTAATATAAAGGTTTTCAATTGATTTTAATATTTAATTAATGGTGTCTACTAATAGGGCCAGTGAAAAACGACTTGTCCAGATTTGTGTGTGCACAAATACAATACGAGCATGCTCGTATCGGCGCTTGAATAGAAAAGTTAGGTTAGGTTGTCTGCGCACAAACGTTGTTTCATATCGCATTGACGACCTTCAGGAGTTTTTACCGTATTGGAATTAATTAACATTCAATGTAAACAAGGGTTAGAAATTGATTATAAATGCACTACAGTTAACAAAATAATTTTGTTGGCAATGATAATATTATCAAGACACATTAATGTGGGGCACACAAACGTGTATATCCACATTAATACGGGGCACACAAAAATGTACTTTGATGTCTACTAGGGCACACAAATGCGTACAAAATTTTTTTTTTTATATATTGCTTGTAACTTTCGTAAATATAAATATTTTTCTATAAAAAAAATTGTTTGGTGTAGATTATTACTTTTATTATCTATATAAACCAACCGGAATCTCTGATACAGCTTAAATAGTCTATTATTATGCGACAAAACTGAAGAGTTTCTTAAACCCACACTAATACGGACATCTACCCTAGGTGCTCGAGTTATTGGTGTACTTCTGCCGATGGAGTTACGTGTAACTGTTACCGATAATTAGATTTATCGGATATGAGAGCGGATATCGTGTTTGGCAATAAGTAAATAATCAAAATTGGCTAAAGCGTTGTTACAGGTTTCTAGAAGTCAATACTTTCTTCTTTGTCAGTAAAATCTTATTTAGTATAAATGCAGAAAACATTGCAATTATTTTCAAACTTCACTTTTTGTAACATTTTGGTGAATATACGGATTTAATCGGGATCTAATTCAGTTTACGATATTTTTTGTACATTGTCACGTGATAATCCGTTAGGATCTCACGGACAACTATCAAAATTTTGGACGCCGATCTCAGAAATATTTTGTTTTCATTCCTGCTAGAAAGAAGAACTCTTAGTTATCTTTATCCCCCATATCCTCCCATACGAATATGGTGGCGCTTTGATCTAGTTAAATTAACCGAATAGTATATACGTTATAACAAGAAATGCTCCCAATTGAAAAGGGTTATGACAAATAGTTATAGTAATTGGTTGGATGGTATAATGATAATCAATAATAATGGTATTACTCTATAGGTATAATTTACTGAAACAAGAACGATTAATCAAGTCACGTTAATTTAGTTTTATTAATTAAAAATATTCATTAGCAAACATTTTATTATTAGACACTTAAGTAATTAATTCTCTGATTATTGCATACAATACTCTGATTTCATAGTAGTGATATTCGCAAACTCACTAGAGTAGAGTAACAATTTGATTTATTTTAATTATCTTATTTTAATTTATTTTCTTATTTTATTATTGACAATTGGTTGATAACCTTTAGTAAATAAATAAATAAATGGAATATAAATAAGTCCGATTAACAATTCCCCCGATATGCTATTAGTAGTGGCGTAGTTCGGAAATAGTATTTGGATTCGAATAGATTCTGGATCGTGCCCTTAGTTATATCCAAAGTCCAAAATAAGGTATAATATTTGTTATAGATCCTGGTTCATAGACTCTCTATATGTCAATTATTTGAATGTTAACTCGGACAGAAATTCGTTATTCTGCGATTAGGTATATGTTTATACTGATTACTCTCTAGAGGAGGAGTACTGTTTGCTTCGGATTTTCACTACGTACTACCGATTGTAACGACGTCGTGTCGCACCTTCGGCCCACCCCTCTCCCCTCTCTCTCTTTCCCTGGCTCTTTCGCTCCTCACGTCACTGCACGATGCGCAATTTCGACGCAGTTTTATGCTACGTGACAGATTTTGCAGGTTGAATGAACTGGGGCACATTTCAGCATTATAATGTTGAAATGTGCTCTACGTTTTAAAATTGAATTACGAATATACTTTATGAGTTTAATTCCGAATAAATTCATTTACAAAAATCTGTCACGTAACATACATATTTTGTTTTGATCATTTATTCTCTTACAATATTCTAATCATTTATTGTCCCTTATACAAAATCCTTTTACCTTTCTTTTCTTTCATTAATTTAAACACACACACACACACACACACACACACACACACACACACACACACACACACACACACACACACACACACACACACACACACACACACACACACACACACACACACACACACACACACACACACACACACACACACATACACACACCCACCCACCCACCCACACAAACACACACACACACACACACACACACACACACACACACACACACACATATATATATATATTCCCAGAAATCGAAGCCGTTAAAAAGCTATCCGACGCAGTAATTACAACTTTAAAGAAGTGGCACAAAATTTTAAACTTTCGTAACTGCAATAAAGCGAGCGACAATAAACGATCGAAAAAAAAAGTCTAACGTCACTTTATATAAAATTTCATCTCTCGAGGAAGTCGGGAGACATAGACTCAGAAGTTTTTAATTCATTTACTTAGGGGATTGTTCGAGAGTATAAATGTAATAATCAAGTAGGTCAAAAAAAAGAGAGAGTCGCCACGATTAGCATGGCTTTAAAACTCTTTATTGAAGGGCCTTTGCGACGTTGCAGTTCAGCGTTTTTCAACTTTAATCCGGCTCGTAAACTATCTTTTCAAACTCGGATGGGGCGATAAGTAGATTGTGTCCAGGATTGGCCGGCCGGGACGGCGCGCGGCCTATATATTAAAAAAGGCGCCTGGATCACTCCGGCTTCCAATCATGGTAAAAGGATTCATAAGGCTGTAAATCTCCTTTATTACGGTGCTTTGAATAATGGGATTTGCGTGCGTTAATTATTTTCGTACTTCTTTTTCTTCTAAATACAATTTTTTGCATGAAAATGTAAGAGGATCCTGTAAATAAGATACATTATTTGATTGTCAACCTTACAAAATTATCCTTCGGCGACGCTAGTCGTACCGTCACCTTCGTTACGCAGAGTTTTTCCAACATATCACTTGATTGTACAAAGCGTGCGCTTATTGAATCATTCTGAAAATATCTCCTAGAGAAATTAGTTTTTGTAAATAAGAAGTTTGCTACTCCAGGCGTATAATTTTACTTTTTACAGTTAGAATGAAAATTACTTGATTTAATTTACAGAAGAGATCTTTTCGAAGTTAGAACGTCAAATTAAAACGTTCGTTTCTTCAATTAAAACGACTATTTCCAAACTTTACAATTTTTCTTGACAATGTGTAAACACTTCTCTTATTCATAATTAAAAAATTAAATCTTCGATTAGCCCGTTTTTTCGATAAACCGCGTTAATTCTTGTGTACACTTCGAAGCTCCCCTCTACAACCCCTAATGAAAAAGAAGATAGAAAAAATGCTCAACCAAAGTTGTCCCAATAACAAAGCCCGAGACCGCAATTCAACGCACGTTCTAATCACAGCAGCCACTCCGCGGCGGGCTTTATTGCTCACCCCGATGCTTTCCCACTCACACCTACACGTGACACGCATGCACACAAATACACAGCCGAAACTGCAGTCAAAATTGCACGAGCCGGCGCCTCTCGACCAAGTTTACCGCTCGCGCGGATACGAGCTCACGTGCGTGCGTGCGCGTGTCTTTTTCTTCTTTCCAAAGTTGCCAAGACACGTTCGAGAACGTTTCCCCCCTTTCTCTCTTCTAACGATGCATTTAAGGAGATTCGAACGTGCTCAAGGTGGCTGTCTATTCTCAGGGCTTTAGACTCGATGGGGGATGAGCGGTTTATGGGGGAGAAGAGGGGCTGATGAGTTAAGGATGTTCAATGGTTACTGCAAAGTTAACAGAAGTCTTTGAAATTTTAATATATCATTACTTAGATAAAATAAAAGCAGCTTGAATTTTTTCAATATTTTATACTGAGCATTTTTTCGAGAAAAAAATTCTTGAAAATCGAGTTTTTGACATAGGCTCTTATGGGAGAGTGAGGTTATGTGACCTTTGAACATAAAAATCTCTTATAAAAAGTTAAGAGATTAGGTTAAAAGACCTGTATTTGAATAGAAAATTAATCAAAGAATAAAAACTTAGAGGGATCTTGACCGCTTACAGGGCATTTGGGAAAGAAGTAAGTAAAAACGTAAACAAAACACCGAGTTCGTTGGCTGCGCGAGGAGGTGCGCGGTGAGCGGGGAGCACCCGCGAGGAGAAAGGGGCGTCCCTCGCCTCGCCCCGCAGCATGACACCATTGAACATCCTTAAGTCGTCGTTGGGATATTGAGCTGTTTTTCTATGGTCCTGATCCAGACTCTGGCATTCAATGAAGTGTCCTATATAGTAGCTTGTCGGCGTGCTGAAGACTGTAATGGCATTAACATTTGTTGTTTTTTTTCCTTTAATAATATTTAGTTTTACAAATTAATTTATACTATTTTGATTAACATTGTCAGCGAACGACAAAGCTTCGCGAAAGCTCAGCATATTTGATGTTAAAGTTATGATAGACAGCTGTAATTACAGCGCTCTCGCCGCGCTGCGGAATATCAACTCCGTAATCCAAGTATAAGTGGATATATACGTCGAGTACAGTAAGACAGGTGCAATACAGGGTTATCGTCCCATATTACAGTTCGGTTTTCTAATACATAAAAAGATTGCACATTTTGTACATATATACATTTTCGCAACGCGTTTTCGCTCTGCAGAGAAGTAAAGTAAAAAAATCCAAAATGATTACTTCAGATAAACGAGCAAACGGTCGGCGTGATTCTAAAAGCACGTATAAATCCACGAAAGGGGAGTTATTCTCTTAAACGGCAAAAAAAGAAGCCACTGAGTTTCGAGCTCGCTTTACCGCTTCTCGCGCGAAAATTAATTATGCACAAGAGAGTTGCACGTATACATACACACATATACACAAATACACGTACGACTATATACATATCACGGGGCGAAAAAGGTTTCGCTCTGCGCTGGCACGTGCGCGCAATGCGTGGCAACCGACACGTGTGTTATATTTGCCGGGTATTTTTTTTCCTTTTGTTAATGCGGGAGAACCGTTACATGCACGCGGGAATGCATGTGAATTAGAGATGGGCGAAAAAGAGTGTGCGCTAATGTCGAGGTTGAAATTTCTGCGTTTGTTGGGCTGTGTCAAAGTTGGTAAAATACGCTCTCGAATGAATAATATCAGAGATAATCAAAAAACGAATGCTTTATGTTTATTGCAGTGTAGTTATCCTGATGGAACTGTGGTAAATGGCTAAAAATTTAGTAAATGGAAAACAGTAGTGGCTCATGTTTCAGTACATCTCTTTATTCAGTTCTTATCGTAATTTAAATCTCGTACTGTAAAACGTCCAATAACAATGATTGCCGATTAATATTTAGAAAGATTTTGTCTAAGATAATTTAAAGATTATGGCATTTCAACATCCGACTATCTTTCTTGATCATTACCATGAAAAGAAAACCATTAGTGAATTTTCTTTTACAAATATAAGTGTCTTAAACTAACGAGCTCAAAGAAGTTGGTAACATGTAGCAAATCGAATGTTTTTACATCGTTAGATGTAAGAAAATGCTCTCTAAAACCATTAAGTGAACGGAGAAAGAAACTAGATCTATTTTAAATTAGTTTATATATAGACTACTATCGAGTAGACGTTCGAGAAAAACGACACTAATTTCTACAAAGACGAAAATATCAAACCTAAAATTCTGTACGACATACCGGTAAAATTAACATGAAAAAAATAAAAACAGCAAACAAGTATAAAATATAGAAAATCAAAAGAATCAGAATCTACAAATATTATCAGTATCATTATTCCATTCAGATGAAAATGTAAAAAAAGAAGCAGAAGAAGTGGAACAACTCAGCCTTTTTTACTTTTATCAGCCCCTCGTTACACTCTGCCATTCGCCCCCTCCCCAATACACAATTTTTCCAGCTGATTTGACATTCGAATAAAACCGGCAAATTCGATTTCGCAGGTTATGTGCATGCAGTATTGGCCCGCGAGCAGGGACAAGGACGAGGCGTACGGCGAAATCAACGTCTCCGTGCTGAAAGAAGAGGAGCTCGCGAATTTTCACATACGAACGATAAAGCTGTACAAAAAGGACGAGCAAGACGTAAGGCTCTTTATTTCGACTACCTACTATACTCCTCCTCCCTTCCGTCCGCTGTATTTCCCCTCTCTTGCTCGTGATTTCCGCTCGAATTCCCCGAGCGACTGCCGCGCGGAAAATCGCCTGGAAATGCGACTCGCGCCCACGTGCACGATCGTACCTCCGTAACGGCTGACGAGAAAGAGCGTAACGATGTAAAGAGGGAGGGAAACTTGGGGAGGACGGGGATAGCCCGAAAATGATAAGCATGCCCGTTGAGGGAGTTATAGTTTAGTGCATTTTGGCATTTTCAGAGGGGAAAAGTTGCCGAGAGCTCGATATATAACTCGGAGATGTGCAAAGAAATATGAAGCTTTTGAGAGGACGCGGAATTGTCGAGATCAAAGACGCCGCGTTGTATTGAAAAGAAATGCGTTGTAGTATAACCTTTGTCGTATGTAATCGTTACGACTTAATGTAATACTCTGACGGTGAAATTGAGTTGAAAATACTTCACTTTCGAAGAATAATTCAAAAGCATACCTTGTCAGCATTCATTTTGTAAACGCTATTGTCAATCTTTAGTAATACTTATTTCAACAATATAGATACAATCTTCATGACAAACTATACTACTCAATTAACTTTGTTACAAGTTTTTCTTCGTTTTCCCATCCAAAGTTACGAAAACAAGTATCATTTCAAGTTTTAGGCGGTCGTTGATTAAACTTATGCATCTATATATATATATACACACAGGGCGCATGGAATAAACAATTCCGTTCGGATAGCCCGCAAGACGCCGCCAAGTTTGCGCTGCGCATTTTCTTAGCTATCAGGCGCTGTCGGGGACGACGACGGCGGATAATAAAGTTTTCCGCAATGAATTCGAGAAAGCGGCGACGACTGCGTCGTGGCGAGTTCGTTATCTCGCTCGGAATCGTTTTGTGACTCTCGAGCGCGCTATCTGTCGTTAATTACACGATATAGTTTTGATATACATAGTCCCAAACTCCCAAGTTTCTCGTGTTTTTAATGCGATGAAGTGAGAAGAATGCTTTTGTTTTTGTCGCTTAGAAAGTTTGATTCTAAGTGAGAACAATTCAAACAGATGTATATATAACTGGAAGAGATTTAAGAATAGTTTTGGACGTTATTTCCGAGGGTTTTTGATCTTTCAATCTATATAAATTAAATAAAGTCCGTAAGTTTTTTTTTTGTTTAAAGCAATTTTAAATATAGTTACTTTTTCACGTAATAACAATTATTTCTCTCTCGTGCGGACACCTGTGATGCATTATCCAATTAATGTATAAAATTAGTAAATATTTACGGAAACTTCAAAATTCCAACAACTCGTCGTAAAACACTTCACCTAAATGTCGACGATAACAACATCGTCCAAGCCGCGCGCCATCGCGCAATAGTCCTGACGTATTATTAGCGAAATTAACGGAAAATCCGTGCCGCGTCGTCCCCCTGCAACAATTACTCCAATTATACATGATGTGACGTAACGTGTGTGTACACGTCTGACGACGAAAAATATGCTCTCGGTTTGCGCAGGCCGTCACGGAAGAGAGGACGATACTTCAGTTTCATTACACGGAGTGGCATTCGCACACGTGCCCCTTCGGCAACGCCGTCCTCGAGTTCCGGAGACGCGTGCGCTCGGTCGTCGGCTCGACCCTAAAGAGTGAAGCGGGGCCAATGGTTGTACATTGCAAGTAAGTTCGACGTTTCACTTTTAATGAGGAGATTTCAGTTTTGTCATTGTACAAGAAACGAGTAGTTATTTAAAAATGAATTCAGATTGTGAAAGCTGAAATAGTTATTTATAAATTACTATAAGGTGATTTATGGCTTATATTCGAGCTGTCGATCTATAGGTAGCAGCGACACGGATGCACGTATTATCGGTGTATTTATTCTATACGAACATTCGAATCTGAAGCATTCACGGGAATCGAAAGGCTTGATCGAATGATTAATAAATCTCATACTTTTTTAATGTGCCTGCATTTATATGCGTATACTTATCAAATATACATGTAGAATTAATTAATACCCCCATTAACGCGGGTATTTATTAAACGCTCGTGCATTATTTCTTTGTGTCACTTGTATCTGTGTATTCTAAAACACGATTTAATAGAGTATATAATAGATTACACTTTGGCACGTAGTCATAATTAGATATCTTTTTATGAAACGTACACGTTTCTACATATGAGGCATTTCACGTCAGCTCTCCAGGCGCGGCGCGCGAGCGCGAAATCATGCTGTTTTCAGCTTGTGTTTGAAGGGCTAAGATGTATCTAAAAAAAATAATCCCCCAAGTGATTTCGATGTATTTTTTCCTCAGCTTTCCGATGGTGCTATTAGTTTCTCAAAATTTTTCAATTCTAACCTCAAAAAAACATAAAACGTGTTATATCTCAAAAACTATATTTTTAATATTTTTGTTGACCTGCTAGATCGAAAGAGGAAGAAATTTTACATGGATATAGCCTTTTTCTACATAGGGGTTTTTTGATTTTTTCGAGATATTATTCAAGAAATACTTAGAATTGAAAAAATTTGAGAAACTAATAGCACCACCGGAAAGCTGAGGAAAAAATACATCGAAATCACTTGGGGATTATTTTTTTTAGATACATCTTAGCCCTTCAAACACAAGCTGAAAACAGCATGATTTCGCGCTCGCGCGCCGCGCCTGGAGAGCTGGCGTGAAACACCTCATATATGAAAGTATAAACTCGTCCTCTTTAAGAAAACGGTTATTATATTATTTAATGCTAAGTTACCTCGTACAATTATATGAAATATACTGTAAAATACTTTCTTCTAAACACTATACATTCTATATAAAAGTGTTTCAATAAATTGTTTATTTATCTTGAGAACATAGTTTCTTTTAATAACCGCGATAGTATATCAGAAAGTAATTTAAAACTACTCTTAAAGTACGCTGAAATTTCAACATGTAATTTAACTCTTTTTCAATCCACTTTCCTGCGATGTAATTCAATCTCTTGTTTGTCTTACAAAAAAAACATTAGTGACGGCGGCGGACGATCAGGTGTTTTCTTAGCAATCGATGCGAATATGGAACTCGCGGAAGAGGAAGACGCGTTCGATGTGTTTGGATATCTGAAGAAACTCCGGCAGAGTAGAAAAGGTCTCATTGAAAATCTGGTAAGACATCTTGATCAATTTAATTCAATATTTGATCTTATGTTTCTAGTACACGTTATTTATCAGGAATTTTAATGAAGTTTAAATTTTTCTTATTTTCTTCTTGTCGGTACACGGAGAAAAATGGTGTAACAAAAATTACTATATTTATAGTAATCGTGGGACAGACTTAAATTATCATAAAATTTACTACAATTTATAATAAAAATTCCTATGTTTTGAGTAATTTTTACTATGTACATATAGCAATTTTTACTATAAATTATAGTAAATTATATGATAATTCGAGTCTGTCCCAAAGTTCCTATCGAACATAGTAATTTTTCTTACATTTATAGTAAATTTTCCTAAACATTTCTCTCAGTGTATGATAATTACTGACTGATGTAGAATGTATATACTTAACCAGTAGTACAACGCTACATTAAGTGAGCCATATACATTTCTTTTACTGATTCTGATCGTATATTTTACATTTTTTTATTTACTTTTGGTTTGTTATTAACACATGGTTTATAAATAATGTCGTAAAAAATCATACATCCTACAATTATAATTAAAATTAAATGTTGATTTAGTTCAACAAAGTAGTTCTCTTTATAATAAATAAACATAATATTTTTACAATGAACTAAATATACAATTACTCTTTATTAAGTTCATATCGTTAGGTATCTACATACACGAATAATTTATTAACCAGAAAGTCACATTTTAATTCTTTACTCTGAAACTTTCTCTTTATACTATCTTTTTTAACTCTATTTCCTCTTTCACTTGATAAAAATATATAAACATCTTCGAAAAACGTTATATAAAAAATCATTCGATGTTATTTCACAAATTTTCAAATGACACTAGTCTCACTTCCCCTAATCTACGTGTCCCCCAGGAACAGTACAAATTCGTCTACGACACGCTGGAGGAGTTCGTCATCTGCGGCCCGTCGTGGTTCCCCGTGTCGGAGCTGTCGGTGCGGCTGAAGCAAAAGAGCCAGAAGAATCCGATAACGAAGATGAACGAGTACCAGCGGGAATACCAGCAGATCTGCAAGCAGACGCCGCGTTTTACGATAGGCGATTGCGCCGGCGGCCATCGCGCCGACAATCGCGAGAAGAATCGCGACGTCCTCGTCGTGCCGCGTGAGTAACTTTTTCGAAAGATTTATTTCACCTTCTTTTGAAATAAGAATTAAACAAAATATAAGAATTAAATTGAAATACTGTTTTCACTGAAAAGTGTAGATATAATTGACAATGTTATTGAGGGCTTCAGTCGATTCATTTAGTTAATTTTGTCTTGCAAAATTGAATTTTATAGAATCTTTGTTCAATTCTTCATTTAGTTAGGAAAAGTTTAAACATTTTTCTAGTCACTTTTCGACAAGGTACAAGTAGTCTGAAATAATTTTCGAGCAAACTATAACTTTAGAAGAAGGATTATGTCAAAACTTGGATACAAACTTTTTAAAAGAATCTTGAAATAGTTTTTAATATATGGGAACATCATTTTTTAAAAGTGGGAAGGTCGATCTCGATTTTAAAAAATAAGAAATGTTTAATAAAAGTATTTTGCGTAATTGGATTTTTGCAAATTTTTATTTTTTAGCTGACAATTTCCGGCCTTATTTAACCAGTTTTCAAGGAAATACTTTCACGGACTATATAAATGCAGTTTTTGTTGACGTAAGTTGATTAATTATTTTTACATTATTGTAGAAAATTATACCATTTGCTAAAGTATGTTTTAATATTTATTAATTAACTATATTGATCGATGATGAAGATACTTTCACAGTAAATTTATCTAAATTTTATTGTAAAATGTAACATAGCTATAAATTTGCATACCGTTTTTACATTTCGCGAATAAAATATAACAAATGTTAAATTGCAGTTATAATTACGTCTTAAAGTGAAAAAAAGAATGATGTAAGTTGAATAAGTTGCACTTGACACGAAAACGTAAGCCACTTTACAAATGTACGGTTGTTCCATATTTGTTTCACTTATTCCACTTGGCCTCATAATATCAAAAAGACAATTAGCAGCTGTAGTGCCGTAACATCATAAAAGAATCTTTATTCACTCGTACTTTTAATTTTATTGAATAAATGCTATATAGCTTTACATAATGAGATTCAACCTTTGTTATCTTTTAATATTTTAACGAATAGTAAAAATAAGTTTTAATCAGAATACCTTTGATTTTCAACATTTCAGAATATCACTATTTTTATTATAATTTAATTCACTAATTACAAAATTTTCAAATAAGATTGATCATAAAATGAAACTTTTATCACTTCCAAAAGACTATTTTTTCAAAACTCATTAACAAGTACAAAGAGCATGTTCACCTCTTTCACCACTCCCAACCCCAACATCTGCCCATTTCAGTTCCACCCATTTCCACAATCTTAACTCTCCCTCACATACTGTACATCCCACTCATAGGCAGCCCAGGTGTATAAATATATCTCAATGGCGCGTTTTACTGCTACCCCGGCAGGGCTACACGAAGCCGCGTGAGTACATCGTGACGGAGTGGCCGGTGACGAAGAGCCTCGGCGAGTTCTGGTCGCTGGTTTACGACTACGAGTGCTCGGCCGTCGTCGTGCTCTGCGTCCCACCCCCCAACTCGGCCAACTATCCGAGCTTCTGGCCCGAGGGCCGGCACTCCAAGAAGTACGGGCCCGTGTTCACGATAGACCACATCAGCCACAACCATTATACCAACATCAAGACCTGGGTGAGTCGGCGATCTGCACGCGCGCGCGTTTGGTTATCGACTTTTCTTTTGACATTTATCCCTGGTGGAAATCAAAAACATAATAACTGACCATTTATATTAGAAACTTGCTATAAAATGGGAATTTCTCTTGTCCAGTTTCTAGCTTCCAATGAAACGCTTTTTCTCCTATTATTTGGCCATTTAATAGATTGAAAAATAGAATGAATTTTTCAAAGACAAGCACACGCTTGTTCTGGAGTATTTTAAAGGTATCAAAACTGATCAGTTTCTTTAGTCTGGAAATGGCTAGCAGAAGGCTTGCTATTATGACAAGGAGTGAGAGAGACATAATCAGATGGAGAAATAAAAATTTTGCTGAATTATTCATAGAATGAGTACAACAAATGATTTATCAGTTAATGTTATTTATTTATATTTTGGTAAGTCATCCAATGCACTTTAATGCTCTTTCATCAAAGATAAAATTAGTAAGTAAATCAAATACAAGTATTTTGTTGTTACGTCAATCTAAGAAATAGGCAAATAATGGTCGAAAAATCGTTTTATCCTAGCGATTAATTAGTCAGTTTTACTACCTATTTTCTAACTTCTTGGCGATTTCATATAGATGAATTTCTAATAGATGGTTTTAGAAAGAAATTTTCTAAGAAATTTTTTTTTGTCTCGAATGGTTGTAAATTTTTACGAATTCGTATATTTGATAATATTAAAAAATTTACTAGATTTTTAAGAATTTTGATCTTTCAGACGGTGACTTTTAGGCAATCTGATCTTTAATTAGGAAGAAAATGACAAGTTTTCTTTAGCATTTTTTATGTACATATTTTAAGGAAAATGAAACTTTAAATTTATGAAATAAGAAGGATTCATGAAAATCATTAAGTAACTTAGCATATTAGACTACTAAAAAAACTAGACTCGTGTATAAAAAAAGTCTGTTGCATGTTACCCGTTATTCTATGAATAATTATTATTGTAATCAATACGTCTAAATCTGGAACTTTTCTAAATATTTATTATAATCGACTAATAATTAATCGGCCATAATTTAAATAATTCATTATATGTCTTTTAATCATTCCATGCTTTAATGGATCTGCATGCTCTACTAAATTAGTCAAGTGTTAATCGACATTTTTTCAGTTATATATATCACATAAATTCATTTAAATGCATATCAGATCTTGTTTAATAGTACATTACGATACGTGGGCCGGAAATTGGATTTCCGGGCCGTGCGTGGTATGACGCCCGAGGCGAAGCCGAGGGCGTCATGACGCACGGCCAGGGCATCCAATTTCCGGTCCAAGTATTGTATACTATTTTTCTTACTCCCCGGCCGAAAGTACGTTCTGTAATTGTTAAATAATTGATAAAATTGCGTTGTCGTCTGCTAGCTGTGTTTGAGTGTTAGTTTTTCTTTCGGCCCGCTCGATAGTACTGCCTCTGTCGGCCGCTTTGGGTAGCTCGGTCGATATTACCGACCGTTTTTTCTTTCGACCCGGCGTGGAGAGCTGGTTATTTGGCCGTCTGCTACTTTCGCTATTGTACAGATGGTCTGATGCCCGCCCGACATTTGCAAGACCGAGGCGAAGCCGAGGTTTTGCTGGTCGGGGCGGGCATCAGAAACTCATTCATTAAAAAAAGACAACACCACTTTTTATTTCAACTAACTCTTTTTTCTCGTCACACGTGTACTTTCCTCTATCTATTTCGTACGTGTCTAACCTTCACACCACACAAACATATTTTCCTCGGACGCTCCCGTCCGTACGTTTACTTAATTGTTTCTACACGACTCGAAAGTACGTGTAGGAAACAAGAGGAAAAAACAATGACCACGATCAAACAACACCACTTTTTGTTTCATTTAACTCTTTTTTCTCATCACCCGTGCACTTTCCTCTGTTTATATCGTACGTGTCTAACCTTCACACCGCACAAACATCTTTCGTCGGACATGCGCGCAGGCGCTCAAGCGCCGCGGGTCAGGAAATTTCGGCAGCCAATCAGAGCGCGCGGTTGGTCTAAAATAGGATGCGAAAGTTTCTCTTTCGGCCCGGAGATGCGGGCCGGAAGTACGTACTTTCGGGTGGGCGAGTAAGAAAATTAAATTATGTTCTACTTGAGAAATTGAGAAAAGTTTCGAGACAATTTCATATCTATAATAAAGACGTTATTTAAAGATCAACTTAAAAGACATTCCATCTCAATTTTATTCATTATTTCATAATTCATATTACATAAAAAAAATACTATGCCGTAAACAAAAGAAACAATCTTTGCTATTCGAAATACTCACAACTTCTGCCTTAATATTTATTACAAAACTAAAAAGCAATTTTCTCTCCAATTCTTCTTCACACAACATATATTTCATATACTCACCCCCTTAAATCACTCGCAACAGGTGTTCCGCATAAACAAGAAGATCGTCTCGCTGACGGAGCTCATGGCAGGCGTGAAAGCGCCCCCGAAGACCGTGCAGCTGTTTCAGCTGACGTGTTGGCCAATGGGTCAGGCTGTACCCACGTCCACCAACAGCCTCGTCGAGCTGATGAATATGGTGGAGCGCTGGCGTCAGCGAACGGATTACGGGCCCGTGGCCGTCGTCTCGCCGGACGGCCGGAGCCGCTGCGGCGTCTACTGCGCAGCCAACGCCTGCATCGAGCAGGTCATCCAGCACGGCGAGGTCGACATCTTCCAGGCGGTGAAGACCGTGCGCCGACATCGTCCTCAGCTCGTTGAGAATATGGTGAGGACTTTTTTGTATTTTATTTCGAGATAAGAATCAAATAAAGGATTTAATAGTGGAAAAATTTAGTCTATTGGTTTAACAATGGCATTTAATTTTGTTTTTAACTATTGGCGTTTATTTTATTTTACGATAAGACGGTTGAATACAAAAGGTAATGTGAAATATTTGATTTGGACTATATTTGAAACATTACATTTTAATTGCCCGAATTTGAATCAATTGAGTAGCGCCAATTTGTGCATGAAGAATCTACTCAAAGGCTGAATGGAAAATGCATGCTCCATAAACCAGGTAAAGGTTTTCGTGTTTGAAATGGAGATCAAATGCACATTGGATTCCATCAAAGAACTATGTTCTGAATAAAATTTTAGGCGGTATGACCTATTTTATGTGCAGTCTTAGCGTTTGTTTGTGTGCTCAGAAATACGTTTTTTCGAGCGTTTTTTTATGATCTTTAACACTGTTGTTTTATATAGCTACTGCTATATATACACACATATAAATATTTGATACAAGTACTCTGAGAAGTAAGTGCTATACTATAACTATACGGTCAGGCCAAATTTACGTTTAATTGCTTCATGTATGATTCTCTGATACTAAACTGTTGGTTTATCAATTTCAATGTAACTGTTACAGTGTTTATGATGCTTGAAGATATATCAAATATTCCATTGTTTGAAATTCGGATTCAATAGAAAGGTTCAATTAGCCTAAAGTACTTATTCAATCAAACCATTTCTATAAGTTTTTTAAATAACATTCATATCAGATTATTTTATAACTTTTCCCCTACAATCCTATGCCAATTTTTATAAAAGTATTTTAATCTAAAACAATACCTCTATATGCGACACGATTTTGTAACATGACAAAAAAAATTATTCTTTCTGCTGTTCTTTTCATTGCAGACGGAGTACAAGTACTGCTACGACCTCGTTCTCCACTACGTGCTGCACTATCTGAACAAGGACATGAACGAGAAGAAGTGAGAAAGCGAGTTGCGGGACGAGCTGTGGTTCATCGAGTTCGGCCGCGGCGCCGCGCTGCCCCTCACGCCCGAGGAGGCGCCGGCCGACGGCGAGCCAGTGGTGCCGTGCGCCCAGGGCCGCGTCGTCATCGAGACGACGCGCCCGGCGTCGCCGTACTTCGCCACCTGCTCGACCTACCGCCGACAGATCCTCGAGCAGCAGCTGTCGTCGATCGCCTCGACCATCGCCGACGGCCTGCCCTCGACGTCCTCGGCGGCGAGCATCACCGCGTCCGGCGCCGCGAACCACCAGCTACACCACCATCACCAGCATCAGAAGATCATCGGCGCCTGCTTCACGAGGAGCGCGACCCTGGGCCCGCAGAGCCCGGCCTCGCGGCCCGAGGAGCTGCGCGTCCGGCCCTGGTACGCCCTCGACGCCGATGGCCATCATCAGCATGTGTCGCGCGAGGCAGGCAGCCCGCCGACAGCGGCCGGCGGCAATCAGAGCGGCAGCTCGTATCCCGTTTACCCGATCACCTCCTACGACCTCATGGATGGCGGCGGCAACAGCAATCACCGGGAGGCGCAGTTATCAGCGCGCGGTGGCGCCGAGGCCGCCTCCACCCGCACCAGCAGCATCGAGAGCGAGCAGCAGAACGCGCGGTCGAGCGTGCCGCGCAAGGCCTACATGGACCTCAGCGACGCGATAGCCATGCTCGACGAAACGTGCCCCAATCCCGATGCCAGTCCGCTCAACACTCCCAGGACGCCGAGGACACCGCTCACGCCACATCCGAGGAACAAGCGCGCGAGGTCGAAGAGCAGCGACAATTCGTCCAATTACAGCAGCGAACGGCTGAACGACAGATCGCTCGACAACCCCAAGGAGAAGGAGAGGAAGAGGCCGTTCCTGAAGAAGATCGGCATATCTATGACGGAGGACAGACCCCTGCTGGCCAAACTCGCGCCCAGGATCATGGGCAAGCCTTACCTGGAGAAGATCGGCCCGAGTCGCGCGGTCGACAAACCCTTCCTCGAGAAGATCGGCCCGTCCAAGACCCTCGACAAGTTCACCTTCGATACACCCAAGAAGAGGGACTTCATGGACACGAGCAGTAGGCTGACGATAGCCGAGGAGCCGGAGAATAAGATTGTGATGGAGAGGAGGGACGAGATCCGGGGATTCTCGACAGGCGAGCGTCGCAAGTCCGGCAAGAACTTTCTCCTCAAGATGTATTCGTTCGAGACGGAGGATCTGGAGGACAGCTCGCTGGCGATGAAGGCCCCTCATCGGGATCCTCTGCGGGGAGCCTCGTTGGACGATGTCCTGGATACGGGACCTAGTAGCATGCCACGCATCAACGAGCTGGGCGTGCTGGCCGGCGACGGAACCTCGGATGCGGAGACGCCAAGTACCAGTCGAGCCGAGCTGGTCAGGTGCCGGGTCACTACCAGCGAGGAAATCATCTCGTCGAATTCGGGTCTGAACTCGCCTATGGACATCATCAGCTGGGGTAACTCACCTAGACGGAGGGACTTGCATAAACGAGGACAGGAGAACGAGTTGACGCCTAGCAAAGTTTTGGAGATCAACAGCAAGGGTAACGAAAGTGTGCCAAACTCACCGACGAAGCGAGCCCACTCGTCCCTCACCCCCGAGAGAGTCACAGCCGTGTACAAGGACCTGGACAACGTGAAGAACGGGAGACAGTCGTCTGAGGATATCCTGGACAAGCGGAAAAGCAGGCACGAGCTGTTCGAGAAGCGTGGCATCTCGTCGGATAACCTCACGAAAGAGCGAGTCGCGACGCCGGTGTTCGCCGAGATCGGCGGTAAGGACGTAAACGGTAAGGGCTCGTGCTCGTCCGTAGTGTCGACCACGTCCAGCGCGAAGATTCTTCACGACAGGTTCGATAGCCAGGAAGTCTTCACGGAAACCTACGCTGAATTCAAGCGAAGAACGCAGGGTAATCTTAGCACATCGAACGCTCTGAAACGCCTGATCGTCAGAGAAAAAACTATATCGCCTTCGTTGGACATCTGTCTCAAAGACATAACCACGATAGATCGGCCGAGGCCCGAAGGGTCGCCAAAAGTGCGCTCAAAGTCCGCGGAGAGCCAACGAAGCAGCTCTAAGGACAAGCTGGACGTGCAGAATCGCAGGCCCAGGACGCGATCGGTACTGCGCAAGCAGCAGGGCGTCGACCACACGAGCTACCCGAACGAGCCGACGGACGAGGACGCGGATCAGCGACGAAAGATGGTCCACGAGCCGTCGCAGGAAACGCTGGACCTGCTGTCGGAGCTGCAGAAGGTGAAGAGCTTACTTAAGACACCATCAGTGGATAAGACCTACGAGGCGGACAACACGATGGAGCTCAAGCCTTTCCCCAAGAAGATCCTCCTCACCGATAAAGAATTCTGCCTGTCGATCGAAAGGGAGAACAGCGTGCGTAGACCCTCGCGTGTCGATACCCTACCATCACCCAATGCATCTATCATCGGAAGGAATAGGTCGCCTGATAAAAGGGGAGAGACGAGCACCTTAGGTCCTGCGCTGTTCGAGAAACGCTGCCTCTCGCTGGATTTTGCTGACGAGGACAAGTCATCGACTGGGCCGAAGACTGAGCCCCGGGCGTTGTCGTTGGCCTCAGCCCGTAGTCCACGCTCTGAAGATCTGCTCGAGGCTTCGGAGCTCGCTTTCATCACCAGCGACTCCAAGAGCTACAGCTCGGACGTGTTCAACTCGCCGACGGAGGAGATCGTCGGCAGTGGCGAGGAGAAGTCACCACTCGCCACCACCAGCGGTAGCAGCGTCTCCGTGGAGAAGGAGGTGCAGAAGATCGAGGCCGAGATACGCAGCTTCGAGCAGGAGCGCGCCTGCGACGTCGCCAAGTGTCTCAAGCGGACGCAGTCGAAGGAGGATACGAGAAAACCAGAGGACGAGAGAAAGGCAGAGGAAGAGAAGCGCGCCGAGAAGACTGAGCCACAGACGACCACTCGATCGCAGCAGCAACAACTACAGCAGCAGAATCATTACGCGGAGCTGGAGGTGGGCAGTGGTCATCGCGACCTGTCACAGATCAGCCCGAAGAAGCGCAGCGAGTCTCTAGAAGCACCGTCGCCCAAGGCGACGCCCTTCCGGCTGAAGAAGCGCCTCGGCAAGATATCGGTGGAGGAGTCGGTGAAGCAGGAGAGCTTCACCGTGAACAAGGTCGACTGCAAGGAGGTCGCCGTGCAGAAGAGGGCCAAATGCCTGCCGTTATAACACGCGAGGAGTGAGTCGGCGATTAGGGCCGACCGGAAGAATCTCGCGAGCGCACAGCGGGATGTTAAATGAAGGCCGAACCGTACACACACACATACACACTCGTACATACGTACACAGATACACACGATTGTCCTCTCTAGCTCATAAGCTTTCGGACCATTTTTCTATTTTAATTAAGATATATAAAAAAAAAAAGGTAAATAATAAAGCGAAGGTCACGGGTGTATACGCGCGACGTGATTATACGCAATTGCCCCCAAGGCTCCGCTGGGGCAGAGACACTTTTTGGAGAAAAAAAATTGTTGTTAACCATGCGACGATATTCTAACTGTAGTAATTAAATATCATCCAGACCTACATTGTAAACAATATAGATCGACGACGAATCTTACGTACGTTCTCACTCGGATCTCTTGTGGTTCTCATATCTTTTTCTTTTCTTTTTTAACCGAGCGTCTTTTTTAGCAATTATCCGCATCGGTGCATACAATTTAGTCGTATGTACGAGAAGGTGGTTTTCGTTTTTGCAGATTATTTTTTGTATATTGTTTATCTCCTTAGTCAGAGATGTGGGAGGTCGATTTTCAGTGTATGCGATGACGGGAATAATCAAGAAACTTCAGGGATTATCGACAACGTAAGAGAAGCAGAATTTTAAAGTCTTTATAAATTTGACAAACCTTGAAAAATGTAAGTGTGAGTTCTTACAATCACTTTTGGTACCTTTTTATATATAATGCCGTTATTCGATGAGCTTCGAGCTTCGTTAGGCGATTCTATTTGAAATACAAAATTTTTAAAACCGATTATTAACGAGATAAATCTTATGTTGCAAATTCAAAGTCTTATGAAACTTAAGGCGACTAAAAACCACTTTATTGCGCAGTGCCTTGTCCGTATAAATATACTAATCGACGGAGCAGCAGTAATGTCAAGTCCAATGATTGGGCATGTCGATATAAATTTCCACTCGGAATATAAAATCGTCCTTGATATACATATATATATATATAGAATTAACGAGAGAAAAAATGCCACTGAGGGAGCGAATTTTGGAAGACGTAAGGCGCTGCTGTCGCACAGGGCGACGTAAACGTTGTCGCGATTACAAGGGATAATTTGCCGATGCAACCGATTTCAATTAAACAAGGTCGAAATTTCAATTAAAAATTTTCCCGATGTGTGCCCGCAACGACGTTTAGATGCACGCGCGACACGGCGAAACAAAAATATATAGGACAAAAAATAATGATCGTTATACGTTCCTCTTGTGATTTTTCTAGAGGCATAGATAGATTGGAAATGCGCTGATTGTACGGAAAGTATAAACTATAAATAAATAAATATATATATAAATATTATATATATATATACACGTTCTAGTCGTTAACGTTGTAATTGTTAAGCGTATGAGAATATTTGTACGTTATACTAAAAGGAGAAAAAAAATAAAATTTAGGACCTTAGAGCTCAAACATTGTATAGAAGTTCGTATATATTTGAGGTATGAATTTTCGCGCGTTCGTTCACTTTTTGTTCTTCGTCCTGTTCTCTATCCTGGGAATGATTGTACACGCGATGAAATGGAAGATGACGCGAGCGCGCGTGAAAGCCGTTATACCGAGATCCTATTAGTCGACGAGATGTGCCAAAGAAAGATACGACTTATATTCTATGTTACGCGATGTTACTTTTATAAATAGATATATTAATACGTACGCCCGAGTACGTAAAATATATTTATGAAGGAAAAACAATTGAGTGATAGTGTGTTGAACGTTTACGTGTCATTTGCCTTTGGATGTATCACGTCAAAGCGTCTTCTTTCTTTTTGGATTTTTTCTTCTTCAACGATTGTAGATACATGACTTTTTCTTTTTTCCATTTGTCTTACGAGGATATCTATACTTGCCTCTGTAATATTCTTTCGAAGAAAACCGCGTGTGTAAAACTTTTTATTTTGATTATAGTAATGTTTTGAACGAACAGACGACGACCACGATGACAAAACGAATATAAGGCGAGACAGGGTTACACGATGGCATTAAGTTGCGTGGTTTTATTTTTATCAAAGAGCGCATTGTAAGAAAAGTAAGTAGAGAAGCCGGAGCGATTAACTCACCTTTTGTTTGCTCGACAGCTATCCGTCCATCAACTCGGCTGTCGTCTTAGCGTCCGAACTTCTGTGCGACACACATATTGTATAATTTTTTGCCGATAATTTTTTCGCACGGCTTGCAAAGAATGAAATTTTCGCTGCAAGGCATAAAGAAATGAAAAAAATAAAGAGAAAACTCAGCCCCTTCTTTCTCGCTGGCGAGATAATTTAGCGTCAATTGTTCTTTCCCTCTCACACGCACGTTTTAATTTTGTTTTCCCGCGGACGGCAATATTAACGCTCTTTCGCAGTGTGACATTGTCGCGTACGGACAAAACGGAAATGAACGCAGTGTGACGAGTATTATTTCAGTATTAAGTTCCTTGTTTGTTCGATCGCGATTATACGGTCGCGATCTTATATATATATTTGTTTCGCGGTCGCGGGCGAAATCGCACGCACGCGTTTTTGTCTTATTCTTTATTTTTTGTCTTTGATGTCCACATTGTATTTTGTAAAGGAGAAGAAACGAAATGATACGATGTTATTTTTGATTATTACAATTTATTTGTGCGACACGTTGAACGTGATGCGCACAGCACGAGAATGTGAGAATTTTAGAGTTAGTAAAATACGTCTAGTGTAATTATATAATTTAATTAATATATTATTAAACAAACAAAAAAACTATTATTGTACAATGAGATGTTTGCGCGAATCGTATGTAAGTGTTTACGAATAATCGTGACATGCCTGTGTTCTTTTTTTATGTATGTCAGACCAACGTTTATCATGTTATAGAGTAAATATATCGTCCGCAAGATTTATAATAAAAAAAAAAAAAAAATAAGACACTAGCGTCCGTGTTAATAACGGAAAATAAAACTCGCGAGTAAATGAATGCAAAAGCCAAGACATGTGTTACAATTTCCATCGTTTTATAGAGATTCAAAGTCATAAATGTGGAGTGCATTGGGTGATGATACTACATGACGGATGATACGTTTTGATTTAAAACAATTTAATCGTTGTTGCGCAATCTAGTTTGATTTGTTTTTAAATAAGAATTTGTGTCAAGTTTTTTAAACAAAAAAAACATCAGTAAGCCATACTCTGTGCGAAAAATAAATTGACAGACGTTTTATAAACAGTGTGATATTTAATAAGCCATTAGGTGACATAAATTGGTACATTGTAAATAAAAATAGATTGTCAAAAATTGTTCTTTTTATTTCAACTCTATGTACACCTTATCCTACAGCATACAAAGTCACTTTCCATCACGAATATAACAATTTTCAACGCTGTTCGGTTTTCAAAAAAATATATATATAAATTTTAAGTCATGGCGTAAAGAAAAAATAATTACCAAATCTTACAAAAGTATCGATCTTAACGTATAAATAAAAATCATTTTTACAGACTAGCAAAAAATGTGCGGTTTACTTAGAATTTTTTATCAGCAATAACAGGATTACTTAAATTTGCAAGAGCACACACTATAACGCTTATATCGTCGACAACAAATGTCATGGAACTCGGTATAGGAGACTGAAGCATCTTGAACATCTTGAACCTTTGGAATGCATTGTCTAAATCATTTTTCGACTTTTTAGCCTTGATTATGTTATCTGGACAAAATAGATTGTTCTTTCTTTCATTAAGTAATTTTATGAAAACTTTGTTACAGTGTTGCTCTATGAGTACACCTTCAGTCATAATAGCATCGGCGCTTGGAATCAATATTTTCGATATATAATTTTCGTCAGTTATTCTTTCGTTTGACGCGCGACCGGCTTGCGCTTTACCAACATAAGTTATAAGACCACATTCGGCAACACCAAGCAGAATTTTCAACGTATCGCCATTGTAACGCGAAGGAATGCTAAGACGACATTGCGGGCACGTTACTTTTTTTATATGTACTTCCGAGCAATCAAACACAGTAACGGTTTTCTTAAAGTTTTCCAAAGATTCCGGCATAGATTTTGCAATCTCGTCTTTCGTCGGCCAGTAAATGGCGCTTCTCAGAACAGTTTTTAGGGAGGGAACTGTTTCGAAAAACGCAATTTTAGCATCACTCTCGTTGATATGAAACAAATCGCCGAGGGAGCTAAAGGCTAAATCGAGGCGAATTTTCATTAAGCATAGAACTATTCTTTCTTTAAGATCGATTTTATATTTTCTTACTGAGCCGCTTTCACATACGGTCACAGATTTACACAAACTACTTAATAAGCCGAAATCAATACCCGAGAATGCGTGTAAATCGGCAGCATTCTTAAAATATAAGAGAAAAGGCGATTTGCAATATCTTCTTGCGGCAAAATAAAAGTCTTCGCCTAATTTCAAAATAATATTTTTTACCTGAAAAGTTATACCATCTATTTTCACTAATTCGAAAACTTTCTCATGTAGCTCGAGAAGTATTCTAGCGGCTTTTATTTCAAAATTTTCGTCCTTTTGAATACTAAATTCCGTTCTAACGACACAAGTACACAGATTATTTGAGGAATTTGCCTCTGCATGGCCGACTGCGGTGGTGACGGTATTTTTATTAGGAGGAATAACTTCGTCGACAATTTCAGTGGGAGTTTGAGGCGTTTCAACTTCGGTTTCAGCTTGACTTACTGGTTCGCTGGTAATACTGTCACCATCATCAACCAGCTCCGGTTTTGTCTTTTTAACTGGTGCTGATGATAGTATCCTGAAAACAAACAAAATGATATTTCAATGACATTGATGCATCGTTAAGGGGATGTGAGTACCGACGTTATTTTTCAAACGAGCATAACTTACGCAAATATCAATAGAATTATCCAGAAAAAAATCTGCATATAGTGTTTGCGTGTACGGAGCGCTTGACAGACGTCTTTTTCCAAAAAAATGATGAGAATTTATTTAATTAAATAAAAACCGTACTGTCGGTTAGTGGAATCTACAATTGATCTACTTTTCAAACGAGCATAACTCACGCAATTATCAATAGAATTATCCAGAAAAAAATCTGCATATAGTGTTTGCGTGTACGGAGCGCTTGACAGCCGTCTTTTTCCAAATAAATGTTTGAATGTTGATTAAAAAAAATATTGAAATTAGGGTTACACATCCCCTTAATAAGAAATATTCAAACTCGATTCGCCTTGTTAAGCCACAAGTAGCGCCCCTGGTGGTCTTTTTTATAAGCCTCCTATTGGTGGTAAACAAACAGACGTCAATGGGATAAAAGTGAAAAAAAGTGATTTACGAATAAACAATTAGCAGGATGAAGTCGAAAAGATGGTGCTCAGTTCCTCAATGTGCATTTAATAAAAACGCCTCAATGCATACCTTTCCAAAGGATTCCCATTTAAGGAAACAATGGATTATTGCGTGCAAGATTGGTAAAGAAGTAACCTCAAATATGTTTGTATGCGGCGATCATTTTCTCCCTCAAGACTTTTTTCCAAGTAAGTAAAAATGTCATTATTTATTTGTTTTTTAGTCGTTCTTTATCGTCATTCTTATCTTCTGAGTCAAAACATAAATATTTATTGTAGTTAAAAATGTTGGTTGTAATGACGAATATACTACAATACCTTGAATTTTTTTTCAATTTCCTGTGTTTTAGACGGTCAGTTCTTTGTTTAATTTTTTTCTCTTCTTCCGAGCTTAAAACTTTATCGAATTTTCGTTTGGGCAAGTTCTGAGTTGGAATTGATTCAGCTTTTAAAACTCGACGCCTACAATTTAATCCTAAAATCATGAATATCAATAACTATAAATCTCAACGAATTTCTAAACCAAAGAACGACTAAAAAACAAATAAATAATGACATTTTTACTTACTTGGAAAAAAGTCTTGAGGGAGAAAATGATCGCCGCATACAAACATATTTGAGGTTACTTCTTTACCAATCTTGCACGCAATAATCCATTGTTTCCTTAAATGGGAATCCTTTGGAAAGGTATGCATTGAGGCGTTTTTATTAAATGCACATTGAGGAACTGAGCACCATCTTTTCGATTTCATCGTGCTAATTTTGTTTATTCGTAAATCACTTTTTTCACTTTTATCCCATTGACGTCTGTATGTTTACCATCAATAGGAGGCTTATAAAAAAGACCACCAGGGGCGCTACTTGTGGCTTAAAAAGGCGAATTATTATCATACCTAGGACGCTGCATACGCTTGGCTGCCCGCGCGGCTCTGTCTTCTTTTTTTTTTAGTTCACTAGGTGATTTTTTATTATCTGCTGGGTCTGTGGGCAAATTTTCTGATGGTACTGCAATTAATTTTAATCTTTTCTTGGCGTTTGGCTTCCAAGCTAAAATATATTAGGAATAACAATAAATTATTTTTTTAATTTAATAGATTTTGGCTGATACATTATTTTGTATCTTTAATATGAATCATGCAAAACTCACAGTAGGAAGACGTCAAAACACGTTTTAAATATGACAATAAATTAAAAATAAAAAATTTTTCTTTCTTGCATTTAACTTTTTTATACAATTATAAAATTAGTTTAATTAATTTGTTCTTTCAAATGTATATAAAATAATAATACAATTAGTTTATAATATAGGCTAGTCAAATGAAAATTAATAATCAGCAATTAAAACATTAAGAATATTTCAAAATAGATAAAAATAAAATGCGAATTTAGAATTTTGTCATGAATTTAAAGTTTTTGACATCTATTCGAACGTACTTCATCGTTTGAATATTACCGCCAGCGAATACAGAGCCCCAACGATGTAAACAAAAACAACCTAACCTTTAGACAGGGATCTGGCGCTGCGATGGCGCTCACCTTAGAGGATAATACAGCAGGCAATGAGACATTTAAAATCTTACAAGGAAACACTCACTTGGAAAATAATCGGACGGCACAAAATGTCGGCTGCACACGGCCATACTGTCTGATATATTTTTCGTTATCCTCAAAATTGTTCCCCATTGTTTCCTGTATCCCGAATTTTTCGGGAACTTGTGAAACGAAACATTGTCCCTCGGAAACCGCGTGCTGCAAAATGGAACTGAACACCACTTGTGACTCTTTTTTATCTTCTTATTCCCCTTGTCAGCTTTACTATTGGTCTCTTCTGTTTGTTCTTCAGTGATTTCTTCAGTTTGCTCCTCATCTTCTCCTTGATTTTCACAATTTTCACCATCGGGCTGAGCTTCTTCCATGCTACAATTAGCCGTACCGTACCTGCTCCACGATAACTCGTCGCTCGTCCACGAGACAGCACTGCGCATCAATTCTTGAAAAGTCTATGTAGCTGCGCAGCTTCGCTCGGAAACAGCCCCATCTAACGCCAATCTATCTCTTTTTCACTAAACATTTCTTCCCCTAAATCGTATTACCATGAATTATATTCTTTACCCTAATGCCGGTAACTTACCCACCACCTCTCAGTCGGTAAGGTAGGCACCACCTGAGTCCCGGCACGTGGCGCCACCTACTCAAAAATCACACACCCGCATAAAACTCATTATAACGTAGGTAAAATTTGACTTTCGGTCGTTCCCTCGCCAAAAAAAAAAAAAACATGCAGGCCCCCCGCAGCAGCACCGCCAAAACACCGCCTCCAGGAGACCTTGAAGCTATAATACTGCGAGCGCGCCGCAATTCAAAAATAACCGCGGCGCGCAACCTTGAACGTATAGAGGAGGCGCGCGGGCGCTTCGAGACGAGAGAAAAAAAGCGTGAGAATCACAGACAGGAAGAAATCGCATTGTCCGTCACTCGCGCAATGTACGTCCATAAGCATACATATATATACGAGCGAGGAGAGGAGGATGAAAACGTCGGAGTGAAAAAAAGCGAGAGGCGCGACGGCCTTCTCTAACGGCGCTCGCATTAATCGATTCAGCCTTCTGCGAGCGCGCGGCGCGGCGCTAGAGGGGGGCGGAAATTAATTGTGTTTGCTTAATTCCGAGCGAGCAAGCGAGTGCGAGTATAAGAGCGAGAGATGAAATGCAAATGAAAAAGTCGGAGAGCCCCGCCCACGCGCGACCGACCGAGAGCGCGCATTCACACGCGATTTCACGTGTGTATTATACGAGCGCTCGACGACGACGACGACGACGTAATGTTTATGCCGCTCTTCTCTCACTCTGTGTCTCTCTGGCACGTATCGGAGATTGTCTTCTGTCTCCCACTCGCTCTCCGACGGACGCGGTGTATTTTTACATGTCCGCGTGCGCGAAAACGCGAGAGTGGATTATTCGTTAATTTCGAGAACGTGCGGTGCTCGCGCACACGTGCAGCAACGAAAGTAAGATAAACGGCCCTGTTTATGAATGAATAATATACGGCACTTTTAAATTAATTGTAGGAAAGGATTTAACGATAAGTTAATTAATGACCTGCCGATCGGATGGTCTTTCCTAATAATGCATTAGTTTTGAAAGAGTGTATAATATCTCGGATGTATTGGTAAATAGATACGTGGGAGATGTTGTAACTCGTGAAAATTGTTGTCTTCCAAAGCAAACAAGAATTTCCTTGGAAACAGGGCCGGATTAAGGCATAGACAAACTAGGCACTGTCCCCAACATCAGAAGGCCCCCACCAACCAATATAAAAAAATTTTTTGAACAGATCAAACTTAAGCAATGAATTTGCAAAAGCGCGCGCCTGCCCATTATCGATCAATTAGTAACATCACTGACTCAAAGAATTAAAGCATACGAAGAATCCGAGAGATACTTTGGATTTTTCAGGAATTTACATGAGTTATCTACAGAATATATCCAAAAATATTCCTTAAAAGTATTAGAGTTTTATAAAGACGATTTAGAGGAAAATTTAATGCCTGAACTTGTGCAATTTAAAGAGTTTTCCAAAGAATTTATTCTTAATAATAAGACAAAAATATGTTTCGAAGTCAAAATGTATCAATTAATAATTGAAAAGGATTTGCAAGATGTTTTTCCAAACATTTGTTTATTACTAAAAATGTATTTAGTCGTTATGACAATTAACTGTACCAGCGAAAGATCTTTTTCGAAATTAAAATTAATTTTTAGTTGGTTAAGAACTTCAATGACTCAAAATCGATTAAATTGACTCTCTCTTATGAGTATAGAAAATGATTTGTTAAAAGAAATTTCGTATTCTGATATAATTGATTATTTTGCTGAAAAGAAGTCACGAAAATTATTTATGTAAAAGTATGTAATTATAATTAGGGATTAAGAATAAGGAATATTACATTCAACGATATTTCTAATTGAACTAAAAATGTTACCAAAATAATAAATTTAATTCTAAGTTTATTTATGATAAATTATTTATATGTTATGCCATTCATATAATTTCATTATTAATTTAACGTAATAAATATATATTATTGAAATTTCAAATAATGTTTTTTTTTACCAAAAATCTTAAGCCCCCACTAAAATTTGCCTACGACCGCAAATTTGTTAATCCGGTCCTGCGTGAAAATGAGTTTATGAAATTCAAATTTTAGTCATAATAGGTTTCAATAAAAATCGTCGATTTATTCGAAAGAAGCTCTTATAGATCAATATAATATTTCAAGGTTAAAGGCATCGCAGAGGTACATATAATAAAATGACGTAAATAATTAATGCTTTTTAACGTTGTAGCTGTAAACAATTATTAATAAATTATTTATTTAAGATGTCTATAGGTGACTCCTTCAAAAATGTTAGTATTTGTAACTCGATACTATAAAACTTAATTGTTTATTTATACTCATAGTAAAACGTAAAAGAGTAAACGAGTTCAAATATACTTCAATTATGTTAAATTAAAAATAAAAAAAAATATAGTACAGTATTCTCTCGCAACAGGGCCGCTATATGTCCTTTTCCATCTCATAAATAACTCGTTAGAGTATAAGAGACACATAGCGGCCCTATTGCAGGGCAATACTGTACAATATATTAAAAAAATTTGCAAACACTCGACCTTTATCTTGATTCTGACCTTGGAGACAAATACGATCCCCTACGGAGCCCTTCCACTTTTATTATCTTGTTTGTCAAAAAGCCCTCGCAACCTTGTTTACGAAAAACCGTCACTCCCTATTCCATCCCTTTGAACTTTACGATCTTGTTTACAAAATCGAGACTGAAATTTTCCAAACTCCGGATCATAATCGAATTTTCACAAAGAGGATAATACCTACCGGTCGCACAAACAAGTCCATAAAAATTAAAGGGACACAATAAGGCTCTATACCTACTTCTCACTTTCATCATTACCACCGGCCACGCCCCCGTTTCTTCGCGGGCGTCTCAATCCCACCGAGCAATTAACTCAGAGAAAGAGAGCAAAAGCACTGAGTACCTCCGCCTACTGGGTCGCAGGAGCTAGCGCACACAATAGACCCCTAATTCCTTTCGGGGGTCGCGCGCTCCTCACACAAGCAACTTACTTACCTGCGCGCACGCGCACGCGACAACAACACTTTACCTGCTTCGGGGGGTGCCTCCGTCGGGGGCGCCTGCAAATAAGATTATGATTCTGTTTTGACGGCGCTCGCAGGGCCTCTCGTACGTATATACCTTAGCTCGACAGCTGAGTCACACTTTGGTTTATAATCTGCGTGTGTAGCGGCGGCGCGGTTATCTTTTGCCGTCGTGCGTGCGTATTATATGTATGTGTGTGTGTATTGGGGAAAGTCGATTTTATAAGCGAGAGATTTCGAGGAAGCGCGATGGGCGGAGCTCGCCAAAATTGATAACGATGCCGTGACTCGGGGTTATAAATTTCGCCGTTTGTTTAGATGCGAGGGCGCGTGAGGGCTTTGAAATTAGCGTGAATTTTCGGGACGGTGCGCCTGCGTGTGGAGAATCACATGCGGAATAAGAGAGTTGTGTTGTTTGGTGAAAAAACAGTCAAATTTATTGTAAGTAATTAAAGGTAAAACGTGTATTAAATTTTAAGCTTCCGACAAAATTATATAGGTAGCGTTTGGTTAGATATTTTTAGAATATTTTTTTAACAAAACATGTTTTAGCTACCAACGCAAGTTTATGTTATAAGTCCTTTTTTAATGAAGAATTAAAAACGTTTTCATCGTTATAGCCTTACATGTTTTCTAGAGTTACGTTTTTATTTATAATAAATAATGAAAAAAGAATTAAAAAATTAAGGACGACTAGCAAAAAGTCGAACAAAAAGTGTAGCACTTTAGCGTATTCAGCGTAAATATGCAAATTTCTCACGGACTACTACGTACTCAAACCGGTATAGTATAATCACCGCTAACCTAAGGTGAATTTTCGTGCAAGGTTTTTTTTATACATAAAGACGGGCGTAAAAATTTACCGGCAAAAAATAATGTCTTTTTTTGCGTCAAGTTAATTTTCACTACTTATGTAATTAATTTACACATGTTATATGGTACAACATCGTTAATAAAAGACTATAAGAATTTTCCAGAAAGATCTTTTTTAGCTTTATACTACCTTAACATAAATTCAAAACTTAAACCTGTTTCTTTCTGCCACTTATAAAAAAAGATATGCTCCAAAGATCAGAAACACATCAACCATCGCATACAAAAACAAAATCCAAGACCTACCATTTAAATTTATAACAAAATCTATTCACACGAAATCCCAATCCAGATCTCCACCCCGATCTTCATTCCTCAACAAAAGGCCCCTACCACCAACCTCATCTTCTCTCCCTCGCGTTTTCGCGAGACAACTTCTCCAATCTCCGCGGCGCGAGAGCGAATCTCGATCCTCAAGACAGCTACATACATATACGTACGCACACGTGCGTGGCAGCAGCCACTCGCAGTTATACTTTCGCGATCGGGGCCATGGGTGTGACACTTATATTGTTCGCGCGGCGGCCGAGAGCGAGCGAGCGCCGGAGGCTAAAGTGCTCCTTCCTGCGATAAGATCGCAGGAAACGATATACGTGTGCTCGCTCCTCTCTCTCTCTCTCTATCCCTCTGTTTCTGCTCGCGCGTATCTATACGGACGGGCGAGAGAGCGACTGCAGATTCTCAAGGTCGCAGTCGATGCTTGTTTTCTCTTGTCTAGTCGTGATTTTCAGGGCTCGCGAAAGAGAGAAAGAGAAGTGTGCGGGAATATAAAGGCGTGTATGTGGCGGTGGTGGGTGTTTGCTTTGAATGTCGGCGCGAGGACTTTTTTGGGCGCGTTGGCTTGCGACCCGGTTTGAAAAGGAGTCGTTGCTGGGGCGATTGTTTTTTTTTTTTGCGAACGCAAAATTAAGAGTCTATTTTTAATAGTTAGCAACTAACTATAATGCACATATATGCAGGCGAGCGTACAATACTAGCGAATTTGCGATTTACCAGGAAAGAAAATTAAATCGTCGTTTATTAAATGTTGACATTCTTCAACAAAGTAAGCGCTCTATAGCAGAATGTAGCTTGCGATTTTCAAGGTTACCTAGCCGCGCGCGCATACACGCGTGCATAACATGAAAGTAAAAGCAACCACGAGACACAGCGCCGTTATAGTCGCGTTTATATAAAATAACAATTACATGTATGCGTGTGGGTGTACGTGCGCTCTCCGTTACAGACCGATTGTACCTATATTATAACCCGCTGCAACAAAACAACGGCTGCTCGATTTGACCTAGATTTTTTTACGGGAAATAAATGCGCCATTTCTCGAATCTAAGACCAGAGAGGAAAGAATTTCTTCGCTTCGCGTTCAACAGCTTTTTCGCTATCACTTATTCAGTATATACATTCTTGCAAGAAAGAAAATCAATTATGCTAGGTAGGTGTAACAAGCATTGGAGAAATAGTGGAAATTTTATTATCAATTCGTGTGTGTACTGTGTACTTCTATGTACATCGCCGCATGGACACATACTACGTTTGCAACGAGTGCACCTTATTTTTCCAACTTGAAAATTCATGTATCCGCTAACTCATTATAACTATGTATCGCGCTATAACTCTGTCAACCACGTACGCGCGCGTGACAACATTATGTCACAGTTGCATCACGCGCCGTGCGACTCGTTAAATTTTCACCGACGCTTTTCCAATTACCACCGAGACACTGCACTTACAGGTATAAGTATGACTCTCTTTTCACACACCGCCGGGTTTTCCTACTATAGGTACACCTATATTCCACAAAGCCGCGTGCGCGAAGAACTCGAAAGAGACCCACTGATGTGCTGTTCGCTCGTCATAGTATCTCTCGCGCGCGTTCTAATCTATCCGAGAGAGTCTCTGTTAAATACGAGAACATACACCACATGTGCGCGAGAGCTCGCGTGCTTTATGCCTCCGGCTCGCGCATATAAGTAACTCGTGCGACCGAGCGTGTAGGTGTGGGTGGGAGGAAGAGAGGGAGAAAGAGAGGGAGAGGAAATGCTAATGAGGAAGAGAGAATTAGAAAGAGAGAAAGAGAGGGACAAAGAGCGAGAAATAAAATGTAAATGAGGAATGAAAAATGGATGGAGAAGGAGGTGAAGGTGGTGGGGGAGAGAAGGAGAGGGAAATACAAAAAGCAGATGAGGAGCGGGGGAGAGAAGATGGATAGAGAGGAGAGGCACACGCGCAAAACGACAGAGAGGGAGAAAAAGAGAAGCGCGCGCAGGAGGAGCGACAAAGAGGATTGACTGACTGGATGTGAAATTAAAAAGTTTTAAAACTTTTGTTATAAGTGCCGCCGATTTGTAAGCTTCTGCGTGACCTTTGTAATTGTTGCAAAAAGTATACTAAAGTACACATAGATATATGTTTAATGATATTGCGCCTATTGCGATATTTTGCTATAGTTATTATACAATATAAACAAAATAACGGAGTTTATTGCCTGTCGAGCCAACAGATTTATGTTCTGGAAAGAATTTTAATAAAAAGAAAGTCCGACGTTGTTCAAGTTTATCTACATTGCGAAATATATAATGTTGCAGAAGCAGGCGAATAAAACATCACGTTCGCTAAAATATGTGTGTATATGGCTCGCGCGACGTGCACGTGGCCGCGCGCGTTATAAGCAGAAGGAAGCACACATAAAAAAGTTCGATTTTCCATCCGGAAGCGCCACCGTCGCCCGTATAAATACGTAAGCAGCTAACCAATTCACTGCCGCGAACGCTCGCATATATATACATTCGAGCGCTCTCCGACTCTATTAACGATTCCCAGAACTCATTCGCTGTGAAACTCCGCTACACGTAGCTATAATATACGCAGTCACCGAAAGAACGACGCGCTATTTAAAAAGCATTAACGTAAAATACATTCTCTCCACGCACGCCGAGGAGAGAAGAAAACAAGTGATGATGCTCGCGATACGTCGGTTCCAGAAGGTGTGTGTGGTGCCTCTGCCCCCGCCGTGAATTTAATACAGGGAAACGTCACAGGGAGTCGCGCTGCGATAACGATTCTTCACTGGCGACATTGGCATACGGAAAATCGCGGTGGAAGAAAGGAGAGCTATACGTATAGCCTATATATATGTACATGTCTGTACATACGATATATAGCTAATAGAGAGAGAGATAACGAGTACAAAAATTAAAAAGAGGGACGAGAACTGCAGCACCGCGTCGATGGAATGTACACACGTAGAGATAACGAGGCCGATAAATCGTGCACAAAAGCAGCGCGCGCAGCTGTGTGTGTGTGCGCGCGTGCGCGTGCGAGCATGTGCGAAAGTTTTGAAAAATAACGTGCCCGGCGAAACTCGCTCTAGCCACCGCTCTAAACAACCAAATAAATAATTACAGAGCGTATATACTTATACGAGAGGGAGGGAGGGAAAGAAAGAGCGCGACGGAGCTACATTATACACTGCGCGTTTATTAAAGAATGGGAAAAAAAAAAGGCGAGACCAGCAGTCAGTCGGGCGCGCGAGCGCAGATAAGCTGCAGCACACACAGCTCTCTCTCTCGTTCGTTCCCTCTCTCTCTTCCTCGCTCAGAAAAATAAAGCGAGCGAGACGACGGCGGCAGCGGCGCGAGCAAGCAACGAACGAGCGGGGAAAACCCACGAGCAAGTCGATGCCTGCCTCGTTCTCACATGCACACAGCCGCACACATTCAAATCAGCGAGCGAGCGCTCGGTGTACAAGTGGGTGCCAGCATCGCCGCCGTCGTCGTTCAAACGCTCCCTCCTCCGCACTTTGCGCCTCCACGCATGCGCCCGCTCGGCTTGGCCAATCGCGGCGGTGCACTGACGCCACTGCCGGCCAATGGCAGCGATGCTGCCTGACGCCACTTCTATTTTTAGCCCCTACGTGAGTCACGAGATATAAGGCAGTACGGTTTAGTTCGTCGGAAGCAGAAACAGCGGAGACTCCGCGCGGTGCGCATCGCGAGAGACAGAGAGCCGAGCCCGGCTTTAACCACGCAGTATAGAGTAGTACAGTGTGCTACGTACATATACGTGTATATATACCTTGTGTGTGCGCGAGCGCGAGCGCTTCGAGACTGTTCTTCGTGTGCCTATACCTCGAGCCAGTTTAAAAGGCCCGCGCGCTCTCTATATAGGCTCAGTGCACGCACGTGTACGGCCTGAGTCACTATTGTTGACGAGCAACAGCAGCAGTATAGTGTGGAGGAACTGTCGCGTGTGTTTTAGTACATAACCGCGCGCGACCTCGTCGTCAGGAGAGACAGTGCTTGTACAGTGGTGCCCGTGTGTTGTAAAGGTTCGCGCACGCCGCACGCGCGCAGGAGGAAAGAAGAAGTCGCCGCGTGTTATGTAACGCGGCCGGTCGCTCGCGCGGACACCGACCAAGTGCGTAATAGAGAGAAAGAGAGAAGGGGACTTTGTAGCGAGCGCGGACACACCTCAGCAGCAGTAGCAGCAGCGCGAGTAGAGGAAAAAGCCACTCGACTAGATATATAGATGGTGCGCAACTCGGCGATGGAGCCAACGCTGTACGAGGAGCACTCGATGGGCACGATGTACGGGCCCAGAGCGACCGCGCGCATCGGCCCCGGCGGCAACGTCGCCATGAAGCGCAGCCAGATGAGCCTCGACTTCAGCCGGCAAGCTGGTGTGCCCTCGAAAAAGCCACGACTCGGCCCTCTGCCACCTTCAACCCTGTCCGGTCTCACGCCGCTTCTGGGATCCCCCGATCTGCTGAAACTGGGATCCCCCGAATTCGAGAAACTACTGATAGCGCAGCAGGATGGTCTGATGACGGTGCCCACGCCCTACTTTAAGGAGCAAGAGGTTACGGAAGAGCAGGAACTCTACGCCCAGGGCTTCGTGGAGGCGCTCAACGAGCTCCACCACTCGGACAGCTCGCAGGAGCCCGGCAGCGTGCACGAGGCCATCTACACGACCCTCGAGCCGCCCGGTAGCGTGCAGAGCACCACTGACTCCATGTTGAGCGGTAACGGTGGCATGATGCAGATCAAGGACGAGCCCCAGACTGTGCCGAGTGTCTCGAGCTCGCCGCCCATGTCGCCCATCGACATGGAGAGCCAGGAGAGGATCAAGCTGGAGCGCAAGAGGCAGAGGAACCGTGTCGCCGCGTCAAAGTGCCGCAGGCGTAAGCTGGAGAGGATCTCGAGGCTCGAGGACAAGGTCAGACTGCTCAAGGGCGAGAACAGCGATCTGAGCGGGGTGGTGAACAGGCTGCGCGACGCGGTCAGCAGGCTAAAGGAGCAGGTCATCGATCACATGCACTCCGGGTGCCAGATATCGCCGGTGCCCGGATTGTTCTGAGACAGCCAGCAGCAGCAGCAGCAGCAGCAGCATGATCATCCGGAGCTCGTCTTCGTCGTTCTCGTCGAGGAGGAGCTGCAGGACGACGACAGCGGACGACGACTGTTCGAGGTCAGCTGATGCCGCCGTCTCTCTCGCACCAGGCAGGCAGGACTTGACGTGTTTGTGAGAGGAGCGAAGTGACTGTATTAAGTATAATGCGCTGTGAAGTGGAAGAGAGAGGGAGAGAGCGGACGCCATTTTGGAGAACGGCCTGTCGCGGGAATTTCAAATTTCTCCCGAGATAAAAAGGACCTTTGGTTTTTCTTATCTTACTCACATACACACACACACACACACCCAACATTGTACATTGTATATTTATATAAATATTGTATATTGAGCGTGGGGGGTCGGGAGAGCTGGAACAACTAGCTGTACACCCGCGATCGCTGTCGCCTCTTTTTTCCATGTATTATTAATTATTATTTACTCTTTATTCTTGGGGGAAAGACAAGCTCGCGGGTGTACAGAGATGCGCCAGATCTCGCCGACTCGTCGCGGCCGCGTTTAGTGCTCTTAATTAAGTATATACATATATCATGCGCTCTACTATTTTTTTGTATAATGATATATCGGTTCTCTGCTCGATTTTTGTCATTACATTAATCTCTCCGGCACCACGCCGTACCAGAAACAAAAAACTCACTCGTTCTTGCTTTTTTTTATTACACGGGATCGCGCGCGCGTGCATCTAGTCCTAAAGTTTGCACGTTCAGCGCGAATCGCCGATTTTCTTTTATCATCAGCTTTGTTGTGACATACACACATACACACACGCGTGCGCATAATTCAGTATCCAATCGGAAAAGATAATTACAGTCATTGTAGAATTCGTATACAGATAAAAACCGATGTATCGTTTTTATATATTTTCTTTTTTAATTTTGTATTGTGCTGTGTCTCAAATTCAACGGGAATCGAAGGTAAATTGCAAAAAATTGTTTCTGAGAATCTCGCTACAGTTTATAAAAGAAAGAGCAAGATCATTGTTTTTTTTTTTTTCGTATTTGATACTTGTCGTGCTAAGACAGTTCACGGAGAAGGAAAGAAAAAAGTAACATTTTTAGATCTACCTTACGTGGAGAGATGACTGGTTTTTGTCTCTCGCAATTTACTTACGCGAGGTGCAATTTAACGGAGACAAAGCTGAACACACACGGGATGCGGTTGAGTGATTTTTTTGAGAAAGCCAAATACGTGGTGGAAAGTATATAATGTAACGAAAATGCATATATATATTATTATTATATATTTATTTATTGCAATAAAAGATAATGGCGCTTTTTGTATAACGCTGCGTCGCGATATTTTTGAGATTAAGAGGAAAAAATGAAGATAACCGATATAAAAAGTCGCTCAAGTTGAATCCCCCTCCCCTAAACGCTATAAACTCTGACTTTAAACATTGCCTAAACAATTACGTTTATTAAATGTAAGGAAGAAGAAAAGTTTTTTTATATATAATGCATAACGTCTGCGAGAAGGCGCGCCATTGCGATTTTTTAAACTATATAGTTGTAACGGGGTGTAAAAAATCGCCTTGATCTCCTCGCCCTATTCATTGTTTCTCTTGTAATACCGAGGCAACCGTGTACTATGGACAATCCAAATGCTTTTCGCGCCTCCGATTTGTATAACTTTTTGAAAAAAAGAAAGAAAAAGAACATTGTCTTGCATGACAGATAGTTTAGCTCCTTCGGCAGAAGGCAGTTTTCTTATCGCTGTTGCAACAGCAATGCTCACTTTTTTTTATTGTATAAAAAAGAACATAAGGGTCGCTGTACAGTTTAAAACCCGTTGTATTTCGACACATTTGTAACTCTAGAGCCGCAAATGCGTAATCCGACGGACTTGTTTGTTCTTCGCGCGCCTTTTTGCCACAGCGAACAATAATAACGATAATCCATTGCGCGTTCCTTCGTTTTTTTGCGTAACTGTGCTGCTGTGCGCGCCAGGAACAAAGTTCGACTTTGAGAAAGGGAAGGAAAGAGCTTAGATAGAATTGTGTAAAGTGAGAGGAGAGAGAGTGAGTAAAAAATTTTTTCCGTTCTTTTTTATAAAAGTTAAAGTGTAATTTTTCATTTACTTTTCAAAGAAAGTCTATAATACGCGTGCTTTATCAGACTTTCTGGGCAAGCAATTCACTGCACAGTGTGCCTTTTTAAGAAATTTTAAAACGAGCAATCGGCGCGCGTGCATCAACGGTCGTGTGTAACAATAATAATACGCGACCGGCTCTCTACGCGCCGATTCGCCAATCGTTCATACCTTGCATCTACTACTTTTGCTTTGCATTCGCGAAAGATTTATCGAGAAATCAATTGTTGTGCAAAAAGAGAAAAAGAGAGAGAATAATGCTTCTGTAAACTGTATACCCTTCCCCTCTTTAGACCCGTGTCTCATTTTTGTAAAAAGTATGCTTTGTAAAAAGTTGAGAAAAAATATTATATTGTATACGCCCTAATCTTATTTTTGTATAACTGCAAGCTGTTGGAGCGTCGCAAGGGAGAGAGTCGCCGAAGACGACGATAAAAAATGAGGAAGAAAAAAAAAACAACTGACGATAAATTATTGTTGCGGCTAACTACCGGCGAATGATTATGTAATAAACCGTGGAGAATGTTTTCGAAAAGATTGTAAAACGCGCGCACGCCGCGGAGGCGACTTCGGCCTCCTGGATACATGCGCTTGTAAATTTTTTTTTTATATATTGTATTAAGGAGCGACAGAAGCGGCTGCACAAACGTATGAAAGTAAAATGAAACAACATGTGATTTAGTGTTTAAGTGAAAAAACCCCATTAGAGTATATAATTATATATTATTATATATTTTTTAGCGATACTGAGAAATCACAAAACGGCACAGAGAAAACAAACATCTGTACACTGACGCGAGACGTGTTTCTATGGAAATGTATAATAAGACGCGAGAAAGAATGTAAATAATCGATGAGAGAGAAAAAAAACTGTTTTGAAAAGAAAAAAAAATCAAAAGAATGCTAATTGCAATATCTTGTACGGCGTATTTATTATATATTAGCGTAGAAACATCGTCTTACATACACGACACACACGAAATATATACACGTTATACATATTGTATACCGACAAAGAGCGAAGAAATCTTTTTTTACAAATAATTTTATTTTTGAATGAAATATGAAAATAAATTTTACTATATTACACATATATACCTTGACTTTTCATTGTCTATCCTTCCTTTCAAACAACCTCTTCTAACTTTATTATATTAAAAAAAAAGAAAGAAAAATATCTATCTATATATTTATCTATATAAAATAAAAGAGCTGTATTCATAAATAATTAAAAAAAGAAATAAATCAAAGTAAAAGTTCTGTTACAGCATTTTTTGCATTGTACGTACGTTAAACTGCAGTTCAAAATGAATTTTACGTACGTAATATTAGATTATTCTTGGATTTGATACTTTCAAGTAATACCTGGCATGACCATTTAATCCATTTTTAGCGAAATCAGTTATAAAACAATTAGCGTAATATTACAAAAATATTTCGAAACATTTAATTACACAACTGTATACATACGTCCAAAAATAAATGTCCAACGTAATACCAAAGTTAACGCACGCTTTTTCAGAAGTAAATAAAAGCATTTACATAATGCAAAACAATCAACAAAGTGGCTAATCATAAAAACAACGCTAAACCCCCCCCACACACAAACTCGGCTCGCGTCGCATCAAAACTTTATTTTTAGCCACTCTCGAAGCCCCGCATCCACTTTATAATTACAGATACACACACACACACACACACACGCGTGCGCGAAAACTTACAAAAAAGTGCACTACCCGCTAATTGAGGCTATATACGCGGACACACACAATGCGCTGTACCTTCCGCGCGCGCTTTTATCCCCGAGAACAGGCGGCTTTTACGGGGAATTTCATAAAATTAAACGCGCAAGCATGAAGCGACGGGCCTGTAATGAAGAGGAGGAGGGCGTAGCAGACGAGAGAGAGAGCCCCGTTCTCGCTCCCATCCTTTCCCCCTAATTAGTGCAATTGGCTAATTGGTCCAATTGAGAAAAGTTCCCGGGAGGAATTGAGATCGGGATTTGTAGATAGCCGTGGAGCGAGACTCTCGGGGGCGAGTGTGCGACGGCGCGCCGGGTTTCGGTCGTTCCTTCGCGAGAGAGCGAGAACGAGGTATAATTGAAAGTGCATTTTCGCTGTGGGAGGATGGAGAGTTTCGGCGGGTAAATTTAGCCGAGGGAATGGTCGTGTTGGGTTATGGAGTTTTTGGTGGTATTTTGTTCTTTCGTGCGGCAGAGATGATGTGAAGTAACTTTACGGGACAAGGAAACCCACATTGAAGCTATACACTGCTTTACCCTGGTAGAAATTAGTCCATTAAAAATGGACAGGAAAACAGAAACTGGCCATTGGAAATGGATAGTTATTAGACACAAGTGTAACGCTTCTTTCCATCAACTTCTCCCATTTTATGGAATGGCCCTAGTCTCCTCAAAATCTTCACATTAAAATTTCATAACAATTTAATCACGTATTGTAAAACTTATACTCTTAAGAGATAGTTTACAGGGATATAAACAAAATTTAGTAGTCTTTGTACTATTTACAGCTTTATTCTATAAGATATAAACCAAAATCATTATTTGCCACGTGACTCTCTCTCTCTCTCATCGCCATAACAAATCACTTGTTACCAGATTTTTAATGGCTTCGTCGGCCAGCTATTTTAACTAGTACTAAAATGTCAAATTAATAGATAGTACATACATTGTGACCATTTTTGCAACCAATAAATGTGAAAAATAGGTTGAAAAAATCGTTACATTTATTGTAGAAAACTGGAGTCCATTTTTTTGCCATCTTGGTTCAAACTGGCCATTTACTACCTAAAAAATGATTTCAATTTTTACCAGGGTAGAATTGTACGAATTTTGTTCAGTATGCTGCATTTTCGGTAAAGTATACGCAAAACAAAATTATGCACGTATCTTTTTCGCACGTATTGTTGCCTTCCACATTTTTTAAACCGGTTTAATTTAAATTTCCGGTAAAAATGTCATTGATTATCGTTCACAGCGTCGTCAAAATAAAATCCATTATTAACTTGACGTTAAATTCAAATTAGAATTGACACTATAGACTTCTGAATACTTTTTCATTTACTTTATAATCAGAGGAATAATTTTATCTTTTCGTACATGTATACGCGCCTCACATGAATAATTCAAAATTAACTCTACACTGTACCATCTATAGTATATACATAAGTTTCTTTCATTTTCAAACTAAAAAAGCTTATAAAATACACATAGAAATTCTAATCAGCTAAACAGCTCATTCACACGAAATTCCAATAAAAAGTATTACAAACGTTTAAAAATTATTCTTCCTCGTCCTCTCTATTATTCCTTTTTATTCGTCCAATGTCACGGCCATTTCAACAACCATCATATTATCGTCCACTATAAATTACCAAACGCGCCGTTTTATCAGTTAAAAAACAAAAACAAAAAAAAAGAAGCTTTTCGCCAATGCGCATCACTCGCGCGCGTATTCCTCGGCTCGTAAAAACAAAGAGCCAGATCAATAAACAAAACGCGCGCGCTGCTGCAGTGTGACACTCTCCTCCTTGACTCTTGCATCATGCAATATATTCTCGCTGCTGCTGCTCTCTGCACGTTGCAACTGTTTCCTCCTCTCGCTCCGATATAACGGCTCCCGACGGAACTGCGATGCTCTCGCGTGTATTCTTTTTTCTTCTTTTCTTTTCACGTTCATTGTCCAGCCGAGGAGAGGGAGACGCGCGCAGGTATATAACGCCGTTATCGCGGAACGCGCGCGCGCGTGGGGCTTATCGGTCTCGGTCGATGTCGCGAGAGAGCTGCTCTCTCTCTCTCTCGGCTGCAGCCCAGTTCGACAAACAAGCGCGCGTTTCTTTCTTCGGAGTGTGCTGCACTCGCAGAGTGTGTAAGTATATATAGGAGGGTCGTCCTTTTTCCGCCAGATTTTTCGACGATGTTATCGGCTGTGTGGGTGTGTGTTTGTCTTCGAAGTCAATTGGGACGTGTCGGGAATGAATGCGGGGCTTTTACAGTTTAATTTTTTATTTCTTTTTTTTTGTTGTAAATGCGCGGTTGTTTGAACGTTTTTAGAGAGAATGGTATTGTTGGTAATGTATTTCCATTTTAAATAAACGAGTATATAACATAAACATTCAAAAAGTGAATTACGTTTGTTTGACTGCTGTTCTTTGTCTTGAAAAGAAATTTTAAAATCGATACGGAAACATTTATATGTGCCATATATTATTTTTGTTTACTAAAAAGTTTTGAATTATTTGTTACCAAATATTTATTTTCTAATGATTAATGAATATGATTTTCGAAATAATTATTGTTTCACGTGCAACTAAAAATTTACATTCTTTCTGTAATGAAATTTTTATTATTGAAAATAAATGACAAGTGAAAAATACTGAAAAATAATTGACGTCAAAGGTCTCATAACAAATACAAGAATTGAATATTCTTAATCGAACGGTTCTCAGATAAAATGAAGGTATTACTGTTACTTAATATTGACCAATGGCCAATTATACTCAAGGAAACCCAACTATTTCATAAAAAGTATGTTACAATCCGCGGCAACCATTACACTTGATATTCAAAGCACTGCTACCTCGTCATTACAATACAAATCGCCGCTTAATTCCAACCGCGCCAATATACCCCGTTTCCTCGCCGGAAAAAAATTTAATAAACTCCGCGCGCAGCCACCCACGCGCCCGCAAAGGTATAAAAAAGAAAGCCGACGCCGCTATACACTCCTACTTCGATAATGTCTCTCTCTCTCTCTCCACCCCCTCGTAAACCGCGAAGAAATTACGCGCGACAATATCCCCCCCGCGTCTACACACCCGAGATTAAAGCACCGCCACCCGACTTTACAGCTCTCCGCACGCGCGCATCTCCTTTGAAGACCGTAAAACGTTCGTTATCGAGGCTCGCGCGCGCGCGATCTAAATTCCGCGCGGTCGGTATGTGGAAAGTAAGTACTCACTCGGCACAGCGGCGGCGGCAACGAGCTATCCGGAAACGTGTGTATAGAGGAGAGCAAAACACGCGCGGCGTGTATATACTGGGTGTCGGGTTCGATAGTGGTACTATATACGGCGGAGCAGAGGTTGCGCGCGCGCGGGAAGCAAAGTGCCAGCGAGTGATAATGAACTTTTCCGATGTTTACGGCCGAGAGAGGATGGCAGAAGGTGTTTTTTTTGGTTGAGTGTGCTGGGGTTTTCGCGATGAATGTTTTCTTATTGTTATACTGATGAGGCGAAGTTTTATTATGATTTTTTAATTTTATTTTACCGTTGGGATCGATCTACGTTGGTATTATATTGAGATATAAATAAGTACGATGTGTAATATATTTTCTAAAGCTTGGATTCGTATTAATATCATATAAAGTTTATATTAGAAGTGATAACATTAAATGAATTTATATTTGCAATAGTATATAGGTTGACAAGATATTGTTTTTTACATTTTATTTATCTATAATTAATATCTATAATTTTACTAAAATATTAAACTAAACTATACGTATTTTTGTATGGCGCGAGAAATTTTTATATCTCAGCAATAATACCACTCCGCAGAATAAAAGCGACCAAGGCACGTATTATCAACAATAATATCCGCTTCGAGGAAAATTTCAGGAAAATAAGAGTCTTGCCGCTATCTATTAGATAATCATGATAATCTGATTACAGACTGTAGGAAAACTGGGAGGTAACAGATATTGGCTAAAAACATAAGTTTCACCTTGAATTTAAAATATTTACGATCTTACTTCAAACTTGACGGAAAAATAAGAATTAAAAAGACGTAACATTAATTTTAGTTAAGAACTTCTAGTTATACTTGTTTTAATTGCGCAAAACTTTTTCATTTGAAAATTTACGATTGAAAAAAAAAAAATTTCAACGTTTTTAAACGTTAACTCATCAAACACTCAAACAATTTTCGATAATTATACTTTCAAACGCAATCTCTTGTACCACCGTTAATTTTGCAAAAATATTTTTTTACTTTTATTTTATAACTACCCAAGTATTTTAAAAACGCATAAATATTTTTAACACGAACAACTTATGCTTAATTTCACCCTCGAAAATATACATTCCCCAAAACATTTCAAACATCCATTTAAAAAAATATTCAGCAAATTGCCAAAAGTTTTCAAATTAAATTCAACTCGAACCTCGAAAGTAGCATCGACGCATGCAGCTCAACATAGAAAAACGAAACCCCCAAACCTTTCCGCTCTCGGAACTTCAAAAGCCGCCTCGTCGACTATATTTACTATACGCCCCGCCGACTGCATCCATCAAACCCCCGACTTTTTCGTTCCCAAAACCGGCCACTTTTATCCTCCCATATAACGTCTATAATATACTTCGCCAGGATTTATATATACGACTCTCCGCGCGCATTACGACCGGAATTCGGAGGCTGACGGCGCCGCCGTGACTGCGCGTATTTTCAACTACATACATACAACACGTATATAAGGCTCCTGCGGCTTTATTATCGCTAATTGTCGCGTGTTTGTATTGTATATATATATACATATATCGTATACGCGTGTGCGCACGGTACTTACACTTTGTCGCGCGAGGGGCTTGCGTGAGAAAAAACGCTTCGCCGGAATTATGCGATGTTTATATACGCCTGCGTATATACCTCGACCCACGCGTCGTCGTCGCTTCGAGGAAAAAAAAATTCGGAAAAATTATTATTGCGCGGAGAAAGCTCGGTGTAGGTATTGTTTTGTCGTGCGAATGCGGATGTGCGGGAAGGGAAATGCGAGGATTATGGATCGACAGGCGTGTTTTATTGCGAGACATAAAGTGAGCCTATTTTGATAAGATAGCTGATCGCGTTTTGGTCTTGTAAATATTGTACGTGGCGGGTAATGAAAAATTTCGAGGTAATGCGGCCAGTATGCTGCTAATAAAGGCTGAGAAAGTTATAAAATGTATTATTCTGAAAGCATTGAAATGATTTTTTTTTTCATACTTTTGAAATAGCTTTGTCAAAATATATATATATTGTACTCTGAAAAAAGTTGAACGATATACAGATGCAGTGACAAAAGAATCCAGAATATCTCGTGCAGTTAATTACATGATGAAATCAGGTATAGTAGTCGATATAATCTATGTTTTAGTATCTTTATGATGAACTTGGCCTAATTTTAATTGAATCACCCCGAAAAAAATGATAATAATTTACGGGCGTGCTCAAACTAATAAAAAAATATCACTGATTTATCTATATAAACACTACATAACCATTACCTTCGCACCATAAGTAACTGATGCTACCGATAATTGCCAATACATTTATCAAAGTTACATAACGCCATTTCTCTTCGGTACCAAACTTATTGCCTTTGAAGTCGCGCTAACCCTCGTGCAAAAAAATTTCGCAAAAACTGTGCCATCGGCTTGCGGATAAACCGGCCGTTGCGCAACCGCGCAAGATCGATTATATTCCGGGCAAAGTAGCAAAAACACAGCTTCTTCTTCCGGTGCCGCCGAGAACCGCGCTTTATTTATATCTCCGCCTCCTATCAACGCTGTGTAAGTATACGACGGGACTACGTGTCCCAATAAATCATACGCGAAGTCGCACACTTTCGTGGCCCCGCCGCATGGAATTTCCAAAGCACGCGTCCTTCGGTTAACGTTATCTCAGTATAGCATTATTATCTCGCCACGATAGCGAGTTTCGCGCGACAAATCTATCCACTCTATTATTTTTACGATGAATCATCGCTCGCGCGTTGCACAATACGCCGTGTATACACCTCTGCCGCCTATTCGCAACATCCGGCGCCAGAATTTTTAGCTGCCGCGTATAAGCGTACAATATAGCGTCGCGAGTCGGATTCCTCGGAAGTCGTTGCTGCCGATGATTTTGGTCGCCAAAGTCCGGAGACGATGACTCAAGGAAGTTTTTGCGGCCGCGCATGTATATCGCGTTATCCCTGGTGGAAATCCAAAACATTTTACAACTAATAACTGACCATTTATATTAGAAACTTGCTATAAAATGGGAATTTCTCTTGTCGAGTTTCTAGCTCCCGATGAAACGCTTTTTCTCTATTAGTTGGCCATTTAATAGATTTAAAAATAGATTGAGTTTTTCGAAGACAAGCACAAGCTTTTTCTTGAGTATTTTAAAGGTATTAAAACTGATAAGTTTTTTTAGTCTGAAAATGGCTAGCAGAAGGCCTGCAGACAAGGAGTGAGAGAGACAGGATCAGATGGAGAAATAAAAGTTTTGCTGAATTATTTGTAGAATGAGTACAACAAATGATGTATTAATTAATGTTATTTATTTATATTTTGGTAAGCCATCCAATGCACTTTAATGCTCTTTCATCAAAGATAAAATTAGTAAGTAAATCAAATACGAATATTTTTTTATTACGTCAATCTAAGAAATAGGCAAATAATGGTCGAAAAATCGTTTCATCATAGCGATTAATTAGCCAGTTTTACGAGCTATTTTCTAACTTCTTGGCCATTTTATATAGATTAATTTCTACCAGGGATGATATAATGGCGAAAATTAAAGCGCGTTTCCGAGAAATCTTGTAAGTATATATATTTGCTGCGAGATGAGGAGTGTGTGAATTTACGTAACTCGCGTAGATTTTTGGTAGTTGTGTAAGTTTTTTATAAACGAGCAGTGAAGATCCATTGTATATCGGCCGCTTTATCACGGAGAACTTTTTTTTTAGGAAAATACGGTTTGTGATGGTACATCCATCTTTGATGGATTCTTGCCGAATGTGCCTGCTCAGTTTCAAAATCCTGCAATCTCATTGGACAATTCGAGTGTAACCATTAACCTTAAATTGGAATCGGCCAACGGAATTCCAGGATTTTGAAACTGAGGAGGCACGTTCGGCAAGAATCCCTCAAGGATGGGTGTACAAGTAATGATTATAAAATCGTTATTTATGTGCGATAGTGTTTTTTTATAGGTTTGAAATATAATTCTTAGTAAACTGCGTTTTTTAGCTCGTAAATTATACTTACCTGAACTGTTTCTTAGAAACACTCGAGCTAACTCGTGTCAAACGAATTGATGGATCGATATTTGGAGTCTTCCCAAGTTTTAACAACTTGTCATTGACCCAAAAAACTGAAGAATTGTATCGGTTGAAAAATGTCGCTTTGATTAGCTTTCATTGGTAGAAGATTTACATCTATAAATATATATATTTCGACGGTTACACAAGATGTTTTTTTGAAATATTCTTAAGTTTAAAAAATCGATACATTAAAATTATACAATTAGTAGAGAATAAGTAAATGTTTTATACGACAAACAAGATTTAGTACTGTAAAATTTATTATAATATTTCTGTACTAATTATTATTTATTTTTTTATTTATTTATTCAACCAGAATACAAATACAAGTAATTGTAGTCTACATAATATATTAGATACAAAAATACTTCCTGTAGAGATATAATAAATATACCTGTGCGCAGGTCTGGTACAAGAAAAAAAACTTAAAGTATAGACTTAATACTGGACTTAAAACTAAGATAACATTAAATTTCATAGTTTTCCAAAAGCATCAACATGATGAATATATTTTATTTTTTTTTTCAGCAAACGCTATACAAAAATCAATATCGCAAACGAAGTCTTCTCTTTATAAAAACAATTTAAAAATATCACTCGCACCGCCTGTTTTTCTTCCCGATCTCTCCCCAATGAAAACCTATTAACTATTTTTCGTTCGTTTTGTTCCTACACCCGCCTCTTATTTTACGACTTCCTCTGCGAATTTCGACATTCCGCCCACCTCTCCACGAGAGAAAAAAAAAACGTCAAAGCCACCCACAATAAAACACCACTTTATCAACCTCAAACTAAGAAAAAAAGAAGAAACAGCAAATCCCATCCCGATCGCCATCTCGCCCTCGCGCAGCAGCACCAGCAACATCCACCTCCTCATCTAATATCGCTTATACATTCCATCGCGCGTCGGCTTCTTGGAATTCCGCATAATTTTCTCTCTCGCTCTCGCACGCCCGTATATACATGTACACATATATACACACACAGGCTCAGGCGCGCGCACGCACACATCCGATAACCGGAAAGAGCGGCGGCGATCGGAATTTTGGTAGCCGGCCAACCGCTCTGCACACTCTCTCTCTCTTTCTCGAGCCTTGATGCCGGGTTGAGGACGACCGGCTCTCTGTCTCTCTTTCTCGAGTGCACGAGTATGTATATAGAGCCTTGTGCCGTCTTTGTGCGTGTAGCCTCGAAATCGCCGGAGGAGGCGGCAAAAGTTTTCCGTACCGGGAGCTGCGGAGATCGTCTATTACGCGCTCTCTCGTGTATTTTTCCCTCCTGTTTCAATTTCTTCCTTTTGGAATTGGATGGGGAAGCTTTGTGCGCACGGGTTTGCGTGGGTTACGGAGGAAGATGATTATTGCGTGCTGGTAAGTGGCGTGGTGAGGTGCAGGTTTGGATAAACGCTGGCTTTGAACGAGCGATTGGTATTATATACATCTGAGTGCAGGTGTATGGATGTGGGTGATTGCGAGGTAACCGTGTGATTGAGTTTTCAGAATTTTTTTTTTTATTCAAAATTGTAGATTATATACGTGAATTATACTTAAATGTATGTTCTGGGAGTAGGCGAAGTAAATGCAATTTTTTTTAAAACTATTGTAACTATTGTAAACTGTGTCATAAGTTAAAAGATCATCAATCTAAGTGGCCCTCGTGTCCTGATTCGCATCACAATGCTCATTAAGAATAAAAATAAGTAGGTCAAGAAACAATAAAAAATTGGCTGGTTACATTACCATAGTGTAGTAAAGTTTTATTATATACTTGCGAAGATTTTGAGGTATAGCTCGTGGAATAAAAACAAATCGCAATTACTTTAACAATTTCGATTTAGCAATTCGTTGTGGTTTCGTTAGAAATAATGAAATTAATTTCAAACTGATCTTTATGTATAATCTTTAGCTGTATTATAATAAACTTTTTACAAGGTCACTTAACTATTAATAAAATACAATTCTATATGTTGCATCGTCATAAATTTATATTCGCATATTTAAAAACATTTTATAATCTCTTGTTCGAAAAAAATCAAACGATAGAAAAACAAATCTTATTTTAATCACATTTTAAGCTGCAAAATCGGTATACATTTACGTACAAAAGCATTTATAAAATTTCTGCTTGGCGATTATATACATATTCGAAATAAAAGTAGAACAATCAATTACACTTTTCAACAATTAATTCACCAAAACATCCTGTATACATGACATCGGGTGAAAAAACAAAAACTCAAGCAAAACAATTCCAAACACCCGCGTAATCGCACGAACTATTCCGAGCATCAAAGGATCGCGCGCCGCCATCAAGATCGCACACATCTCGCGAGAGCATAATCAGCGCGCGCAGCGACCACAGAAACAAAACAACCCGCGCGCCGCGACAATTAATTTACAATTGCAAAACGCGGGTATAAGTAAAAGCGCCGCCGCCACCGCTGAGGAATATTTTCAAGGCTCGCGCGGTGTAAGTACACATGCGCGCGCAAGCTCCTTTTTCCCTCTCCGCGAATGACACACTTCTCCGCGAGATTCTTCTTCCCCGCACGTGCCATCGCGCCTTTCTTTCCTCTCTCTCTCTCCCTCCCACACGTACGCGCGTGCATATCCGTGTAAGTGTGCATGTTTCGCAATCGCGCGCGGCCCGCTCTCTCTCTCTCGCGATATTATTTTTAGAGCGCGGTTCGTTCCGACCGTGCGGGTGTGTGCACGTGTTATCTCTCGTGCGTTTTGTCCTTTATTGCGAGCGGCGATAACAATTGTCCGGCGGCTTGAAAAATCGTTCGAGGGATATCGCGAATGTTGGTATGTGTGTGCTTTTAACAGTTGGAGAAAGACAAATGGAGGAGAGAGAGAGAGATGCTGGCTGCGGCGCGGCACTCGCACGTTTATGTGGGTGAGCGACGAAATAAATAAAAGTGGGATTGCTGCGTTGTTGTTTTTCAATGATGTAAGAATGGGGTTTGTAAATAACTCGATTTTACATTAGGGAGTCGAAAGTTTCGTTTTTTGTAATAATATATAAGGAAATTCTGAAAATATTTCAGACATTTTACACAATATCACCAAGTTTATGTACGTATTTGTTTTATTAAAATATTTCAGACATTTTACACAATATCACCGAGTTTATACGGTTTTGGAGCGAATAAGAGTAACCTGTATATTGTACAACTGCTAAATAAAAAAAAATATGAAAGAGATATTCTTTCGACTGTTGCATAAAAACTTACAATCCCTGCGTGTCTAAAAAGAAATTTTGAACTCGCCGAAACAGTGATGTTGAAATTTATGCAAATAAGCTTTTTAACGTATATAAGTGAAAAAATACGAATTTATTATCGTTACACGGAAGAGTATCAAAATAACCCTGTTTTTTTTTTTTTAACAGCCGTAGTTTTCACTGTTCTACATTTAATTTTATGACGCAGTGCAACTTCATTTGCATTAATTTGCAGCATTAATTAATTGTGTTTAGCGCACTGATATTTATCATTTTGATGACCGAATTCAATTCGCCTAGTCCCCAACTTCACTGAAGACGCACAAAGCTGGATTATGAATATGCTAATGGATTTAAAACATGTAAAATTATTCTGTAAATGAAAGCAAATTTAAAAAATGACCTGTAATTTTGCATTCGTGTGTCCTTAAAGCTAGTTTCAAATTTCAACTTGCATACTTTCAAGTATGTTCGTAGAACTTTTCTCTCGATTGCTTCAAATAATTTTATAAATAAATTCGCTTAAACAATATCTTAAACATCGAAAGATTCTTTCATGTTTGCCGCGAATATGAAACAATTTGCACATACTTAATAGTTTTTAAAACCCAAAAAGTAAGGTAACCTTGAACATTATATATATATATTTTTCTAAAGTACAACCACAACGCAGTTGAAAATGTAATTTATTTTGAACACTAACTTTTTGTTAAGAATGGTATAAAATTATTTCCCGTGATATAATTAAGACCATAATCTTAACGCATAATTAATTTGTTTATCTATAACACACACCAGAAACTTTTTTCTACCCCTCCCTATACAGAATGATATTAAATAAATAAAATATCCTCACAAAGCCATTGCAAAACATCACTATTTTTCAATCCGAAACCCACTTTCACCTCCCGTCCACATAAAATCCAAAACTTTGTTCCCCCACCCTTTTAAAAGCAATAAACAGCAACCCAACCCCTTTCCGCCCGTCTCACCTCCTCGAAACCCTCAAAAAGAAAAACATCCAACAATTAAACACTCAGACGAACCAATATTTACACCGCGCCCGCGCGCAAAACGGAGGAACGAAAACATCTTATACCGCGCACGCGCGTCTCGCAGGCTAATTCGTTTGAAAAGCCCTCGTGTGCCGCCACCACTGCCGCGATCATTATGCACCCCTCTTTCAAGAGAGAGACGGAGATATTGCTGCAGCATAGTCCCCCCTATGTCGGTTTTCGCTTACTGTGTATTTTTCTATTTCATCGACATGCGGGTGCAGCAGGCAGGCAGGCATATGGGAAAGAGGCCGCGCGATGGTTGCGGGGCGACGAGGCGTTTGGCTGCGGCTCGCTGTAATTTGAGTTTTAGCAAATACGTTTTAGCGTGATTAAAGTCGAGGAAAGCCGTCGGGGCGCTTTGAAATATTAGACGCGCTGCGGTGATGGTGGAAAATGGAATATGTCAAAGTCGTTAGGTTTGCGTTATTGTTGCTTTTAAGGAGAAGTGTATTAAAAGTACCGACATTTTTGTACCGTACTATTTCTACCTAAAGAATTTAAGCGAATATTTATAAATTATATAAATTTTGAAGAAAATTCGTTAAGATTATTCTGTAAAATTTTTGGAATAAAGATTAAAATTTATGTACAAGAATATGTTGAACCATCATGTGAAGTAAATCTCATGGCTTAGCACGACTAGGAAGTATTAATATATACTATACTAATCGTTAACAGTTTCAATGTATTGTTATAATTTTTATATATTTTGTTAATGTTCTGACTTCAACTGTTTCTTTGAGTGTAGGCTAAGTTGATAATTAGTTCTTGCTCAAATTTATGAAACTCCTTTATTTTTTGCTATATGATTTATTCATTAATGAAGTTTTCATCATAACCATAAAATATTAACTATAAAAAAAAGATTCGAATTCCAGAAAAAACTGTAGACCTGCGTCAATGTTGGTAAATTCAGAAAAACAAGATTTGTTTAAGTAATGTGAGCCCATTTAGTCATTAAGCCCGGTTACTCCTCAGGTCCGTATGTCACGTTTGTGACCAAAACCTGCCTTCGGGCGATCCCACACCGTACGGTAAGTAACTCGAGATCTAAATACCTCCCTACATTTAACCTTATCAAGCACTTAGAGACTTCAAAAAATTTCTTTTATACCCTTGACTGCCATTAAGCAAACTCCAAACCTCGTAAAATTTTAAAAACTTCTTCTCGCATAAACAATCCACCCAACAAACATTTTCCTTTCACAGGTACTTGCAAGCAAAATGTATACACCGCGTAATATCGAAGCACAAAGCTCTCGAGGAAAAAAAAAAGAAGGCGCGCCTTATGTAACTTTCAACAGACCGTCGATTCATCGCGAGCGGGAAACCGGCGTGTGTAACATATTTTATTGCGCGCTTTCGAAACGAGCCGCCATCGCGTTATCGAGCTTTATATTGATATTTTACGCGCGCGCGCTCGCGTACTGCGCGCTCGAGTGAATTTTCGGGGCGCCTCGATTGCGAAAAAGTCGTTACACGATCTGCGGCCGCGCGCGCAGAAGCAAACAAAAAAGGAGCGGTGAAGAGGTTTATTGCCGATAAAAGGCGCCGAATCTTCATTGTCCGCGGGCTATATTGCCGCTATTGGTCGAGGAAAAGTTCGTGTTTCAGTTTATACTTTCAAGGAAAGTCGCGCGCGCAGTGGGTTTGAAAGGAGCAGTTGTGGCTTTATTTGTCGTAAATTAATCGTGTTGTTAAAAAGAGAAAACCAATGATATTGTGTATTTGAATACGTTATGGAGAATTCGTTGAAAATTTACTCTTAAACTTCAATCAACTAAAGTTTAAATTATACTTGGAAGACGTGCTAAAGACCTGTGAAATAATATGCACGGACATTTCTTTAAAAATCTTATTTTCTAAGTTAGATGCTTTAAACTAACAAGAAACATTCAAATGTGCTTTTCGGAAATTTGTGTTATAAACAAACTTTCTCTCTTTGGAAAACAAAAGAAATGGTAATCAATAATACGGAATATTTTCTTTTGTCTATTTGTTAAAGCTATACGTGTCAGTAAAGCTCGGGAAATCCGGTGGACTGAGTATAAGACAAAACGGAGTAAGTAAAGACAAGAATATGAATAATAAAATTCTTGTCATTATTTGTACCTATTGCCCGGTAAACATAAAATATTTGTTTCTAATGTCGGGCACGAAGTTCAATTTCCATGTACATTCACAAATTGGCGCCCAATTTCGAACCTTGCGTGGTTTAGGAAAAATAGTATATGATACAAACGTGTAAAGGAAGTAATTCGCCCCTTGAGCGAAGCTAGGTATGTAGAGAATATTAGTACAACTGCTATGGCCTACTGAGAAATAGGCACCTATACTGTGTTATATGGAAGGGGCTTTTTGCGACCATATGTCGATCGATTACGTACTTGTTTCCATCGATTGTACGCGTGTGATTTAGAATATTAGGCAGACAAATACATCATGAAAAATTATTAACAAGGAACACGTGGATACTGAAGTCTGTAAGTACCAGCCAGTTATTTTTGTAATTGGATTTATTCGCTTTTCTCTATGTGAACTTAATTGTTGAAAATCGTGTTATAAAGTTGAAGAAGTTGTAATTAAGTTGCCATTCCGTCTCGCTTTTCTAATAAAATTAAAATTTTGTAATAGGCCGGTAACGTCTCTGGTGGAAACTGACTTCATTATTTGCCTGATAAATAGCTAGTTTTAGTGGGGTATAGCCAAAAACTATAGCCACCTTTCTTGGATATTTCTATATATCGATGAAACGATTTTTCCAACATTATTCGACTATTTAAAATAAATTGAAAATAGGAAGACTTTTTTTTAAAGATTTACACAAGCTTGTTCTTAACTATTTCAAAGTTATTAAAATTGGAGAGAAAAAGAAACTGTTGGTCAGTTCTTTTAGTTAGAAAATGGCTAGTAGAAGGCTTGTTCTTATTACAACGAGTGAGAGAAACAAAATCTAATAGAAAAATATGGGTTTCAGTTAATATCTAAGAAAGGAGTCCTGTAAATGATTTGTTAGTCTGTGTTTATTGTTTACATTTTTGTAAGCTATCTATTGCAATTGAATGCTCTTAAATGTAACGTCAGGTCTATGAGTAAATTTTAATTGAATATTTTGAGGTTATGCCATTCTATTTCCAGTCTATTAAATTGGCGAATAATAGGGGAAAAGCGTTTCAACATGGCCATTAACTAGCCATTTATTCTAGCTATTTACTGTCTTTCTGACCATTTCGTAATAGACAAATTTCCTCCAGGGGTAATATTTTGAGATATAATGAAAATCAAATACGCGTTTAACGTTGAATATATATATATTTTTATAAAATTTTAATATTAAATTACTTTCTTTTGTATTCAAAGGCATTGTTTTTAATAAAGCAGTAATCAATACTGCTATAGAACAGCAAAAAAAATCTGAGTAACGACATATCCGTGCCTTGTACAACAACATAATATAGTATTATCAAACACCTCATTGAATTCGCTTCAAAAACCGTCGAATTAATAGAATTTCATTACATACAAACGACAGAACTTTACACCGTCATAATTTCCAAACCACAAAACAAATTAATCACTCCCATCCTTCCCTCGTACCAGCGACGTCTCTCAATCCAACCAATATTAAAATTCATATAAAAAAAAACCTATAGATTCTCGCATCCGATGACAATCGATCAATAATGAGCATCGCCTCTAGTGTATTAGTATAGCCCGCGCGCCGAAACTAGCAATGCCGCCGTACACACATCCCCGCGCTTACGTAAACGCGACACGGGCAGTCGTGTCCCTCTATAACGTCCGTGCTCGATAAAAAAAATAACACACATTTCGAATCGAATAATAAAAATCCCATTCCGAGTCGGTTTCGCTGGCAAACAACCGCTGCAGCGGCGAAGAAAAATAAGTAACCGGCGCGTTGGGGATTCTGCGCGCTATATATGTGATGGTATATAACCTCGCGCGATGCGGCTATATAGCTTTTCGCTAAATCGGTCGGCGGCGGCAGCGAAGGTCGACACGTGAACGGTTCTCTTCGAGTCTTAGCCTTAGGCGTCTCTCGCGGGGCCCCCGTAGATGGGAAAAATGCGCGAGGACGCGCGCGAGCGCGATAAAGGCAATTTGTACTTGTCTCTCTATAGGCTTTGAAGTGCAAGAGAAGAGAGCCAGGCAGCCGAGTAGTAGTGTGTATGAGCTATTTTTACGAGACGCGAGTATACGCGCGGAGAGTTGGCTGTCAATGGGTGCGAATCGTTATGGTAATTTTGTGGGACTTTGTAGAGTGGAAATGTTCTTGGGTGATGGAGGAAAAAGGTATTTGCTGGTGGTGGCGGTTGTATGTGATGTGGGAATGGGTTCTGCTTAGAAATGCTGATACAGTAATGATTTTATTTGGATCTGGAATGCGATTTCACGGAATGATCAATTGAGAAATACAAAAGTAAAATTGTATAGTAGAACCTTTCATATATGAGGCGTTTCACGTCAGCTCTCCAGGCGCGGCGCGCGAGCGCGAAATCATGCTGTTTTCAGCTTGTGTTTGAAGGGCTAAGATGTATCTAAAAAAAATAACCCCCAAGTGATTTCGATGTATTTTTTCCTCAGCTTTCTGATGGTGCTATTAGTTTCTCAAAATTTTTCAATTCTAAGTATTTCTTGAATAATATCTCGAAAAAATCAAAAAACCCCTATGTAGAAAAAGGCTATATCCATGTAAAATTTCCTCCTCTTTCGATCTAACAGGTCAAAAAAAATATTAAAAATATAGTTTTTGAGATATAACACGTTTTACGTTTTTTTGAGGTTAGAATTGAAAATTTTTGAGAAACTAATAGCACCATCGGGAAGCTGAGGAAAAAATACATCGAAATCACTTGGGGATTATTTTTTTTAGATACATCTTAGCCCTTCAAACACAAGCTGAAAACAGCATGATTTCGCGCTCGCGCGCCGCGCCTGGAGAGCTGATGTGAAACGCCTCATATATATTGGTATATTGCCAACGGAATTGATTTTTCCATCTCAATACGGAGAGAAAGAAATTAGGGAAAATTACCAAACTGTCAAGTAATCCGGAGTCAGACCTGAAAACCCAAGCTTTTTACCAAATTGTTTGGCACTTTTTATTAAAAACGTTTTTTAAATTTTACAAAAAGTGTAGGAAAAAGTGCAGAAAAGTTTGGTAAAAAGGTGGAGTTATGAGGTCTGACACCGGGTTGCTTGACCATTTGGTAAAAATTACCAAACTTTTAGTTTTTAATTTATACGAATTTCTTTCTTTCCGTGAATGAACGTCTAAAACTTGAATAAATTTTCAATGTCGATCTCACGTGTAGTTGTGAACTCTACCACATTCTATATAAATTAATAAGTTGTACTTTATTTATTTATTTCAATAAATCAAACATTATCATACGTGTATTCTGTCTGTTTCCGAACAGAATTTTCGATCAGAGATATTGTTAAGAATATTTTTCGATATACCGCGCACAGCTGTATAAAGTTTGAAGGCAATCCAAATCGATTTGATAACGTTTGCCGGTTACAGAATAAACTCCAGTAACGATACCCTTGCTGATACTTATCGAAAATAGTCTCACATTTTCCAGTCTCAAGTAAAACTGTACCATTGGGATAAAGAAGTCCAAGGATTTATTGTACTAAAATTAAAAGTATTCTGATCGAATTACATCTTGCAATTAAAATCAAGGAACTTATATAAAAAGTTTTTACATTTAAATACCAATTTCTTCCTTAAAAATACAAAACGATATTGAAAATATAAAGTGACTTTAAATTTTTAGAAACAAAAACTGACAGAATCGCTTAATTTTCACTCTGATGATAAATCATCACAATAAAAATAATCTAATTTCCTCAACACTCACTAAGCGTTAAGCAACTAGCAAACAATATTCTACCATATTCCACTTCAGTTCCCTCTCAACCTCCGCTTCCACATCTTGTGCACACTCCCACTCGGCCACAATCCTAATCCCACAAAAAGAACCAACCTCGGTGTCACAGTACACCGCCCCACGCAGCTCTCTCGCGACAATAACAACTCTCCCGAGCCCCTAATTACCCACTCGAAAAGGCAGCGCTCGCTCGCGTGCTCCGTTTAGGCGTTAAAATCCGATTTATATCAGATATGCGCACACAGAACCGCGCAGATGGCGGAGAGAACAAAGTGCAGCGCAAAAAGCGTTTCGTAAATTTTCGCGGAAAGACCGCGCGCGGCGATAACGGTGCGCGCGCGCACGTGCTCGGCGTAAAGAGCGCGACGCGAGTGCCGGACAGCACACAAAGCCGCTCGTTCATGTCGCGCGCGCGTGTACAAAGAGTCGGAAAAGCGTAGGTTATAAGTAAGTAGAGAGAGTGAATGAATTTCGGCCGTTCGGTTGCTGTGTTTATGTAGAGTGGAGGTATTTTTAGGCTGTTAATTGGTAGCACCGAGTGTGTAGTATAACGGCGTGGTACTAATGAGGTGCAACATTATCGTCGATGCGAATTTGGGCATTGCGCGGGGTTACGTAATTGTGAAAGTTTTATCGCGATTGTTGAGAGGCTTGCTCTTGATGGTAATGGAGATTTAACAGGGTTAGAGTAGAGCAACATGTGCAAGTTCATGTTGTTCTTGTTGTTTAGGCAGTTTTAAGTTTACGTGTATGCGGTAATTATTTGCTTACATAATATGTTGCAACACGAAGTTTCGATGATAAATAAATTTCTTTTTCTACATGTGCATTACAGGTCTAGTGCACTTGTTCATTAAACGCTTGGTAAACATTCTCCAGGTAACTTTATTATACCTGTTTCATACAGAGTACTTGAAAACAGGCATTATACTTACTAACAGTAAATACAAAATTATTAAACAGCGCGTTTCGCTGAAAACATATAATAATTTTCAAACGTTATTCATTAGCACGTTTTTTTTTTCTTCTACTGGTTTTAATAAAACTGTTGTTGTTATGATGGCCAACTTATGAAAACCACTGTCCTATTATTCATTAGCTAAGCGATTAAATTTTTGAACTGGTCTGCTCATCCGTGTGCCCCCAGTGTGATTTTTCAGCGGTAACGACTTCATGTTTTTTTCAGCAGCGCCGGCCAACTTGGCGCGACACGGGTAATTTAAATTCTGAAATTAAAATTCTAAGACCTAAGTAATAAAACTGCGAGCGCGCCGTGTTTCCCGCGTCCTCGAGAAAGCGTAAATAAAAAAATATGCTAATAAACGTTGAAAAAGTTGCCATCAAACGAAAAGTCAATTTTACGACGCGTAATTTGGTGTCAATCATTCCAAATTTACCTATTACCGGGTAATTATAAATGTTTAATTGACAATAAATATCCCGGAAATTGTTTTCATAATGAACACTATTAATAGAATCAGAATGCGAAATTTACAGGTTGGCTTATTCCTTCACTGATAGAAAGGAATATTTAAGCCAAAGCCCTGTGACTTAACAGTTAAGGCATGAGACTAAAATTATTAAAAATAGGATGATATCGTTAATAAGTAAGTCAAATTTCATTAAGTATTAAAAGTTAGAGTATTTTTACAAAAATTTATAGTGTTTGCAATACTTTTTATACGTTTCAAATTGTTTAACACAATATAATAACTATTGGTCAGATATGTGAATTAGACGTTAAACAAAATGTTGACAAGCGATGACAACTTCATAAGAAGTTTTAGATATACTGTAACTATCAATACTTAATGAAATTTGACTTGCTTATTAACAATATCATCCTATTTTTAATAATTTTAGTTTAATGCCTTAACTGTTAAGTCACAGGGCTTTGGCTCAAATATTCCTTTCTATCAGTGTTCAAAGACTATTAATATTTCGCATATTTGACATTAAAATAAATACAATGTAATTACTGTATTATTCAATATTCAGTGTAATATTTTATTGGAAATGGTTCTTCTTGGATAATTGACTTTATTACTAAATGGTTTCCTTAAAATTATGACAAAGTAAGATGCAATAGCGTATAAAACCTTAGTACTTCAATAAGTTATGAAAAAAGTAGATATCGTCAGTTAGAGCAAATCCTGACAATATTCTGAAGACTTTATCATATTCACCTAATTTTAATTAAACATAGTTTTACTTTGTTAGTGTAATTTTATATAAAGCTATCAAGAGAGAAATCGTAAGACGAAGACACGCTCAAATTCATTTACCTTACTTTACAGGTTTTAATTATATACTTTATTCATCGTATATATACACATTTAGTGAAATTTTTCTCTAACAAACCGTAGCCTCTACAATAATAACTATTTCATGAAATATTTTTTCCACCGCTCAAAGTACTTATCTTCTACATGCCATCGCATCTTACATAACAATTTCCAAACAAACAATTTGATAAATTTTCAACGACAAAGTTTCTTTTTTCCAGTTCTTCTTCACCGCCCAATACAATCCAAAAGAAATCTTAAAAATGCACGCAAACATACGCCATCTCACAAATAACATAATTAGCAAACATATATATATATATTTCCACATATCACACACGACAATGGTAACCCTATATACGCCAGACGTTGCCCCACAGACTCCTCAGACAGCCTGTACAACACACACACACCTCCAGCCCATATTCTCACGTACGGCGCGACTTCCCGTAGACCTAAAATCCGTTCGTTTCCTCCTCCACCTCGGGCATACAAAACGCGCCGCCGCAATAATGCGCGCGTGGGCGTCGCTGCCTCTATATATTTTCCTCATCGCACTATGTGTGTGTGCAGTAAATATACCCGAGTTCGCGGAAATTCGCAGAAAATTCGCTGCGCCGTGGGATTATGTAGGCTAGCAATGGCCGGCCGTCGGTGTCGTACTTTGAGGAAAATGTTTGCTTTTTTCCTGCGTGTGTGTATATGTGTAGTCCTCTCTTAAAAGAATGATGACGGAAATGTGAAGCCGAAATAAAACCTTTGCGATTGGTTAAGTCCGTTTAAAAGGGGCCCGTGATTGGTAGACAGTGACCTTAGCTCTTCGCTTAAGGTCTTAGCTGATTAGTCCAAATAAAACCCACAAAGTTTGAAATTATGAAATATTTAAAGTAAAAATATAAGTCATATATAGTATTAATGGCTTCAAATTTGTTTTTGTATAACAAAAAAGTATTAAAATTTTATTTATAGTTAACAATGGAGGACTACGTACTGTTCTGATTATAATTAAATTTCTAACCTCCAAATGTTTGTATTGTAGAAATAAACCATAATAAATATAATCCAAGTTTCAATAAAAAATATTGGATAAATGTGCGGATGTTAAAAAGTTAAATAAATTTTAAATTCATAATATTTCAATATTAATTGTATAGGTATAAGCAAGGTAAAGCAAGAGCGCGCGCAGCGCGCCTGAACTTGCTAGTTATAATTACGATGGATGTGATGTGTGGTGTTGCTGCGATATTTGATACGAGAGGTGATTGTCGAGAGGCACTTTTGTCTCACGCGGCTTGGTATGCCAAAAGTTTGGAATGCGCGGGTTATTTTTGGGCGGGCGCGCAGATAACAACTATGATAACGATGAAAACATGCCGTCGAGGAGTGTTTATTTGACAAAGATATATATACTTTTGTTAAAAAATACCGCTAGTGTTGTGAATTAATGAGATTATTTGGGGGAATTGAACGTTTGTAATTAGTAGTGTAATATGTGGCAAGGTAACGAAACGTTAAAGTTTGTGCAGCAGCATAGTCGATAACTTCAGCTTAAGGCTCGCGATAAAACGCAGCAGAACAATTTGCTATCAGCGGCAGTACTAAATCTCTCTTGGCTCCATATTGCATCTAGCATTTTCCAAGCACGTTACATATGTATACGTATACCGTAATGAATAATCGCCTCGCAAGTGTCTCGCCTGATCGCTTATACTTTCAGGTGCGGGCGACCAATAAATCATTGGAACTTTTCTCATATGCACGAAGGCGCGCATACATACATAGAAATGCTCTTGACTGCTACTTAAGTGCAGCATTTTATTACGAAGAGTCAAATATTGCCTGTATTACAATTCATTTTTTTATTTATTTTAGGTTCTGAAAATAGTGCAATTATTATCAGATTAGTATTTTAAGGTTTTCTCTGCGAGTAATGATTCAATCAAGTCGGAATTTTGTGAGGTAACTCATAATTTATATACAAAGCATGTGCAAGGCTCGGATTTTGCAGAAAATTTTATATTTTTAATTTATTGAGTAAAATATGGTACGCTACTCCCATTATACTAATGCATTGGGTTCGGCGACAAATTAGGCAGAAAATTTTAAGTAACCCATCGTGGTATCAGTCACTTCATATAATAGTGCTGTAAATCTAGTATATCTTAGTTTTCTATTTCCATAATAATCATACAATATATCCAGCATTAATCACAAAATCTAGTCATATTTTGTAAAAAAATATAGCTTTATGTGTTAATTTTTGTTAATGTTTATTATCAATTTCTCCTATATAAAACATATATAGCTTGCTTCACCATGTTACGCTTACCATCATTTATAGTATTTTTAAATAAATTAATATATTTATTATTAACGTATTATAATTTATTCTACATAGTAAGAACAACTATATTTGTTTTTGCTATGCAATGTAGTAGTCAGTGTTAAGTTCACGTTAATTGAACTTATTACTCAAAATCTATTCCTAAGAGATTGCACAGTTATGCATGTATCTTTTGATTGATTGCCTTTTAATTTCTATCTTGAGATTCTGTACGTTATTCCGTATTCTCAATGGATTATTTGAGGTACTTTCGTCACAGCTTCGTTGGAGTCTTATTTGTCACAAACAAACATGTTAAATAAAGTCTGGAAAAAGATATAATTAAAATAGTTTTCGTGTATCAAAGTACAAATAATTGGTTATAAATTTTAAATGAATTACTTCATAGTTATTCCCAAATTTTTGTTCACGAGGTTCTGTTGCACAGTAGCTAGAAACACCTTTACAAGTATGATTAAGGTATAATAAAATTAATTAAAAGTTCTGGTAAAAATCTGAAATGTACAGATTTTTCTATAAAAATATTAAAATGAAATACCTCTTCATTTAACTAAGAAGTTTTTATAAATTATAAATTTGCTTTTGTAATTAAATATAATCCGGAAAAATACATCAAAACAACATGAACAGTAGTGGGCACTGAAATAAAATATCAATTAATTTCCTTATTAAACAGCCCAATATTTTATAAGTGCGAACAAATGCTAATTAAACTTAGGTACTCGTCGTTTTTTGGTATCGTTAACCTCAGTCTAAAGCAATTTTATTTTAACGTATTTTATTTTAACTTATATTTTAATTATATTATCCTATCTAATTATATACTATACTATATTTATTTATGGATGAAAAGGTTTTACCATTGTTGTATCCACAATTGATAATTGTTTGGTATAAGTTTCTTGCATTTAGCTCTTTTAAAACGTCATCAAGATCCATGTTATTACATAATATAAGTTGTAAAATACCCTAAAATGTGCAAGGTACAGTATATAAGCAAAATAATAAAATATATTAATTTCAAAGCATTACTTGAACATTACTTCACAAACTTCTTCATCGAATTAAACTGTTGACTTACAATACCATGAATTTTTAGACATGTTTGACATGTATTCTGAAAATACACCTAAAAATATTTACAAACATAAAAATAGAGAACGTATATATTATTTGTAAATAATAATAAATCTATTGTTTCAAAAATAAATTACTGGAAAACGTTTAGCTTTCGTAAAAGTATCTTACTGATGAAAAATATTAGTCACTTGTATTTGTGTGGTAGAAACGAGTTGTCTCTATAAAAATAATTTAAGTTTATTTATTATACTATACTAAGGTAATTCAATGAATGACTTATAATAGTTCGGCTGACTGAAAATATCTAATAATCCTAATATAAATATTATCCATATTCCTGTCTCCATGTTCGTAGCTTTTATTGCTAAACTGCACTCTAGTACTTTATAAAATAAAAAATAGCTTTTCTATTTATGCATAAGATGCAATTCTATATTTTTCAGCTGCGAAGTGAAACACTCGAAGCTGAACTAAAGTACATTTCAAAATAACATACATATACGGTGCATCGTGCTTTAAACAATCATTTCAAAATACGTAAAATTTTATTTTTGCGATAAAATTTTATATCTTTATTTGCCGTTCCCCGCAAGAATTTCATTTGTTGCTGAAGTAAGTATATCCATAATAGATTGAGTATCATTCCCCATATATTTTACGAATAAGATCAAGCTATCGACTATGTGCCTAATCAATTATATGTATAAAAACGTTTAAATTTACATTCTAATTCAGCTTATAAAAGATTGCTGGAAAATTAACACCTACTTCTAAAAAAAAAGTCTACAATTTCAAACTTGAAGACGCTGTATATTAAACAGCACCTTCGCGTATTACATTATCCAATCCTTCCACTTTACAACAAACCCCAAACCTCCAACCATGCAGCCATCAGCACCTCACCGGTTCCACAAATCGCCACTCACTCAATTATACGCATCTACGCGCATAATACGCGATCGAGCGACGCGGCCGCATAATGCAGGAATGCGCGTGCACAGAAACAAAGGACCCCGTCTTGCGCTCATATACTTACTCCAGAGAGAGATAATGAAATGTGCAGGCAAGTGATTTGCATGGCGTTTCGGCTCGGAGAAAATCGCGTTCTCGATTTATAAACGCGCGTGCGCGCGGCGGCGGCACTTTCACTTCTGCGAATCGCCGTAATAAATGGCATTGACCCCGCGACGTGTCTGGCGGGCTTTTTTTTCTCCCAGACGAGAGAAAAGGAAGTTTTTGATGAATGATCGGTAAGAAGCGAGCGCTGCTCGGGTTTCCTTGATCTTCGAGAGAGAGAGAGAGAGAGAGAGGGAGTATATACAACTTGCGCAAGCGCGGGTATATAGAGGGGCCCATTGAGAGTGGCGTAATCTTGGTATTATGATTTAGTCCGGTCATTGGGACGCTTGAATGCCCCGCGCGTGCAGCATATATAAGAGTTCTGCGCCCTTTTATCTTTGCTCGTTGCGGTATGAGCCGATGATGAAGTTTGGCCATTTGTCGAACTGACATTGCCGATCGTCATAAATAAATCGGCTTCCCTGGTAGAAAATTAAGCATATTTTATAGCTAAGGTGTTAATTAAATGGAAGCATTTTTAGCAAAAATTATAATGCAAAAATAATATAACTAAATAGAATAAACAATTGAAAAGTTTTTTACACGAATTTATAACTGATAGCATTAATACAAAACGTTGCAAACGTTAATGTAATGCTATCACGTTCTTATGATCTTCAGTTACCCTGCATCTTTAGCATAAGATATATATCGACAGGCCGAATATATGTATGTATATGTAACCCTTTGTGTACCACATAAAGAGCGAAGACGCTTTGTTGAACGCAGGCTTATCACTAAACAAAGCGCATTAGCATGCGCTAAACTCTCAGGCCGAACTCTACGGAAAAATTGCGCTTGTGAACTGATTAATTATTCATGTCAGATAGCCGTTTATCAGAGCCGGGACCTCAAACTCTTTTTGACCTAACGCAATGAGGGTTCTGCCAGGTCGATTACTGTTACAATAATAAACATTGCATTTGCAAAGGTTGAATCTGGATCGATGCTTTGTTATCGTTGGAATAAAATACAGCAGATTGTAGTCAATTACGCGTAGTCGTTTTTTTACTATTATACTATACTCGAAAATAAGTTCATTTTACGATGTTCACGTGACGACGTTACCGAACACATTATCATTAAAGTAAAATTAAGAAACAAAGCAGTAAAGTACGACAAATCATTCGGCATCGCTACCAAACGTCACCATCGTACAACCCCATGCATCTCTTTCTTTCTCGCGCGCGCATTATACTCACACCGTAGCCTGCACCCCTCGTCCATTAAAACCGTTCGTTAACCCAAGATCCGTTCGTTTTCCAGGCCGTCGCCTCGCATCAGCTCTCTCTCACCAAGCCCTCCCGCGCGCATCTTCCGATCACCCTTCTCTCTTTCTCTCGCGACAATCTCTCCCTTTCTCTCACTCTCTCTCTTTCTCTCTCTCCTCGAGAGCGCAGCGAATCGGAGCTACCATACTTACTTACCCGTACGAGGCCGCTGCGCTGTGCATAATGCATTTCTCTCGCTCACCGCGGGGCCCTCCCAATTTTCTTATGCTAATTCGCCCTCGCGTGACCTGCTTGCACACACCTGACCGCGCCCCCGCGCGTCGGGGGATTATTGTGTGTGTGTGTATATATATGCGTGAAGCGTATTTTGATTTACGAGGTGACGGTAGCCCCGTAATAGTACAGTGTGTAGGGAGATTTGTGTCGCGATGGGTTGTAAGGAGATAAAGGTGTGGTGATGTGTATACGCGCGCGGGGGAGAGGGGGAGGTATTAGAATTAGAAAAAATGATGGAGAAGGTGGTGGTGCTTTGTCGAAGTGTTTCGAGGTGTAAATATTTGATCGGAGGGGTATATAAGGGGTTTAGGGGGGATTATGGGATTTGGATGAAGAATCGTGAGAATGTACGAGAAGTCGGGCTTTCTGAATTTGTGGCAATTTGTTGAACTAAAGTGTATGGCGTTCGTGCAGCTTTTATTCGTGATTTTTTGTGTCGTTTTATGTGCGAAAGGAAAGACGTTTTTGATATGTCATCTGGACTAATTACATGATATTAATTATACATGATGAGGGAATTAAATTCTAAATGGGCTTTGTGAGATTTTCATGTCTACAAATGAAATATACTGATATAATGAAATGATCGTTACTTGATAAAACATTATATGCTTTTTAATAACTGATACTAAGCATACTAGTAACGACAAATTACAAATAAGTTAGACTATAACCGAATAAAGGAAACAAGTCAAAGTTATAGCATCAACCAACACAATATAATAGACATACAAAAATAAAGCCTTATTACTTAACTTTCATTTACAATTAATACAGGTTTCTAATTCTCCAATACACCGACATTTTCACCATCAAGCAAAATCCACACGCTCGCGCCAACTGCACACAAAAGCAGGCTCAATAATAAAGGACAATCGCATGGTATAGAATCGCTCAACAGCCCCTAAACCAGGCCGCACGCATAATTTAATTCGCCAGTCATAGTCTCGCTCGCATACTGGCGATCGAGGGCGCGCGATTTGTCGAGCGCTCGAGAGAGAAACTCGTTAGGGCACCTCATCCTAGCGCTCGCTCGCTGCCACCCTCATATCTGCCACGCGCGACGCGCTGGCCTGGAAAATGGGGGTTGCGCGATTTCTCTTTCTGCCGAGCGATGTGGAAAAGGGTCCGAGAGGGTCACATATATATATACAAGCGGCCATTGCGGCTTTATATCCTCGAAAATGACTTTGTTAGAGGCGACGCGATCGTCGGTGTGGGCTGAGTGTATAGGGTGGAGAAGACGAAAGTTTTTATAGTGCACATTTATTGCCGAAGTTTCGCGCTGATTTTTATTGCGAGAGATATGCGGGGATGCGCGATTGGGGAAATTTAGGACCGCGCGCGGGGCCGGAGAGATAAGGCGCGGTGATAAAAATTTTGTTCGTAAATAAAACGGGGACACGGGGATGTTATACAAGGTGAACGGGTAATTAAAATTGGGGGACTCACTTTGGTGCTTTGTTTTATTCGTTTTTCTTTATGTGGTAGATTATATTATTCTTCGGACGATGTTGATACGTCGATATTAAATAACACAATATAGTGCAAGATTATAAATTGGTATATCTTCCGCCGTGTCACTCAATGTTGATCGACAATTTGTACTATGGCTTCGTTGGTTTCCACTTTGTCGCACAAGAATAGTTTCAAAAGTTTCTGAAAATTTAAATTTGCGTGTGATAACGGTTTTATTAATGGAAATTTGATTTAAAATTCACCATTTGGAAGGAATTTTTAAAAAATGGTGAATTTTAAATTAAATTTTTGACTTTAAAAATATTAATTGAAAAAATTAAGAGATGCGAGTCAAAGAAGATATAAAAATCAAAGATTTTGGCCCGTATCCCATTAAAAAATATCAAATGGTTCAGCCTGTATGTTACACAGGATACAAATTTCAAAATCTCAATATCTTTGGATCAAATGGGTGTGTACAGGCCTCTGGTAGGGCCTATTTCATAAAAAATAAACTATATTAGTATAATATATATAAAAAAATTATTACTGATCAAGATTTATATTTTTTATGTGAATAAAAAAAAAAAATTTTTAACTGTAGTACCCCCTTAAAGTTCACCTCAGAAAATCGTTTTTTTGGAATATTTGATAAATGAATAATGATCTTTATAAAACCAACGCCAAAATATTTAGAATAAAAGACTATAAAACTACACCATTTTCAATTTTAAGGGTTGTAACCCCTATTTTTAAAAGAGCAAAATCTTATTTTTTTAAGTGATTTTCTGTTACAAAATATTAGTACGTTGTATATTTTTCAAAAATCTATTCTATTTTGAAGAATATTGAAAAATAAAGTTGAAATATCGAGGTTTTTGAAAAAATAATATTTTTAGGGGTAACTACCCTTCATTATATTTTTTTCTTTAATTAAATTTTCACGAGTTTTATAATCTTAAAATTCACTTAAATAAAGTGAGATTGATTAAAAAAAGGAATATTTATAAATTTAATTTTTATACCAAGGGTAACATCCCCTATTTTTTTGGTGCAAAATCTTTTTTCTTCGAGTATGAAAATTATATTATATGTATAATACATTTTTTTTTAACTCGATCTAGTAGAAAGAATGTCATAAATAAAATTGATGTATTTCGAAAATTTTTACGAAACAACTTTTTCTGAGGGTAATATCCCCTACTTTGATCTATTACAGTATTTAGAAAAATGAAAGTCAAATAAAATAATTTGAGAAAATGGTTTCTGTAAATAATAATCACAGTTAAGTGTTTTGAAATAAGTAAAAAAAATATTTTTAAGGAATAAAAACTATGACTAGATAAACAACTTGATAAGACACTCACTTGCCTTTAGATTTTTGTTAATGTAATGGAGTAAAAATAAAAAAATATTTGAATATTAACACCTACAGGAACAACTGGAAGTATCCAACCATTAGATTACGGATTCCGCGTATGGAAAAATTTTGTTAAAACAAACAAAAACATTGTCTGAAACATTTTTCAGACAATGTGATGTTCATGGATGAAGACGTAAATTTGCTTATAAGAAATAATATAATTAGATTACAGTCGTTAGTTCTTAATCAGTTCTCATAGCCTCGATATCAAAATCTATTTAAATATTCGTGGTATAAAAGTGGTTATCTTGTCAAAAAACCAGAGGAATTTGAAAATCCTGTAGATTTCAGTTTTAGATAATCATGTGGAACGCATTGTGAAATGGACGGTTGTAATAATATTGCTATATAATTCGATGTTTTTGGCGCAAAAAATCGCTTTGTCTGAAACATTTTTTCGAAGATTATCATTATTGTTCTACTTATGCTCCATAATGCTTTAATAGTGTTTGCACTAAAAAGTAAATTTATAAATATTCCTTTTTTTAATCAATCTCACTTTATTTAAGTGAATTTTAAGGTCATAAAACTTAATTAATGACAAAAATGTAATGAAGGGTAGTTACCCCTAAAAATATTATTTCTTCAAAAACCTCGATATTTCAACTTTACATTTCAATATTCTTTCAAATAAAATACATTTTTAAAAAATATATAACGTACTAATATTTTTGTAGCCGAAAATCGCTTAAAAAACTAAGATTTTGCTCTTTTAAAAATAGGGGTTGCAACCCTTAAAATTGAAAATGGTGCAGTTTCACAGTCTTCATTATTCTAAGTATTTTGGCGTTGGTTCTATGAAGATATCTTTATTCGTTTATGAAATATTCCAAAAAAACGATTTTCGGGGGTAAACTTTGGGGGTAAATTTGACCCCCTAAAAGTGAATATCGGCTGATAAAAATAATACGTATATTCTTATTTTTCTAAGTACTATAACATATTACAATATTATCAAAATCGGCGACTGACACTTGGGGTACCTTCCTTGTCAATAGTAGTATAGTAGTAATAATATCCTTCTAAAAATGAATATTGTATTAATAAGTGCATGTCTGGGGATTTGGAAATTGACAAATAAATTACACAAAAAAATTATGTAAATACCTTAGTGTATGAACTTATAATCAAACAGAATGCAATTGCTAGAAAAACTGTTGATTTCACCATATTTAATACGTGCTTCTTCAATTCGACTGACTTTTTAGAAATGGTTTTTCTTTTCTTTACATTACAATAAAATCATAAATTCCTCACGCGGCCACGAGCAAATTGTTACGCCTCTACATTGACGTAGATGTCATAAAATTTAAGTACTCACGTATTTAAATATTTTAGATTTCTTAAGAATTCGCTTATCGAAATATATGTAAGAACTAATATAATTTACATAATATATAACATTTCGAAATGTAGAACCTTGAAGTCATTTTTAAATAAACTATAACCGTTGAAAGGTTTATTTATGTAAGTATATACATTTCCTTTATTATATTAAACATGGCTAGCTACAAATACATATTTTATACGAGATTTTCATATCTTTTTATATTCGTTTTCTTAAGAGTTCGCTCGTTAAATGAATCGATTAAAAACTTCGCATTTATATATCCCAAACAAAGAACCGCCCCGACTCTCTTATCCACACGTTACCAACAATATTTTCCGAATAAAAAGAAAAAAACACAGCTCTCTTCTGAAATAAAGACCGGTAATTGACTCATCCATCGACAACCGGCGCAAAATTCCAAACCAAACAAAACAATCTACGATAACGCTCGAGCGTGCAAAAATAAAAAAAAAGCTTCGCGACCAGCGCGGCGCATTAATCCTCGAGCGCGGCTTATCGTCCGGCACGGCGCACGTGCGCACCTCAGCGCGGAAAGCGAGAAAAACAATTTTCCGGAGAAGAAAAACGCTGCTGCGGTGCGGAGTTAAAAGAAACGGCACCGCGCAGCTGTTTTGCGCAAGCGCGCGTGACCCTGAGCTCTGCGAACAGTAAGCGAAAAGAGTTGATCGAGAAAGGAGGGGAACGAGAGAGAGCCGTTTTAGGAAACGTTTTGCAATATCTCGCGGCCGCGCGCGCGCGACAAAGAGAGCCGAACGTTTACGTTAGATAAGGCGACGGCAGCGGACTGCAAACACACGTACACACACACGCGAGAAAGATCCCGCGTAAGTATACGCGCTTTGTTTAGGCTCGCCGCGCGCGCTTGCGCTGAGTAAGATTGTCGGCTGAACGAGAGCGCGGCGTATTTAAAAAAGATAAGGAGTGTATGTGTACGTGCACTTTGAGCGCTCGCGCGCACTCGTCTAGGCCGATATTGGCCTTTGTCGAGAGTTATCGATGCGGCCGCGTACGTGCGCGCGAACGAGCGAGCGAGCAAATGTGCTGCGGGAGAAGAAAGTTGGTTAATGTGGGCTTGTATGTATAGGGAGACGATAAGAGAAGGCGATCGATTGCGCCGTATATTGGGTAATTAACGTGAATTGTTGTAATTAAATACTGAGTGGTTGGTGAGATTTGACGAGGAGTGGTATGAAATTTGATGGGAGAATGGTTTCTAGATAGTTGGGGAATTAACATCTTTGGAGTCAAAATTTTTTGTAAAAATAATTAAATATGAAGATATAAATTGATAACGTGCGCGATAAATTGCATCCCAAATATTGCCGCGTGTATTACATACCGGCCGACCTAATGAGCATATCTGCAAAGTTCCTTGTGATCTTGAATTAATTTTTTTTTTTTCTTTATATGATTTTGTAACTAATTAAAATTTATTATCATTTAACGACGCCGCCAATATGTGCTGCAATGTGTGATAGAACTAGTATAGTCTTCCAGCCCATCAAATATTATGTATATATACAAAGTTCTTGCAATTAAATAATAAGGGTTCTTTTTTCTTTCTAGAAGGAATTCTATAGTATATTAATGGCGTATACAACGTTTCTCCAAAAAATAGATACCACATAACTCATAAATTTATAAATTATAATACATTGCTTCGGGCCGCTACCATCCCCCTTACAACAATTTCTCCTCCTCTCTCTCATTCCCGCGCATCTCCCTACACATTCAAGCACAACGTTTCACTCGGTTTATCCACCACAAACGTTAAAACCGCACATAACAAAAGTAAATACACCTCAATTCGCTGAATACATTTACACATCCAAGATATACTATATATCTTCTACCCATATACTTTAACGAATTCCAACGAAGCGCAAACTCTATTTCCCCACCGTCAACTCCACATTCTCCCCCTATCTCACGGACCGCATCATCCTCAATCCCGTTTCCCGATAAACTGCAATTGCTCATGCACTCTTCGCCGACTCACACGCGCGTGCACGAAGACCTTGGTACTCTCTCTCCCGCACATTTCTCCCCGCCATCGGCACGTTTCATCGTGTGTATATAAGCCGCATCGCAGCTTCTCCCGTTTATAACACACTCTCTCGTGCTCTTTCTCGTCCCTCCGAGAAAACGGTTAAACTTTCCTCCTTGGGAATTGATTTCGCCGCCGCCGTCCCTCGTCTCCGGCGGTCGCGGCCGCCGCACGCGTTACATAAAACGAGCGCGCGCGCCTGTGGTCTCCTCTCTCTCGTTCGGAGCCACGCAAGGTCACCTAGACCCTTCGCCCTGCCGCGTGCGAGCACCGGAACGCCTGGAATGCACGATGAAAAAAACGAGAGGAAGAGAGAGAGAGAGGAGAGGGTCTCCGCTCGCACGCGAAACTACTTCCTCGTTCGAAGGTTTTTCGGGGGGCTCTGCCCCCGTCACGCGCGCGCATCTTCATCCTTTAAGAGGAGGCTCTTTCTTTCGTTCGTTCGTTCGTTCTTTCTTTGACTTTTTTCTGGCCTTTCGAGCGTGTTTGGTCCCACAGAGAAAGAGAGAGAGAGAGAGTTGTGAAGTTATCACCCTTTCGAGCTTTTTACGGCCGTCGAGGTATTTCAACTGGCAAAGGGGGGCGATGAAAGAGAATCGCTATTTGAAATTAATTCGAAATGTGGTTTTTTTCATTTGCATGTCTAGAAATGTGTAAATATAGTTAAGGTTTGGAAGATAAATGTTTAAGTATAATGAAAGGGCATTGAATACATTGATCACGTTTTGCATTTATATTTTTTATGGTCAGCTTATTTAACACAATCACTTTAACAATATTAAATAATGAAATACTTTTTAACTATCAACATTTCTGTTAACATTCTTACTCCGTCTCCACAATTTTTCAAATCGTGGAATAACTTTTTTCTTCATATCTGATGGATCTAAAATGTACATCTATAACAAGTAGCTGCATAACGCGCGTAGCTCGGTGGCCGGCATAATATTATTCATACTTCTTATTCTAGAGGCACCTGTATAAGCCAAAGTGGCTACTCAAATTTCCATCGGTAAGAACCTTTTCACCCGCAGGAGTTTTCTTAGGCGAGGCTCAAAGTGCCGAATGATCGTGTGACTGCGTGTTATATGCTTGAACGATTATCCGTAAATACCGTGGTATAGAGGGGGATGCGATTTAACAGGTCTAATTGTGACCGGTAAGGCTTAAACAAACTTATGAAATACTTCCTTTGTATGATCGTATATTTGAATGCCATATATAAGTAGCTGTGAGAAATAATTCACGAAATATAAAAGGTGTAAGTCAAACTATTTGAATTCGTTAGAGGAAACTTTATTGTATATTCATGACAACGTGAGTATATATTTTGTACTCAATTTTTTTTATTAATACCTTATATAACGATAAAGTTCCTTCCATAGAGACCCCAAGAATCAATTTTCACATCAAACGATTATTTGTCCCCTTTCGGCCCAACATTCCCAGAAATTACCAGCAATAACAACCTCCACATCGCACAATCTATACTCGCTTGGCAAAACAGCAGCCGCGGCAGTCAAAACAACAACCGAACAAAGCTCTTTATCCATCCTTTTCTCTCCTCTTCATCGGCAAAGCGTAACGGGCATATACTTTTAGGGTCTCTGGCCCAGTTAGCCGTCTCTCTCGCTCGCTCTGGAATTCCCGGTCCGGAGTTAGTAGAATCTTTTTAACTCCCCCTCCTTTTCTCTCTCTCGTACACCATGTTTTCATCGCGCAGAACGTCTCTCTCTCTCTCTCTCTCTCTCTCTCTCTCTCTCTCTCTCTCTCTCTCTCTCTCTCTCTCGCACGCAAGCGCTCCGCCTCCTCGGCTGGGAATTACCCAGTCGCTTATATATTTCGCTCGGCAGGCTCTTTTTGTTTGTCCTCCTCCTCCTCCTTCTTGTCCTCCTATATGTACGGCTATATAGGCGTGCACGCGTGTGTCGAAGAGACTCGGCGTTCGTCGAGAGAGTTTCGTGCAATTGACCTAGGAATAAAGCCACGTGCTGCGGGGACGTTGGCTGGCTCTCTCGCTCTCTCCCTCTACATACACCACTTTCGTTCGTTCATTCTCTATACTTCTTCTTTCCTTTTTTGCTCCTGCGGGCTTTTTCGAGGCTTATAGGCTCGGCTTCTTCTTTTTCTGCGCGCGCTCCTTATATTCTTGGCGCGCGGTTCTCTTTTGCGGCGCAAAGTGTACGCAGCGAGGTTCGCGTCTTCTTTTTGGATTTCCGTCGTATACTGGCTTTATATGCTTCTATACGAGCGCTTTTGTTTGCTGGGCGCCTGATTTCTCTCGCGTTCGGCGAATATCGCGGATTTTTTTACCCGCTTTTAGAAATGCTTTTGCGGCGTAAAATTAGAAAATGGGCGTTATCGAGTTTCGCGTTTGGGAAATTCCGTGTAATGTGTGCGAATAGGAAGGGTCAACTGTTAGTGTTGTTCTGTTGCGCATAAAATTATCGGGCACGTACCGTCAAAACATGTTTTTTCGCATAAATTTTTCAGATAATAATTCATAATAAATCGACGCGGTCGATCGTATCGCGTAGTAAATTTTCTGCTGGTATTTAGCACTGATTTCTTCTTTCAATGTTTTGCACAGTTATATAAATATGATCTGGTTAAAATATTCATTGAAAGTAATTGATTATATAAATAAAATTTTATAAATATTTATTGTCTAACTAATTTTTTAATAAAAAAACCGCTATCAATTTCACACCTTTATATATTCGATTTGAACTCTAATCTTTTTAAATCCTTGAACAATTACTATATCTCCTTAAGAAAAATCAGGTTTTTGAATAGCAGAAGTCGCATTGTGCACTGATGAAAAGCCATCGGGATTTCGTACGTCTAGCAAAAATTTTTTCATCCGGTGTCTCCCTTTCTCTATTCCAGCCTCATACACCTACACCATCCGTTCCTTTTCTTTCGCTCCGTCTATTACATTTGCCATTTCGCGCAGACGTAGACTTCCTTTATCTCTCGCTTTCAAAACCGCGTCGTCCCTCTTCTTTCTTTACGTCCGCCTATTTATCAATCGTCCATTTTTTCATTTTACGTTATTTGTATAATGCGAATGGAATCCGCTTCGTTACTGCTAATGTAGAATGATGGATCTCTGCCTTCCATCATAACGTACGGCGATGTGGAACATTAGCGCACATTAATTATTTGGTACACTACAACGATTCCTGCTAACTTGATTTTTATTAATCATTATGGCATATTACCAAATTGAAGGTACTTTGCATGGAAAATAACCATCACACAACAAAAACTTTGTACACACTTACTTCAAGGCCACTACCGATTTTTCAAAGCTGTTAAGCCCGATTCTCGATAAGCAAAAAGGCTCGTTCGGCAATCACCGATTATTGCTCCTCATCAATCATGGTAAAGTCGCGCCTGCGCTGCCGTATTTGTAGTTCGCTATAACTCAACTGTAGAAAAAAAAAACATTAAAAGCAACGCGCTCGGAACACACAGCAATTTACTCGTCACTGCGGGAAGATTTTACACGCGCAGCGCAGCCTCAAAAAGCACATTAGGTCAATTTTTTCTCTCTCCCTTCATTCGCGCGCTATTCTCGTTCCAATTTCCGCGCCACTAAGCCCGGTATCCACTTATTTGGGCGCGCGAACGCATGATTTATCTCTGCGCGCGAAGTGGAGAGAAAAAACACGTGCGCGTTGGTAGGTATATCTTTAGCGCGTGTGGGACGTAAATTGAGGCTCGGATGTACAGTACGCGAGTCTTTGTGAATTACTTTTTTAGTGCTATTTGAGAACTTGTAAAGGAGGTTATATAGTTGCGAATGTGGCAGCCGGCGAGATGCAATAGAGGATAAGAGGATGGGATAGGTCGTTTTAAGGAGCGTTAATTTTCTGGATTCGTGGGCAAACAATTCGTTAGGAATGGCGTAATTGTACCTCTTCGTGAGGACAAATGTGGACAATTTGATGCGGTTAGATATGTGTCGAATATGGTTCATGTTGTTTTAAAACTCGCAAAGATAAGATGGTTTTAGTAGAAATTAATAAATTCATTCGTTATAAAATTTACCCTAAACGTGACAATTTGGAACGATCCGACGTAAAAAAATTTTATGAAAGTTATATAAAATTTTTATAAAGAAATGGTTCTACATAAATAACATATAAACTTTATAGACACCATATAGAGTTGGCAAGAGGAAAAAATGGAAAAAAAAATTCTGTTGCAGAATTTCATGAAAAAACTCTATAAAGTAAATTTGTAATGCATGGTCGTTTCTACCAAAAATGTTTCGAAATATAAAAAAGATTGGAAATCAAATTAATAGCGTATTAATAATTTCAATCAATCCATTAAAACATGTAGATACAAAGATAACGGCTCGACATCAATCATCAATAACAATCCAAAATATAAAAAAAGTTCCACTAAAACTACGACAACAACCAATCTACCAATAAAAACTCGCGCTCTCCTAAAAAATTTCCACCCGAAAACCAGCCACCTCTCCATCACTCCTCCGCTTCAAAGTCCCAAAAACACCGCCAAGCCAAAGAGCCAGCTCTCCTCTTTCACTAAAAACCACTCGGCCCCGAACTCACACTTCTCCTCTCTTTCTCTTTCTCTCCTTTCCTCCTCTCTTATCTCCCTTTTCTTCCTCCGCCGCTCCCCTTGGCCTCCAGCCGTCGCCGCGCGCGCGCGAGATTAACTCGCTGCGTAGTTTGCACGAGAGCTCGCTCCTCCCGCCTGGAAACAAAGACTTGGTCTGTGTGAGTTTAAACACACACACACGCGCGTCTGGTTTTGAATGGAGGCGCGCACGCGCGCGTGTCGGTTGCCGATAATAATGCTGCCCTTTTACGACTCGGTTTACCGGTTCGCGATTGATTTTTCGGAGTCGTTTTGTACGCGCACGATGATTGTTGGGATAATTAGTTGGCTTGCGCCCGGCTTTTTTTCTTCTCTTTTGGGTAGTCGGCAAATTGGCCCTAATGGGACGCTTTATTGAGATGTTCGTAATGTATATTATAGGGCGATTGAACGAAATCGAGTGTTTTAAAGGTGAGTATATTATTGGAGTGGACTATATTGTTCTTTGATTTGAGATTTGGCTAATGTGTTTAAAATTGATTTTTAATTCTTTCATATGATTACCGTTAAAATTACGAAATAATGACAAAGTAGCTGCCGAAAGCAGATGCAGATTATATTGTGGGTCATAACGGAATCATTCTGCAAACACATGAAAAAAGTTGATTAATTATAGTTGTTTCCAGATACCGCATACTTGTTGTATTACCGAGATAATTATAACTTTCACGCTATCATTTGTTTCCGCGATTAGCAAATTCAAAATCGTGTCTTACCGATTAACTAACCAAAATTTACGTATTCTGACGTATCATTAAAGATAAGCAAACTCGTTTTTTGTTTTTGCAGATAAGTATATAAGAATCCTTGACCTACAACTGTCTCTTATAATTATCACATCAGTTTCTCGAAGCCAAAAAAGGTAACGCTATATCAGTAAATATTCAGAGCCAAAATGATTTACAAATTTTGCAAAAGTCGCACAACCAATTCGTATTCAATATACGCATCTCATGATACATTTTTCAACCCCGTCTCCACACACGAACTTTTCGACGCATGCGAAATTCTTACCCTGCTGGTACCGCTTTACAAACATATACGCATGACACAGGCTTCGTATTTATATATTATATCCGCACGCCGGTGATAATAATTCGCAACCCGCCTTAGATAAGCCCCGGGAATCCGGGACATCGCGAGACCCGAGCAAAACACAGATACACATACACACGTAGGAGAAAGAAGGCACGAGAAGCGATGAATAAAGAGAAGAGAGAGACGAAGAAAGGGAGCAATGCGCACGCGAGTCACGTATTATATACGAGCGGCCGTTGGCTTTACGGTATATAAGTTCGCCTTGACACTCCGCGCGCGATCTCGTCAAAAACTTTCGTCGCGCGGCTGCTTTTTGTTTTCTACGGACACACGACGACATCCTCGCGATTCTTATTCTCGTCTCTTTTCGCGCGTGTCCCGGACGAATAGCGAGTTGCCTCGCGGCGAATGTTAAAACATCCGAAAGCTTTTAGCGAGTGGTCGACAGGAAAAAAGAAGCTCGGAAGGTGGGCGTATATGTGTGTGTGCGTGTATTATACGTATGAAATTGTTGTATAGTTCGGTGGTTGGTTTTCGACCGTCATTGCGGATAATGTAGAAATTACCAAGTGCGAGGAAGGTAATCAATTTAATGTCTATCATTACTTTGATTCTGGGAAACGACTGTGTGTCTCTGTGTGTGTAGGTATAACGAGCTGAAATTTATTTAAGGAAGAGTTCTTAATTTTGTTTGCGAGGGGGAATAACATTTTTAAATTGTCGGAGCGGAGAGTGAAAAAACCTGTTTGATGTGTCTTTATGATATCGTTTTTTTTTTTTGCTTGATAATGTTGGTATTTTGGCTCCTCTACTTATTTTAGACACTCTCAAGAACAATTAAGATTGATGGATTTAAGTAGTATATACAGAACGTACAATATCAATCTCGATCAGTAATCGCCGCGATCTTATCCCTTATCTATACGCGACCTTTGTCTATTTTAATATTTGATTTTAATTACAATTTTTAATCTATCATAAACATACCGACTTACAATCATGATATCCTTGATAACGAATTCAGCTATTCTCTTTCGAATGAATTATATACCTATAAAATAAAATTCAACTCAACTTATTCCAACGGAACATCGAAACGCGAAAGCCACGACACAAGTGGATCACCTCTCCAAAGCAACAAAACGGGCGTACAACTTCTCGCGCTCTCACAAAAGAAGAAAAAGCGAACGCCCACGCGTTGCGAGTCCCCGAAAACTCTCTCGCGAAAACAAGAGGCGCCGTAAAAGGCCCCAGGCGGTTGTACCGGGACGATCCTCGGTATCTTGAGAAAGAGAGAATCGCGGGAAGGTCGAGGAGACAATGGCCCCGAGATCCGGTAGCCGCGAGTGGCTTTTGTGGATGTATGGGTTAATGGGTTCGAGTCAATTTTGTGTGAAGGGTTGGTCTTTTTTGGGGTTTTACGATGCTGATGGCCAGAGCGGTTTAGCTGGAGGTATAGTAACTGTTTTTTTTTTTTTTTTAATTTTGAGATTGTTTTGTATACATATACGATAGAAATAAAAAACAAAGTCAAAAAGGTATAATTTTAGAAGAGGAACCTTGGTAATAAGTTTAAAAAGCGAATGAAAAAAATGCCTTTTTGCCATACTTTGGTTACGCTTAATTTCCATTTCAATTATTTGATTTCAATTGAGATTCATTGTATAAGACTCGCGCGTTTTACATAATCAAGGTTCTCTTTTGTTATTTTTTTCTTCTTCCTCGTTGCTAACACGTTTTACGAAAAAAAAAAAAACATAATATCGTAAAATGATTTTGTTAAATGATAATAAATTGACTAATTCTCTGTACGACGAACAGTTATTATCATTTCATATTATTGAATTTAAATTATAATAAACTATAATTTAGTACCAGTTTACAACAACAACAAAAAACATTAAAACCTTCGCCCGTCGAATATTCAGCAACATTTTTGTCGCCTCCATAAACCCCCGACTATAATTATAACTCTGTACAATTCCGCGAAACACAGTCCACAAAATTCGTTCCGAATGACCCACATTCTCATTCGCGCTCTCCTCTCTCTCGCGGGAATTCTCCGCTGTCTCGCAAATCCCGAAACGCTGCGGCGCGCGCGAGATATTAAAATTTCATTTTACCATCTGCCATACGCTTTACGAGCTCTATTTACGCGCAGGCTCCCGCGGGCGAGTTTATTATATATGTACGTACGGCGCCCGTGTGTTCGCAGACAACGAGCCGCGACATAATTTCGATGGGCGAGATAAACGAAACGCGCGCGTATGTAGAGAGCGGACGAGCGAGGTGTCGAAAGAGTCTGCTTTAATGATTAGGATAACATTTTGCTTTTTAACGATGGCGCGAGCTGTTATTATTCTTTTGTCGGGGTATTCCGGGACGCGGCGGGCTTGGAAACTACACGGTTGAGAGAATTATATGGCAGTGTGTGTAAATTGATTTGTGGGGTTTCATTGTTTTAAGGGGGTCTCACCAACGAGGCCCGAACCCACAGAGCACGGCGCCCCGTGCGACGCGTACAGGCTCTCGCATGCGCTCTCCCTCTCTTTCTGTTGAGAGTTGCTTGCTACGGGACTGAGCACAGACGCCGAGAGACGCCTGCCTGTGTGTGCGCAGTAAGCGTGCGCGCCAACGGCGCTCCCGCTCTCTCTCTCACCTCGCCATGCATGCGTCTCACGCGCGCGTGAAATCTAACCTGATATTCCGCACTTTCAATAAAATTTGAATGTCTTGTTCTAATAGATGTCATTAATAAGATTTCGGTTTTTAGAAAAATTGCTAAGAAAACTTTTCGAGTTACAGACGAAAACGTTCATTTCGCGCGGGCCGTCCCATAAGGCGCTGTGTTAAAATGCGCGACTTTGATGTTTAATATCTCGAGAACTAAACTGCTGGGAGTTTTTAGATGGAAATATCTTATAGACAATAGTATTATCAACACCTGGTCAAAATTGAGAGAAATTTCTAAGAAAAGGCGTTTTGGGTGAAACCCCCTTAAAGAGTCGCGCGGGGAATATGGTGAAAATGTACGAATTGTTGGTGCGGTGTGTTAATTTTGATGTATTTTGGAGGTTCGCTTGAATATTTATGAATGTTGATTTTTGTCGGAAGTATTGTTTGTAGTGAATTGTACGGGATGTAAGTAATGCAGAAGATATTGAGTTTTATAATTTTGTCATCCATAATTTTTTAAATATTTACTTTATTTCCTTCCGTATATAAGTGAAAAATTTATAATAATTTTTTTCTAGTACAATTATAATTAACATATTATAAAAATAATTTGTAAGTTTATTGAATATAATTATCTGGTTACTATAAATAACTATTGCAACAAGTAAATTAATTTTGTAACACTGCAGTGGTAGTAATGAAAATTTCCTATACTCTTGGCAAACGCGCCGTGAGCGCCGTTGCCAATTTTTGTTATAACTGCTTAAAGTACTTAACCTATTGGCCATGCACGAATAAGAGTTCATATTTAACAATTCGCAATCAATGGTACATTGTTCATAAAAATACTTAGTCGCTGGCATGCATTCACACTATAAACTCAAAGAAAATTCAATCCAAAACCATTTCTTCTCAAAAGAATCCGCATCCCATAAAAATTATCTCTTACATCAACAATTCATAACCACTTGGACGGAGCAACATATCCCTGTAAAAACACCGTCTCATCCCGTAATTCGTCAACCCAGAAGCACCATTCGGCATTCCAAACAATCTCCCTCTCTACCCAATTCACCTCCTCGCCATATGTTTCGTTATAAATCCCCTCCGCGCGCGTCGACCCGTACGTTTTCGTTCTCGCGCTTCCTCCTCCTCCTCGCATCACGCCCCATTTCCCCGGGCGCGGGCGAAAACACCGTAAAAACGGAGCAGTTCCTCGCTAAGATCCATCCCATGCCTCTAACTCTTTCTCTCCTCCCGTGATTTATCCATCGAAGAAGAGCGGCTCTTTTTCCTCTTTTCTCGCGCGCGGGGGTTTAGTGAACCGTCGACGTGGAAGCTAAGCGCGCACAAAGGGGAAACGCGCCGCGCGAAATTTGGCCGGGTGCCAAGCGAGCGCGCGGAGATTTCGAAACAACCGGTTCGGTAGCGGTGAGCGCTGGTGTTTTTTCCTCTCCTTCTTTTGTGGAGATCCGAAGACGGAGTTTAGCGCGCTCGGACTTTGCGCTTTTGTGCGTGCGCGAAGGATCGCGAGTTTTTCTCCGGCGTCGGGATCTGTATAGTGGTATGCTTTCTTTGGGCGAGGTTGGGGGATACTGTGGGCTATTTCGCTGGGTGTAAACAAAGAAGCCGAGAGCCGTGTTTACGTCCGCGAGAGACGGATTTATTTCGGTGGTTCGTGGGTGTTTTATTTTTCGGGTGATTTTTTATAGGTATGTATAGGTGATGGTTTAGGGGGAATAAAAATTAAGACGATTTCGGGGAGTGGTTCACGTGATGAGGATTTGGGTAATTTAAATATTGAATGGCTTCGGTGACTTTGTTATTGTACATAAATATCTGCAAAGATTGACAAAAATACCTTTGGAGCATTAAATTTTCAATCCTTGTTTAGAAAACCCTATAGACTGACTTCTTAAGAAAATTAAATCTAATAATAGCGTGTTAAGAAATTATAACAGGACCATTTTCACCAAGTAAAATGGGAAAAATTAAAGACTTTTTGTAGAAAATATAGTAGGATAATATTGTATTTTTAGACAATCATAAAAAATGCGCTTCTGCACGTGCGTGCCGAGAACAAACTTGCAGGTAATTTGACAAATTACTGATTCTTTTACTTATTATACCATGTCCCAAATCGGAATAATATGAAATTTATCTTACGCAATAGTTATAAAAGTGAAACAAAATAAGAATTCGATTGTTTGAATGGATTAAAAATATGTTGATTTTTAAAGTCGAAAAAGTAAAATGCATCTCGTCGTCAACACATCAACTCACTTATTGATTGTAAAATATGTTAGTTGACTTTTAGATTTTCTGAAAGAAGCACGTCATGGGAAATTTATATTTTTGTATACAAGTTATAAGTAAAATCAAGAATAAAATAGCAAATTGTTTGTTATTCGGGTTTTGAAAGTCTGCGTTCATAATACCAGCTGTTTTGAAACACACCTAATATTATTTTTTAGACAACAATAGTTTACAACAGTTTTAGTAAAATTTAATTCGGATAGATCAATGAAAATTTTAAATAATAAAAAGCCCTCCCCCCCACCGGGTCCGCGACTCAATGCGGCACCAATACCGCAACTACCTTAACGTAATGGATTAAATTGGCTATTAGCCAAAAGTTAGCCAATCATACGAAATTCGGTTCTTTAAAAAAAATTGCTTATCCATCTTGATCATTAAAAGAAGATACAATGCAAAGATTCTTTTTTGTTTACAGAAAATGGCTGCTTTTACTTTTGGCCCAAGGTAAATTTATTTTTCTGGGAATAAATTTATCAGTCAGTTACAATGAAAAGAAAAAGCAGATAATATATTTCGAAAATTAAAACTTTAATAACTTGACGTTTCACGTCTCAAAAAGTCACGTATACGTATAATAACAATACTTGTTAGATATAGACTGACGCCTAAAACACCATTGATAAAAATTGATAAAAATCTGAATCTATATCGTTCAAGGATCAAATTAAAATGATGCTGGATCATGGCGCGTTAAACTTTAATCTTCAAAATATCCAAATCTACTTGAAACATATATAAAATTTTTCGCATCAAAAAGTAACCCATGTATAAACATTTAAAACCTCATCGCTATTCGAAAAATGACCAAAGGATATTTCAAACAATTCAAATAACAATTTTACTCAGAAAAAACTCAAAACTACACAAAATATGGCAACCTTTCTTATTCAACCTCTTCGCATTTCGCTATACACCACAGCAACCTATTTCCAGTCCAATTCACCATCCGCATCCAGCTCGACCGAACTCTCTCTCTCTCTCTTCCTCTACTTACACTGTCTACCAAACCAACAACAACCTCCAGCAGCCGGAACGCTTTTATGCTCTTTGTGTGCGCGCGTGTATATCACTACACGTCTGTTACACAACGTCGCGCACGCACGACAAATGGAGAAAATTTTCCAGCTCGCGCGAATTTCCTGCCTCCTTGTGTATACACCTACATCGCTGCTAGATATCGCCACGTGCGAGAGAGAGACCACCTGCGAGTGCGAAAAAGCGTCGCCGTCGACGGCTCGGGTTCCAAAGAAAACAGCGGCCCGCGTTCTGCCAAGCGCTGCGCGCGGACGCAAATAGAGCTTCTCCCCGACGCTGCGGATTGGCTTCGCCTGCGATGCGACGACTTTGCTGCTGCGAGAGTTGAGAGAAATTAGGTGGATGTAGTGCTGCTCTGCTGCTACTTTTGGTAACCCTAATTAGATTTTGGAGATACTTAATGAGGGAACGAGGAGAAGGAGGAGGAGGATGATGGCGTTGTATAAAAGGTTCGAGAGGTGGCTTTGGTGGGTAATGGTAGCAGGCAGCTGTTTTTATATTTTGATTTGAATTTGCATGAAGGAGGGGTTACGTTGTTGAGGTGGATGGTATAAGCGTTTAATGTAAATGTAACAGAAAAAAATGTACGATTGTTCGATGAAGTTTAATGTTGTTCATGATAAATGAAAATTTCCATCAGATTACTATATAGGTACAATTAAAAGTTCCATTTAACAGTAGAAATTAATTTTATTCGTAGATTAAATACATAAAGAATGGCAGTATCGGTGTGTAGATAATAAGACATGATAATTCAAATCGGAAACAAAAGATTACCTTTCGAAAGAATAAAAAAAAAGCTGATAACATTATTTCTAACAATGAAATTGAAATTGAAAAATCATATTATATTTAAAACCTTTCGTGGTATTCGACCAGTCCTGATTAAGTATATTGTTTTTTAGAATAATTATTCTTGATGAATAACAAGTATGAGGCTATGATTAATTTATTGAAGCATGGCCAATGTGTTATTCAAAGTCTATTAAGCATTGAATTAATTACAATCTGAAGAATAAATTGAATCCAGGTTATTGATTCACTTACATCCTTTTTTTTTTACTAAAAGAAAGTATTTATTTTTTGATAAATATGCTTTCGTTACTTTTCCAAAGTAACTATTTAATATTGATAGTAATAAGTTCAGTGTAATCTACTTTAAATATAAAAGGAAATTATCAAGAAGTCAATGACATACTCATAAGTCATTACGAGGTAATAAGGAAATTTGACTTTAAATTTATATACACCATTGATTCTTTATCGAGACGCACATCTATTAGGTACACCTAATGTAAAATTGTTCATTTTAACTTAAATTTTTTATTTATTATTTTTCTAGCCAACAGTGAAAAGTGAGTTTTATAGAAATCCAAGTAAGCACCCCTTACAAACACGTGATAAACAGTTTATAAACAAGAGTTCAGCTGTCAAACACTTGATAACTCGTTGCAAAACATCTTTGAAACCCCTATTATCGCAACATTAATTAAACTCTGACACTCTCAAAAAGAAAAAAAAACATCCTTCAAAACAATTAACTTTCATCTGCGCCGCCTCAAAGCTATCAGCCGCTCCGCTATCCCCGAACTTTCAATCCAGACAGTCCAATCAATTCCCAATTACGTAAACTTTCTCCTTCCCTCTTTCAATCCATATACCTCACCGTCTTCCACTCTCCTTAATACAAGGTAAAACAAACGATATATGCTGCCATCGGGCGAGCATCGGACGTCATCGCGCCCGGAAAAACACGTTCCTCTCTCTCTCTCTCTCTCTCTCTCCTGTCCAATCGCGCACGCGCGCTCGAGATAACGAAAAAAGCCGTCGATCTGAAGCAACAGGTGTCTTTGCATGTATATGTGTATATATTATACTTACCACACGTGTCTCGCGTGAGAATGGAATCGCGATGACGCGCGCAAGAAGGCGTCGCGTCGTCTGTCTCATGCGCGTGCGTGATATTATTATACGAGAGTCAGCTGATCAACGACGATTTTGTAACGCGGGTTCATACACGTACGGGAATATCGATCGCAGCGGTTGCCGGACGAATTGATTTCAATTTGCTGTGTACGGCGACAGAGCCGAGGTCGCGATCGCAGTGAGGATGGGATACGGGCGAACGTGTATGAATGTAAGAGGGCGACGACGTATAGGTGGATAATGGAAACCAATAGTCGAGGTATTCATTCACGGGTGGACTGTTATTCTGATGTACTTGTTTCGTTTATGGGCCAAAGTCGATGTTTGGAGCTGTGTTGTACTGAGCTTTTGAAAGGTTGTGATGGTGAAAACTAGAAATTTTTGCATATAATTTAAGTGCTGTATTTAAGTATATTTCATGAATATATAACTAAATAATGTAGCTTATTCTCAAAGATTTGTAATATATTTCATAACGTTTTTCTTGTTTCATGTCATTAACAATATTTGCAATATTAAATATCCGAGCTCTTTGAATTTCATAATCTATATTCAAAATTCAATTTTGACTAACTTTACAAATTATGTTTCTCTAACGTTGCTTTACTTGCTAGTTACACCAATACAGTTACATAAAAATTAAAAGAAAAAAAATAGAAAACTCATGAAACTATTGTTTATAAATTTAAGAAAAATGGATTGCTCTCACTATGCAGGGTAGCATTATTGTTATTCTTTATTCAAGAATCAAATAATAATGCTTATCACCGTGAACCGTTTCTCGAACTCGTATACGCGATTCAATGCCTTACAATCAAAATCGTATTTTGAAAATATCGTTAGTAGAATACGCATTAGTTGATAAAATGTTCAACAAAGAAAATACTTCGTTCTCATAAGGCTCGAGCGCGCGAAAAGCGCGACAAAACCGTTTATACATTATAGCCGAAGGAATTTTTCTGGGAAACACAGCTGGAACGCCAAGTATTTCTCCACGAGCGAAATTGATATTCACAAGGCGACATTTTAATGAGCTTGACATTTCGTAGTAAACAAAATTCAAACACCTTCCGCGTAAGTATATACGCATCCGAGCCACAATATAATGCGCGTATCACACTCGCACGAGAGTAACAGAAAAGAAGCGCGCATTCAATGAAATAATTGTATACACACACATAACGCGGAAAAAGAGCGCTCGGGCGACAAGACGACGCACACTCTATACACTTGATAAGCCGAAGAAAAATACTGCGCGCTCGTCGTTGCGAAAACCCGCGATAAATTGTTAACTTTCTGGAAGTGCGCGCGCACGCTGGAGAGACAAAAAGAACGTCGGAAAAAAGAAACAGAGAGAGGGAAGAGTCGAAAGAATAAGGGGGAACCACATCACAAAGAACGAAGCAACGAAGACAGAGCGAACCGGAGAGTGGGAGGGAGAGCGATAAGAGCCACTGCCGCGCGTGCGATGTTGGCACAGGTGCCGAGAGCTCTGCGCTAGTCTCTTTATTCCTTTGTTCTCGCGCGCGTATACTCTTTCCACTGCGTGCAGCGGCGCGGTCTCCCTATGTGCTCGCTTGTTCGCTCGCGTGTATATATATAGTGTCATCTTTCATTTTTCCATTTTCCATTGTCGCGCACGCGTGGTTACAAGCGACTGAGAAAATAGAGTGAGAGGAGAACACTGCGCATCGGGGCAAACATTAGCGCGCGAGCGAGCTTTTAAAAGTCGTGTAGGTATATGGTGGGAAGGGGCTCAGGGGCTCGAGTTCGCGAGAGATCTGAGAGCTTTGATCGATTTGCGGAGGAGCGAGTATGGGGTCAGCGGTAATGGAAGATAATCTGCGGGGTGGAAAATATGATCGGTCTATGGTGGTAAGGAATGCGTGTTGGTCGATGTTTCGGGGAATTCGGCAGGTGTGGTTGGTTCGGGATAAGATTCGGGAAAGTTATTAAAGATTTCCGTCATTGTTTATATGGTAAAAGCTAATAGTACATTATGTAACGAGGGACTAAAGTCGCAAATTATTCCCGCATAGCGAAGCGAGGGCAGTGATCGCCCAAGGGAATGATCGACTTTAGTTCTGTGTTACATATAGTACTTTATTCCCATCGCTACTGTGGCCACTTCATAGATTTGAAAAGTTATTTTGTATTTATGTGTTATAATTTTGTTAGTTTTAACCCAATTCACCATAAACGTAAAAAATCAGACTATGTTACTTTATTCCCGCTAATTTACTTTATTTCCGTGTAATGCGGGAATAAAAGTACTTTATTCCCGCTAAATTACTTTATTCCTGCATAATGCGGGAATCCTCCCTTAAAAAACGATGGCCGGATGTTGTGAAGCACTTAAAGAGTGATTTTTAGAGGTCTGCAAGGAATAGACGCGAAAATTCGCTACTTCCGCTACATTTGAATTTTTGAAATTGAATTTTTATTCTTAACTATTTAAAACTAAATAATTAAATCAAATTAGAATACAAAGATTAATTTTGTCATGCTTTAAAAAATGATCTGATTATCTTATCATTTAAACCAATTAAAATGAAACCATAATGAAAACCGCTGCCAATTCATTGGCAAGATGCTTCCTCAAACTAATTTATCGATTCCATTTTTTAAATTTAAAAAACAAAAGTAAATTTTTCACAACAAAACTTTATTAATAAATAAAATTGTTTTCTTTGTGGTTTTTTGTTGTTTATTAAACAATTTGACTGAATATAACAAATATTTTTTTGTTTTTTATTTATGTATCCTATACAAACAATTAATTATTGTTATAAAAAATTTTAAAGAAATACATTAGTTTGATTAAGAAAAGTATGTATTAGCAATAATCTAATAAACATTTGTTTTGAAACAGGTATTTAACTACTATTCTGCTCGACTTAGTGGTTTAAAGTTAATCCATCATTGTAACAATCATACAAATATAATAACTTAGTTATACTTTTTAACAAAAGAAAATGAATCGTTTTGAAATTTAACAGAGAGGTAGTTTTTTTCATATTTAAGAATCGATATTTTTATCAAATATTTTTATGAAATTTTTACGAAATTCATATTTTGAAAGTCAATTATTATCGTTGCCCTAGTACACGTTGCCGTGAGACTCAATCTGAAATTACTTTCTCGGGGATATGCCCTAGTACACAATAATTATTTTATTTATATATGATATACAAATTAAATAGAACTATTGCATATTTTGCTCTAAAACTTTATATTTGTGTTTTGGGGCTAATTTGGAATGAGTAAAAAAATGTTGACCAACATAACCTCTTGAAATTTTAACACAATGTTGTACTCGATAAGTGTAATAAGTGGTAAAAATTTTGAATCAATCAATCGAATATTCTTTTTAAAAATGCAAATATAAGAAATTTATAAAAAAAATTTTTATACCACTCTAACCTCAAAATCACAACTTTGATATGATTTTTCGGCGCTCGTGGTATAAAATACCGTTCGAAACTAGTGCGTAAGTAGATTATTTAGGTGGTGTGACTTTTTCGCACTCGCTTCGCTCGTGCAAAAAGTCACACCAGCTAAATAATCGACTTCCCCACCCGTGTCGAAATGTACTATAACTTCAAATATCTTTGGTCACAATGGTCAGATTTTTTTGGGCAAAGAACTGACTCCTTAGATATAAAAAAGCTAATTCTCTGCCAAATTTCAAAACGATTTATTGACTTTTACTCCTGTTATTGTAAAGGAAAGAAAACGCACATTTTTTCAAAAATAATTTTTTTCTCGGAAACAAATCAACATAACCTCTTCAAATCTTAACATAATGTTGTACTCGATAAGTGTAATAAGTGGTAAAAATTTTGAGTGGAAAACTGAAAAAGTTTTTGACATATTTAATTAAAGAAATATAAACCATATTTTCATTAATAACAAATGACAGGCTAGAGATAATTTAAATTTTAAAACAAGAAATAGTAGGTAATAAAGACCTTTTAATCAAAATTTAGTTTATTAAGTAATACTGGCTGAAACAAATTAAAAAATCAAAAAATCGAAAAATTCAAAATCGTTTTTTGGTTAGAAAAAAAAAATCGGTAAAATCAAAAAGTAGGTTATGCTCTCTCTATTCTCCTCAGAAACGAAGAGAATAAGCCTTTTCCGATGTAAATCGGTCGATCGGTTCAAAAGTTATCGCCTGTACACACACACACACACACACACACACACACACACACACACACACACACACACACACACACACACACACACACACACACGCACACGCACACACACACACACATACACACACACACACACACACACATACACACACGCGAGCACGAAAACTTTTTTTATCAAAAACAATGGATTTTAGACCCAAAAGTCTTAAAACATGTTTTCGAACATTTTTTGTTTCAAAAATTTTTTTCACCGTTACAAAGCTTTCTCTTTGAGGAAGCAAAAATATATTCATAACCTAAAAAAGAAAATAGTACGCGCGCAGCGCGTTTGGATTTTGCTAGTAAAGTAAAAGAGGGAATCAGACGCCACTTTTGCCCCGCTTTTCAGGCTATAAAATGGCCACTAATATGTTACTATCGCCACCCACGAGAGTTTCGTATAATTCGTTCACCTTAATACCCCCACTCCGTCGCGCGTCTTGGAAAGCCGTGATGCTGAGCTTTCCACGACTATCGAATTTCTCGCGCGCTTTTCCGACTCACCTGGATCTCTTCGCGAAAGAGAGAAAGGGAGAATGATGCAACGGGACTAGTAGTGTAATAACTCGCTCGTATTACGCTGCGAAAGCTTTTCCGTACACAGACGTGTCGCGCTGACAAGGTGCTGCTGGTACACGTCAGCATGCGCGCGTGCATATATGAGGCGTTTCACGTCAGCTCTCCAGGCGCGGCGCGCGAGCGCGAAATCATGCTGTTTTCAGCTTGTGTTTGAAGGGCTAAGATGTATCTAAAAAAAATAATCCCCAAGTCATTTCGATGTATTTTTTCCTCAGCTTTCCGATGGTGCTATTAGTTTCTCAAAATGTTTCAATTCTAAGTATTTCTTGAATAATATCTCGAAAAAATCAAAAAACCCCTATGTAGAAAAAGGCTATATCCATGTAAAATTTCCTCCTCTTTCGATCTAGCAGGTCAAAAAAATATTAAAAATGTAGTTTTTGAGATATAACACGTTTTATGTTTTTTTGAGGTTAGAATTGAAAATTTTTGAGAAACTAATAGCACCATCGGAAAGCTGAGGAAAAAATACATCGAAATCACTTGGGGATTATTTTTTTAGATACATCTTAGCTCTTCAAACACAAGCTGAAAACAGCATGATTTCGCGCTCGCGCGCCGCGCCTGGAGAGCTGACGTGAAACGCTTCATATATGTATGTGTGTATACGTTCCATTTGGAGGTCTGCCAATATTCAGCGGTAGTAGATACAAGCGAGCTTCTTGCTAGATCCGCGTTGGATGAGTGTGTGTGTGTCTATGTGTATAAAAGAGATTCGGAACGGAAGCTGCTGGATTTGACGGAGCTTGCAAGTTCTGAACTGCTTTCGCCGAGTTGCGCAACGGCCGATAAGTTGCAATTTCGATTGTGTCGCTTCTCGGGTGGATTGGTGATGAGAAACTGCAAAATATATCAGTGGGTTAAAATTGTTGCCAGAAACCGTATGAAGGCTGCTTATTTAGAAAAATAATTTTTATAAGAACTTTCAAACCTCAATTTTTAAGAGACACTGTATAGGAATTTTTTATTTTCGCCAGTATTTTCTGACCGAACTTAGGAACGTTACGAAACTACCTCTTGAAAACTAGCAGTTGAAAAATTTAACAATATTTTTCCTACACTCTGAATTGTCGAAGAAAATTTATTTATTACAATAAATATTTCTGATACTTCGTACTTATTCTTACCCCAAGATATACCATCTGCTATCATACATCTAATTACCATAGCATTGTTGTTACAACCACAACTGAATGTCAATCACGTAAATCTAACGTTTTTTCCGTTTCCGTACAAAAATGCAGCAGAAACGAAGAAAAACATGTAAGAAGAAAAAAAAAAGAGAAATAAAGTAAAACGAAAAAGATCCGACCGCATGCAACGTCGAGGAGCGCTGTGTTTTCGTTCGTCGCACGTTCCGAACGTGACTCGAAATCAAAATTCCACGGTACAAGAGCTTCGCAAGTCCGCGCGTCCGAGCGATTTCTATATAAGAAGAAAAAGATATAATTACTATTGTATCTATCCTCCATAATAATTTCAATGATAAGAAACGATGGTGAGGATCAACCCAGGTACACAAAAAAATAGTACATTTCGACACGGGTGGGGAAGTCGATTATTTAGCTGGTGTGACTTTTTGCACGAGCGAAGCGAGTGCGAAAAAGCCACACCACCTAAATAATCGACTTACGCACTAGTTTCGAACGGTATTTTATACCACGAGCGCCGAAAAATCATATCAAAGTTGTGATTTTGAGGTTAGAGTGGTATAAAAACACTTTAACTTTCCATTTTCAAAACTACAACGTTTCGCTAGTTAGTTTTCTAGCCTCATCAGGTAATCATTGATTTAAAATATAGTTATTATCATCGTGGAAAATGGAAAGTTAAAGTGTTTTTTTTTGTGTACCTGGGTTGATCCTCACCATCGTTTCTTATCATTGAAAAAGAAAAAGATATACTCGCACCATGTCTCTCCTCGCCTTTTCCTCCGCGCAGTCGTTCTACTGCGACGAAGTAATGTTGCTGCAGAATTTTTCGCTATCTGCAGAGTCTCGTGTTTTTTTTTAAATAAAAGAATCATTTTCTTCGAAAAGAATTATGTGTGATTTTTCTAAAAACTAAGATATCAAATTAAATTTATGGGAGTCGGGAATTTGCCTTCCTCCCAGAGGGAGCTTTGCGATAATAAAAAAAAGTTTTCGAGAAAATATGTTAGAATAGTACATTTCAACACTGGTCTCTCTCAAAACTCGCTTCGCTCGTGCGAAAAACGTCACATGAAGTAAATCATCACCTTCTGCACTCGTTTCGAACGGTATTTTATACCACGAGCGCCGAAAAATCATACCAAAGTTGTGATTTTGAGGTTAGAGTGGTATAAATGTTCTTAAGCACCTTTGGAATCAATATACACTATTCGCAGAAAATGTCTGTATGCATGTGTGTGTGTCTGTGTATGTGTGCGTGTGCGTGTGTGTGTGTGTGTATGTGTGTGCGTGCGTGTGTACGCGTGTGTGGGTATGTGTGTGTAAGTGAGTATATGTGACAAAAGAACAAAACCGCGAGTCCATGAGTTCGCGTCCCGCTCGTTGCATTTTTTAAGGCTTTTGAAAATAAAAAAAGATAAATATTTAAATAAAAGAAAAAATGAAATAATCAATATTTTAAAGTAGTCACTACTCGACTAAAGTCGCAACTGGTAATTTTGTGAATTATTGAATTTCCATAAAATTTATTTCGTTGTTTTTCAGTCACTTCTAGAGACTTTCAGTAGCTTCCAGGTTCCTATATTAGTCAGTTCCGGTTGACTCTCCCAATCACAAGTACCTATGGGATTGATAGTGGGATATGTTTGATCAGTGCACGATTGATTTTTGGGACTTTACCAAAAGAAGGACAAAAAATTCAGAAGACATAAGTCAATTAAGCAACTGAATATAGAGGATCTCATGTTACATTTTACACAAGTACTACCGATTTTCAAATAACAATATCATTCTAAGTACTCTAAGCATCAAAAGATATTGGATGACGAGGATATGGGAGATGGATGAAGCCACCAGACATATAAATATACGTATAAATTTGTTGACCATTGTTATATTTATAGAAAACTTACTTTATTGCATTATTTAAGAATTAGAAGTGACTTTAAGAGTATAAGTGAAAGTATTCAAAGGAAAAGTAAAAATACAATGTAAGTATGACTCCTAAATACAGTCAGACACATTGAAATGTGGTAGTTATATGCTACACCATTCGTTTAGTTCGAAAAACTCAATTCTGGATTTGAAAGAAAAATTTTAACAGATTTATTGATAAACACAGTATATACCGTCATAAATAAAGTAGAATAGGTATTTTTTACCTTGCACGAACTTTTTATATACGAGTGAAAAATCTAACTACCATAATCGACATTCATAATAGAGAAACGCATCAGAGAACATTTCTTTATGCAGAAAAGTTATTTTATAGCACGGTGTGGCCAAAGCCCGCACTTTAGTCACGCCTATCTGTGGCTAAAGTAGTCACACGTATCGTAATATACTATTACATTTTTATTGTGAATATTTACAAAAAACATGATTTTCGCTCTTACTTTGCTGCTGCCTTTTTTTGAACAAACTTCGTCTCATGTGTTGATAGAGAATTGGTCGAATATTTTAATACAAAATTTAATCAGCGATGTAGGATCACTTGAAATTGCATTAATCATCGACTGTGTTAAAACAGTAAGAATAACTTCTTATAACACAATATTAAAAGAAATAATTTGACATTTGCCTTCAGTTATAATGAACTTCAATGGATTAAACATTATGAAAAATGAAAATGAAAATTTTTCACCAATGATTGAACCTTACTTGTATTCGAAATTATGTATTATGTTATATCATACAGATGTCACTAATTATTCTTGTATTCAATGTATTTCTGAATTGGCGAAATTACTTCCTTCAACTATTTCGCGACCTAGTTGTTTGCTTATTTACATTAAGAGTGATATCGAACCTATGGAAGCTGATAATTATTTAAAGGAAATTTTACAACATACTTGGAGAAAAAAGTTTATTGATTTTTCAGTAATAGAAGTAAATGCTTCACCGCCAACTCTTCATTATTATAACCCATTTTATAACACATATAGTAAATTCAACTTTACGTCAGAAGTGAACATCTTTCCTAATAAGCTTAAAAACGTTAATGGATATCCTTTTAGAATATTGACATTCCACATGCCACCACAAATGAAGATCTCGAAAAATAATTCGATGGATAAGATAGAAGATATCATTTATTACCCGTTAATATTGATTGCAACAAAATTCATGAACTTTACGATGACGTTTATAACCGATAGTTATGACGAAGTTAATCTCGCACGTGGAATCCAGAGTACGCAAGAACATTTTAAGAATGATGATGTCAATGCTGTTTTACTTCCAGCTTCAGTAAACTTTGTAATTCCCAATTCGATATCCATGCCTATAGAATACGTAACAAGATCATACTTGGTGATTGTACCAATCATACCGATTTCTAAATTTGCTATTCTAATTCAAATGTTTACTTTTATTACGTTAATAACATTTATAGTTTTAACAAAAACTTATTGTTTACGATTTTTGAGAGTAAAAAGTTATTTATTCAAGCCTATGAATATCGCCGAACTGCTTTTGGGTATGTCTCTAACTAAGAGTCCAAAAAAATTATGGGAAAAGATTATTTTCTTGACTTTTACCATTATTTCTGTTTCTTATTCCATACAATTCTACTCGACTATTGTAAACACAAAATTTGACGATGAACAGATATCTTTCGATACATTTAAAGAAATTGATGAATACAACTTACAGCCGTACATAGTCAATGGAACGTTTGGTCCAATCTTTAACATTGACGACGAGGGGAGTCTTGCAAACATAAAAGCAAAGACTATTCAAATGGAGAAAGCAACGGAATGCTGCAATGTCACAAAGGAAACGTTGGATTTCGTATGTATAATTCATGAGCATAGTGTAAGAGCGAACCAGATTTTGGTCGATGGACGATCAAAATTATCGACACTTCAACTCAGGATCCAATTAATGGCTTACATTTTGGAACGATCGTCACCATTCGTCAACCAATTGAAATATATTTTTCGGAAAATTTATGAGTCTGGCATATGGCAGCACTGGCCTGGCCTTAAAAATATTGGTCATTCACTACCTGTTCAAAGTCAACCCATGACAAAAAACATATTTTTAAGAGAAATGTTAATATTTTATTCAATTGGAGTAACTGTTACCTGTATTATATTTTTTGTGGAGTTGATTATCTATTACTCGAAAAGGAAATAAATATATTAAGACACTGATTGTTAAAGATTGATTGCACTGGATTGTACTTTTTTGTCACAAGAATATTTGTATAATAATAAAAAATTATAAATAAATGTTTTCAAAGTAAAATATGCAAACTTCTCCTTAAGGTGATGTGATACCCACACTATTACTCAATTCTGGGTTCCCATTTTTCTCCGCCAATTTTAAACTTTTTGAAAAAAACTCTCTGACACGTTTTAAGTTTAATATAGAACTACAACGTACCAAAGAGTTTTTTTCTTAAAATTAAGAATTCACTGCCGGGGACAGTCTCAGCCTGGGGGTCGGCCAAGGCACAAGCAGATTAACTATACACTGAGAAAAAAAATAGGTTATGTTTACTGAAGTTAAGGTTGTGGGAATTGACGAATCCGCTTAGGCTGTGATAGATACACAGTTCGGCAATTTTTACCATAATTTTCGGTAGCAACTGCCTTACCGACCAAGCTTAAGAGGTTTTAGCAGAACATTTCGGTAATTTCTACCACACGGTGTAGTAGTTTCAGCTTAAGCTATGTAGCTCATATGGCGTAACCTCTACTGCCCAAGAATTTCGGTAATATTTACTGCAGATTTCGGCAGTTTCTGCGGATTTTTTTTCTCAGTGTACACAGTCACTAGTGTAGGATCGAAGCAGAGAGAGTTGAGCACCTAAAACCCACGTGTGACTAATAAATAGAATATGATGCAGGCAATATTACCATACTCAAGAGACAGTCTGCAGGAGTGCCCGTCGTTTACTCCTCTCGCTGCCACAGATACCTACAACAAGAGAAAAGTCCCATCAGCCCACCCATCAGAGAGGTTAAAAACGAGAAAGGGCTTACCAAATCTGCTTCCGCAGCCGATTCCGCTGCCTTGCGGTCTCCAACAAGTCACCACCACCCGATAAACACGATGAGAGGGACGACATCCACCAGGACGCCGTATACTACAGCAGCCGCTGTCATCGCTGGGAAGACGTCGGGAGCCCGGCGATGCAATTGTTTATACACACACGCGCACGCTGCAGCTTCACAACCGTCACGGCTGTGGCAATAGTAATTCGCACGCCAAAAAAGAATAAGTGCCAGATTGCCACACCGTCTCAAGACTATTGGTATGGTACAAAAGCAAGGAAATTGGGTTCCGCATGAACTGAAACCCAGAGACGTCGAGCGTCGTCTTTTCACGTGCGAACAACTTTTCCAAAGACAAAGTCGAAAGGGTTTTTTGCATAGAATAGTGACGGGGGATGAAAAGTGGATCTACTACGACAACCCAAAGCGTAGGAAATTATGGGATAAGCCCGGCCATGTACCAACTTCAACGGCCAAACCGAATATTTATGGCAAAAAGTTAATGTTGTGCATTTGGTGGGATCAGCTCGAAGTAATCTATTACGAGCTACTCCAGCCTAACGAAACTATCACTGAAGAACGTTATCAACAGCAACTATTGCAATTGAGCAGAGAATTGAAGCATAAACGCCCCCAATATGCCAAAAGACATGACAAAGTGATTTTTCAGCACGACAACGCTCGGCCACATGTTGCAAAAGTCGTCAAGAATACTTTGGAAGCTTTAGAATGGGATATTGCTCCTTCGGACTACCACATGTTCCGGTCGATGGCTCACGCCCCGGTCAAGCAGCACTTCACTTCTTACGAAGAAGCCAAAAATTGGGTCGATTCATGGGTAACCTCAAAAGATGAAGAGTTTTTTCGACATGGCATCCGAATGCTGCCAGAAAGATGGCAAAAAGTAGTAGCCAATGACGGACAATATTTTGAATAAAATGTAACGTATATTTTTTTTTACAATAAATTCATAATTTTTATAAAAAAACGGCGGAAACTTATTTGTATTTACAATAAGTGTGAATACATTAAATTCTACGTAGGAGGAAATTGGATATATTTATTAAACGTATTTAAATTTTAAATGCATTCTTGGTCATATCAGAAAGATATTTTCTAATCTTCTCGAACATGTCTTATAAAATGTCGGAACAAACCAGATAAAGGAATTTAAAGTCAATTGTCAATAATATTGTTGATTTAATGCAAACGAAGATATGTAAATTTTCAACATGAATATTCAAGCAAATGTTTTCAACGTCAATCAAAAAATGCTCATCGTCATTCAAACAAAATTTATTTTTTTCCTCGCACTGTACATGTTCCAATCAAACCTGGTTCCAAATTCCAGAACTCAAAATAAAAATTTCACTCTATATAACAAAAACCTTTCCCCACTTATTACAGCCCACACACAATCTTCCATCCTGCGAAATCCCCATCCTCTAATAACCCCGCGCACGGGACCTCGACTCCTCGCAAACCTTGTCTCTCTCTCTCTCTCTCTCCCATATATATACACCCATCATTCTCATCATCAAACTCCCGTTTCCTCGCGACCGCACAAAAAAGCCCCGCGCCGCTATCCAACGCTCGCTCACAACACGTACATACGTACATAAAAATTCAAGGAATTGTTTTTCCGCGGCAATTATACGCGAACAAACGCCGACCGCCGCCGCCGCGAGATTGGCCGTGAACACGAGCACAAGGTCCTCCTCCTCCTCCTCCTCTCTCCTATATATACTTACTGTTTACATTCGGAGCCGCCGCCGGGTCATTTATCATTTTACCTCGTCATTATATTCCGCGCCGGCGACTTTTGTAATACAAACGCGCGCGGGGGACCTTCGAGCGCCGCCGAGTTCTCACACACACGCGGAGAAGCTAGAGCGCGCACGCCCACGCAAGGAAAAGCGCGCCGCGGCTGGAATCCAGCAGGCCGGATTCAAGGACTGCACGCGCGCGCGTCGAGTCGCATTATGTGTCTGCTGTCAATGGGCCGCGGTTGTGAGAAACTTTTTTTTTCGCGAGATATAATGTTATGTAAGGGCAGGCGCACGAGGTGGTAGGATATAATCGAAGGAGAGATATATACGCGCTGGTATTGGTTGTTTGGGTGGCGGAGTGGTTGGTAAGTGGCGTGTGATAGATTTATTCTCGGGTATAGGTGAATCTTTTTATGGTTATTGACAATGTGTAGTCTATTGTCGATTGCATGGTTCTAATAGTAAAAAAAAATTTTAGTGAAATATGTGAACTTGTCAAGTATACAATAACTTGTTTCAAGCTTGAATATTATGTTGATTTTACACAATAAAACCATACATTTGTATATTTTCTTAGTTTACTTATGTATACCTGACATTGAGCTATTTTCCATTTTATCTGTCCAACCCAGCGGAATTTTGACAATAATGAAATTTTATCTACTGCACGCATGGAAAGAACTATTATTAAATAACTACTTTCTTTTATTAAATAATTATATAATTAGTATATTATGTATATGTATCTCATACACAAAGTAAAACTCAATACAGTACTCCTTCAGAATACCACCGCTATGTGTCTCTCTTACTCTAACGAGTTGTTTATGAGATAGAAAAGGACACACGACAGCGGTATTCTGAAGGAGCACTGTACATTACTATTTTCCTTAAACAATAAACATATATTCCCCGAGCTTAAATACTATGTGATACAATTTGATGAGATCTGAAACTGTTATTGTTAGACAGATTATTCTATAGATTTCTAACAATTAGATACCTTCAAACTAAGAAAATTATGATTACTTTTCGGGCGCTTCCTCAGGCGCTTCTTTGAAAAAGGTTCATAATACACAGTGTATAATTTGACCATTATCATTGCTCAAATTAACAGTATTCGTTCGTAATTCCGGGTACACCAGAATCTCGTAACAACCGCGCCAGTTCGTACCAATACGCTTGATGAGTTACATCATGCGAATAAGCCATCCAGTTGTCCTTGGGCGGAGGCACGGAGAAAATTTTTCGTAGCGACGCTTCCGGCAGGTTGGAAAATGAGATTTTTTTTCAAAGGACACGTTGTTTGCGCGCTGATCCGCCGAAGGCTGTGGGAATCGCGTTGTTCATTGAAGAAACGGACGCTGGAATTGAAAAAAATTATTGTTTTTTATTCTGTGTGTTTACCGGCGCGAGTGCGTTGTAAAATTTTTATATGTCTCCTTTTTATGGCCGATTGAAGAGGTGAACGCTGAAAAGGAATATCAAGCGAGTGAGCGAGAATAATAAAATTCTGATGTTTATTCGTCCCACTTGAATTACCGCGTTAATAAAAATTTATATTCATTCGTGATTGCTTTAAATTGCAGAGATGCATTGCAATTAATCAAAACGTTGTAAATTTCCATCGCATCAAATGTGGGTCTTTTTACGATAGGAATTTTATAATTAGATTTTTGCAGGGAAAGAAATAGGAACTGGATTTCAATGATATATTGTGATGTACGAACATCATGTGATAAGCTTTCAGGTAAGTCACTGTCTCTTATATCAATGAAATTGATTTTTTAGTGAGTATGGATCAAATTATGCATGTCAGGTCCTAATACATAAATCTTTATGAAAAAACAAAAAATGAAAAAGCAAATGTTAATTTACTTATATAAATAAAATTCTTTACATTAAAAAAAAAATATCTTAAAATTGCAGAATTTAGGTGACGAAAAAACATAGTAGCCTACATAACAATTCTGTTGCAATAAATTTGTATTTATACAAAAACACGTTTCGCTCTCTCGTAAGAGCTAGAGCCAAACAAAAATAAAGATTTTCCTGTTTTCCTCCTTCCCGTTTTCCCGCTCGACACAAGAATCTCAAGAATAGCAGCGTTGTTTATAAAAAATCCGAACATCCCAGCCCTAATCACCAAGCCAATAAATCAGCGGGTGAATCTTCACACCCGACATCCCCCGCGAGTTGCGCTGCTGACTACGCGAACCGTTTAAAAACTAATTCCGGAAAATTCGAATCTATTTTTCACCTCCCACAACGCTGTTTATACTATCACCACCCACGAGAGCTTCGTATAATTCGTTCACCTTAATACCCCCACGCCGTCGCGCGTCTTAGAAAACCGTGATGCTGAGCTTTCCACGAGTATCGAATTTCTCGCGCGCTTTTCCCTGACTCACCTGGATCTCTTCGCGAAAGAGAGAAAGGGAGAATGACGCAACGGGACCAGTAGTGTAATACCTCGTTCGTATTACGCTACGAAAGCTTTTCCGTACACACACACACGCGTGCGCGCGCATTGTCGCGCTGACGAGGTGCTGCTGGTACACGTCAGCATGCGCGCGCATATTATATGTATGTATGTGTGTATACGTCCCATTTGGAGGTCTGCCAATGTTCAGCGGTCGTAGATACAAGCGAGCTTCTTGCTAGATCCGCGTTGGATGAGTGTGTGTGTCTATGTGTATAAAAGAGATTCGGAACGGAAGCTGCTGGATTCGACAGAGCTTGCAAGTTCTGAACTGCTTTCGCCGAGTGGCGCAACGGCCGATAAGTTGCAATTTCGATTGTGTCGCTTCTCGGGTGGATTGGTGATGAGAAACTGCAAAATATATCAGTGGGTTAAAATTGTTGCCAGAAACAGTATGAAGGTTGCTTATTTAGAAAAATAATTTTTATAAGAACTTTCAAACCTCAAATTTTAAGACACTCTGTATAGGCTGTATAGGAATTTTTTATTTTCGCCAGTATTTTCTGACCGAACTTAGGTACGTTACGAAACTACCTCTTGAAAATTAGCAGTTGAAAAATTTTAAAATATTTTTCCCACACTCTGAATTGTCGAAGAAAATTTATTTATTACAATAAATATTTCTGATACTTCGCACTTATTCTTACCCCAAGATATACCATCTACTATCATACATCTAATTACCATAGCATTGTTGTTACAACCACAACTGAATGTCAATCACGTAAATCTAACGTTTTTCCGTTTCCGTACAAAAACGCAGCAGAAACGAAGTAAAACATGTAAGAAGAAAAAAAAAGAGAAATAAAGTAAAACGAAAAAGATCCGACCGCATGCAACGTCGAGGAGCGCTGTGTTTTAGTTCGTCGCACGTTCCGAACGTGACTCGAAATCAAAATTCCACGGTACAAGAGCTTCGCAAGTCCGCGCGTCCGAGCGATTTCTATATAAGAAGAAAAAGATATACTCGCACCATGTCTCTCCTCGCCTTTTCCTCCGCGCAGTCGTTCTACTGCGACGAAGTAATGTTGCTGCAGAATTTTTCGCTATCTGCAGAGTCTCGGGGTTTTTTTTTAAATAAAAGAATCATTTTCTTTGAAAAGAATTATGTGTGATTTTTCTAAAAACTAAGATATATATCAAATTAAATTTATGGGAGTCGGGAATTTACCTTCTTCCCAGAGGAAGCTTTGCGATGGTAAAAAAAAAGTTTTCGAGAAAATATGTTAGAAATGTTCTTAAGCACCTTTGGAATCAATATACACTATTCGCAGAAAATGTCTGTATGCATGTGTGTGTGCGTGCATGCGTGCGTGCGTATGCGTGTGTGTGTCTATGTGTGTGTGTGTGCGTGCGTGTGCGTGCGTGTATGTGTGCGTACGCGTGCGTGCGTGCGTGTGTAGATGTATGTATGTGTGTGTGAGTGAGTGTGTGTGTGACAAACCGCGAGTCCATGAGTTCGCGTCCCGCTCGTCGCATTTTTTAAGGCTTTTGAAAATAAAAAAAGGTAAATATTTAAATAAAAGAAAAAATGAAATAATCTATATTTTAAAGTAGTCACTACTCGACTAAAGTCGCTACTAGTAATTTTGTGAATTATTGAATTTCCATAAAATTTATTTCGTTGACTTTCAGTTACTTCTAGAGACTTTCAGTAGCTTCCAGGTTCTTATATTAGTCAGTTTCGGTCGGTATCTATGGGATTGACAGTGGGATATGTTTGATCAGTGCACGATTGATTTTTGGGACTTTACCAAAAGAAGGACAAAAAATTCAGAAGACATAAGTCAATTAAGCAACTGAATATAGAGGATCTCATGTTACATTTTACACAAGTACTACCGATTTTCAAATAACAATATCATTCTAAGTACTCTAAGCATCAAAAGATATTGGATGACGAGGATATGGGAGATGGATGAAGCCACCAGACATATAAATATACGTATAAATTTGTTGACCATTGTTATATTTATAGAAAACTTACTTTATTGCATTATTTAAGAATTAGAAGTGACTTTAAGAGTATAAATGAAAGTATTCAAAGGAAAAGTAAAAATACAATGTAAGTATGGCTCCTAAATACAGTCAGACACATTGAAATGTGGTAGTTATATGCTACACTATTCGTTTAGTTCGAAAAACTTAATTCAGGATTTGAAAGAAAAATTTTAACAGATTTATTGATAAACACAGTATATACCGTCATAAATAAAGTTGAATAGGTATTTTTTACCTTGCACGAACTTTTTATATACGCGTGAAAAATCTAACTACCATAATCGACATTCAGAATAAAGAAACGCATCAGAGAACATTTCTTTATGCAAAAAAGTTATTTTATATTTTTATTGTGAATATTTACAAAAAACATGATTTTCGCTCTTACTTTGTTGCTGCTTTTTTTTGAACAAACTTCGTCTCATGTGTTGATAGAGAATTGGTCGAACATTTTAATACAAAATTTAATCAGCGATTTAGGATCACTTGAAATTGCATTAATCATCGACTGTGTTAAAACAGTAAGAATAACTTCTTATAACACAATATTAAAGGAAATAATTTGACATTTGCCTTCAGTTATAATGAACTTCAATGGATTAAACATTACAAAAAATGAAAATGAAAGTTTTTCGCCAATGATTGAACCTTACTTATATTCGACATTATGTATTATGTTCTATCATACAGGTGTCACTAATTATTCTTGTATTCAATGTATTTCTGAATTGGCGAAATTACTTCCTTCAACTATTTCGCGACCTAGTTGTTTGCTTATTTACATTAAGAGCGATATCGAACCTATGGAAGCTGATAATTATTTAAAGGAAATTTTACAACATACTTGGAAAAAAAAGTTTATTGATTTTTCAGTAATAGAAGTAAATGCTTCACCGCCAAGTCTTCATTATTATAACCCATTTTATAACACGTATAGTAAATTCAACTTTACGTCAGAAGTGAAAATCTTTCCTAATAAGCTTAAAAACGTGAATGGATATCCTTTTAGAATGTTAGCACTTCATATGCCACCAGAAATGAAGATCTCGAAAAATAAATCGGTGGATAAGATAGAAGATATCATTTATTACCCTTTAATTTTGATTGCAACACAAATCATGAATTTTACGATGATATATATAATCGATACTTATGACGAAAATACTCTCGCACTTGCCATCCAAAGTATGGAAGAACATTTTGGGAATGATGATGTCAATGCTTTTTTACTTCCAGCTCCAATAATGTTTTCAATTCATAATACGATATCCATGCCTATAGAATACTTTATAAGTTCATTTTTGGTGACTGTGCCAGTCATACCGATTGCTACATTTCCTATTCTAATTCAAATGTTCACTTTAATTACGTTAATAACGTTTATAGTTTTAATAAAAGCATATATTTTACGATTTTTCAAAGTAAAAAGTTATTTAGCTAAGCCTATGAATATCGCCGAACTGCTTTTGGGTATGTCTCTTCAAAAGAGTCCAAAAAAATTATGGGAAAAAATTGTTTTCTTGAGTTTTATCATTACTTTTGTTTCTTATTTCACGGGATTCTACTCCACTATTGTGGACACAAAATTTGACGATAAACAGATGGCTTTCGATACATTAGAAGAAATTGATGAATACAATTTACAGCCGTACATAATCAATGGAACGTTTGGTCAAATCTTTAACATTGACGACGAGGGTAGTCTTGCAAACATAAAAGAAAAGACTATTCAAATGGAGGAACGAATGGAATGCTATAATCTCGTAAAGGAAACATTGAATTGCGTATGTATACTTTTTGATAATACTAGAAGAGAGGAACGAACTTGGCTCGGTGAACGTTCAAAATTATCGACACTTCAACTCGGGAGGCAATTAATGACTTACGTTTTGGATGGATCGTCACCATTTGTCAACAAATTAAAATATATTTTTCGAAAAATTCATGAATCTGGCATATGGGTGCGCTGGCCTGGCCTTAAAGAGTATTATGTTGGTAATTCACTACCTGTTAAAAGTCAATTCAACCCAAAAAACATACTTTTAAGAGAAATGTTGATATTTTATTCAATTGGAGTAACTTTCGCCTGTATTATATTTTTTGTGGAGTTCAGTACCTATTACTCGGAAAGGAAATAAAGATATTGAGACACTGATTATTAAAGATTGATTGCACTCAATTGTACTACTTTCTTACAAGAATATTTATGTATGTATAATAAGAAATTATAAATAAAGGTTTTTAAAGTAAAATATGCGAACGTCTCTTTAAATAGATATTAAGTCAAATAATTATATCGTTATAAACCAATTTTTTGCGTCCATTATCTTATCCTTAAAATCACAAACCCACGATGACAGCCCCCAAATCTATAAAAATCAATATGGCGGATTCAATATGGCGATTGAAAGTAAAAAAAAATAATGAATCATTTATTAATTTTTTACTCGAAAAGGATTAGCTTTACAAAAAAATTTTATAGAGCAAAAAGTGCTTAGAATTATCCAAAGAATATGTGTGAATTTTCGCAGGATTGTTTGGGCCATTTTTGGTTTTTTGGATTTGGCCATTTTTTAAAAAATCCAAAAATAGCCTAAAAAATTCAGAAAAAATTTACACATGTTCTTTGGATAATTCTAAGAAATTTTTGTGGCGGAACTTAATATGGCGGATCCAATATGGCGACCGGAAGTCGAGAAAAGTAATGAATCATTGATTAATTTTTTACTCGAAAAGGATTAGTTTTACAAAAAATTTTATAGAACAAAAAGTACTTAGAATTATCCAAAGAACATGTGTGAATTTTCGCAGGATTGTTTGGACCATTTTTGGTTTTTTGGATTTGGCCATTTTTTAAAAAAATCCAAAAATGGTCCAAAAAATTCAGAAAAAATTTACACATGTTCCTTGTAGGGGTGGGCGATATTCATTGTAAATATCGATATTGTAATATCGATAATATCGAGATGATGAAAATCGATATGAGAGATATCATAAATTTATAATATTGATACTTCAAATATCGATATCTAAATATCAAGTTTATTTAAAGAAATGTTTATTTATAAACTCTACGAGAAGGTATTTGTAAATGAAATGTAAATACCTGAATACCCAAATCTAAATAGTATAAGATTCGCGGTCACAGAATACATTAGCTTGTAGATAACTAAGTACCAGTTTATATAGGCGCCTAGTTGCCTATATGCAGTGATATTTCGCGGGCAAAGACAAAGCGTATTGACAACCGACAAATGGCGCCACTAGTCACATAAAGAAGAAAAAGTCAACGTGTTATGTGATAAACATGGTTAGGCTAGGTCTCTTCTTCCTACATTTCCGAGAGTGCCAAGTACCGGTCGTCGGAATTCTTCCTGCATCTGAAATTCTGAAAGTGTAGTGAATTCGATATCTATATCTACATTTATTTTGAGGTAAATCTTAGTAATTATAACTACATTAAGAATTCAGCATTATTTGAAATATACTATTGTTATAGTATCCATTTGATATTAATATTAAAATGACACAATGATAAAGATGACCATAACCTATCTTTAAACCAATGTTTTTGATTATTTTCAAAAAAGTTGACGTATTAGTCAAGTAATCCAGATTTAAATCTCATCATCCTTACTCCTCTAATCTTCGTAAGCGTCGTCCTTAAAAGAAGTATGCATTCATCATTGATCCGTTTTAGCTATATTTATATTTAAAAATATTTTTTCTAAATCTCATATGAAAATGCCAAATATTAAGTGATTCTTAAATTTCTTAATTAACAATATTGTCTAATTTTTTCGTATTGATTTACAGTGTCACGAGAACCACGGATAAAAAGTGAAGTTTGGGTTTATTTCAAAAAACCTCTGGAGGGTCGTACTCAATGTAAAGTGTGCGGTTTCGGTGTAAAATCATGTGGCAACACAACAAATTTCCGTGCTCACCTAAAAATTCATCATCCGGAAATTCCGCTAAATGATTCCAGTAAACCGCAAATTACAACAAAACGAAAAATTAATAAACCAGTAATACTTTAGATACATTCAAAATCACTTAATAAATTGTTTCACAACACATTTATATAAATTAAATATAATATTTTCTCAATTTTTTAGCTTGAAGATAAAAGCTCTAACAACAATACTCGTGATTATTTAGAAATAGAACGCAGTACTTCAGAGGAATCAATTACTTTCGAAAGATCAGAGTCAAATTTGTTGAATAAAGAAACATTAAATGAAGAACATACAGTAGGTAGTATTGACTCTAAAGATGCGCTAAAGACAATGACATCGCTTTTGTCACCTATTTATAACCTATTTATAATAAATAATTGTTTATAACTTTGTAAATATTAATTTTTTCACGAATTTTGATGCCAGGCTCTGAAAGAGCATTAAATTTTACATAAGAAAAACCTTTGCTGCAATTTTTCGAGAAATTGAGTGAATTTCGTGAGTGAAAAAGTTTCCAAAAAAACGTCCTCTTGGACGGTAAAGGGTTAGTGTTGCCGTTTTAAGTTAGGGCATCTATAAAGATTTTTAGATAAGGGGTTAGGGTGGGACTTGATCACTTCGGAAGAGGCGCTTCATACAATTAGAATATAAATTCACTTACAGTTAAGTTCGTTTAATTGTACAGTTGTATTGCATGCCTCTTCCTCGTCATCAATACGTAGGTGTTTAAAACTACGAAACGTCAAATGGATCTCCAGGAAAATGTACAGAATATTGCAATACATATAAGAGATGACGTGTTCTTGTTTATGCACATACTGATTGTGCACATATTAATTGTGCACACTTTAACATTGGTATATATCTATATATATAGATCTGTACCAATGCTATCTGTGCACAATAAATATGTGCACAATCCTTATGTGCACAAACAAGAACATGCCTAAGGGATTAGCCCTTTTACCTTAAAATAACATTTTTATTTTCCCTGTTTAATTCAATAGAATTATGAAATTGTAATAATAAAGGATTAATTACTTTTGAAATTTTAATTCGAGTTCAACAATTGTAAAATAATTGTAAAATGTTATTATCTGTATTATAAATCAATCAATTTTGCCTGCATGATAAATGAATCCAGATTTATAGATGAGATTTGCCATATTAAAATGCGTTAAATACTTTATATGGCAAATCTCATCTATAAATCTTGATTCATTTTTCATGCATGAAAAATTGATTGATTTATAATACAGATAATTAAATTTTACAATTTCTAGAATTGTTTATAGAATTTTTTTCTAGAAACATTGAGTGCGAGAACGCGTAATTATTACGAAATCATTTTCCAGAAAGGCTTAGAATTTAAGAATCAAATGGTTGTTTTTTTTTTTTTTTTTTTTTTTTCCGAGGTACTAGGTGAATCTGCCGAGGCCCCCGTCCTTGCTTACAGCATGGAGGGGGGCCCACTAAGACCATCACGAAGCGCCGGGCTCCGCGGTGTGAGGGATTTCTACCCCCTAAACACCCAAAACCTTTTCCGCGGCGTTCACCGGAATCCGGTCCGGAACTGTTATACACATTACTTCGGACCGGTCGGCGTTTCTGTGCCCTACGGCAATCTTATATATCTTGTCTGGTCTGTCTATTTTTCGTCTTCTGTATCAGTTTTCAAGGCAACTGTCAGTCTTTTTGCCTTGTAGTACGTGAGTCACGTAGCGTGCTATGTCGTCCCAGTTTTGTTTGCTTGACAGCATCAGTGTCACGACGTTCTCCGGTGTGATGTCACCTGTCTTCGTCTGTAGTCTGTGTCTCGCGACTATCCAGCGGGGGCACACGAAAAATGTGTGCTCCGCGTCGTCTCTATTATGTCCGCAGTACCTGCAGGACGGGGTCGTTACCTTCCCCATCCGATGCAGATACTGGCGGAAGTATCCGTGTCCGGATAGGAACTGGGTCAGGTAAAAATTCACCTCCCCAGCTCCTCTCTTATGCCAGAGTCGCACGTCCGTTATGAGGCGTCTCGTCCACTTGGCTTTGTCGCTGTCTGTCCATCGCGTTTGCCAGGATGTCAGCGTCGTCGTCCGTGCGTCTATGGAGGCCCTCGCTCTTCCCCTTTCTTCACTGTACTCGTAGATCCTCTTCCGCTCGAGAGCGAGAAGGTCTACTGGGACAACCCCTGCGATCACTAGTACCGCCACCTCTGCGACGGTGCGGTACGCGCACGCGATTCGCAGCGCTCCCAGTCTTTGTACCGCCGCGATCTTTTTGCGGTACTTCTCTATTCGCGTCGCGTCCGCCCATATCTCGGCCCCATAAAGGAGCATCGAGTTGGTCACTGTCATAAGCAGTCGTCGTACGCTCGGTCTCGGTCCCTTCGTATTTGCCATGAGGCGGGCGAGGGCGGCGGTCTTTAACGCCGCTCTCTCAGCGACGCCACGTATGTGCGGCCAGAAGGTCATCCTCGTATCCAGGGTCACCCCCAGGTATTTGGCGGACCGTCCAGGATGCACAACGGACGTCCCCACCGTCATGGGTATCGTCGTGTCTATCCGTTTCCTAGTTAGGTATAGTAACTCCGTCTTTTGCATGGCCAGCTGTAGTCCCCGACTTTGCATCCATTCGTCCACCCGTCTCATGGCTTGGGTCAGCCTCATCTGAGCCAGTTGTGTATCCTTGGTCGTGATGACGATGACCAGATCGTCTGCGTAGCCGACCAGATAGACCCCTGGCGGCATCGGAAGATCCAACACCTCATCGTAACCTACGTTCCAAATATCGGGGCCAAGGATCGAGCCCTGCGCTACTCCCGCCGTCATTTTTCTTTTCTTAACCCCAGTCTGCGTCCCGTACGTAATGTAACGGTCTCGTAGATAGTCCTTGAGGATTCGGAGAAAGTATGGGGGCAGCGGGAAAGCGTCGGAGAATGCCCGCACGATGTCCGTCCACCTCACCGAATTGAAAGCGTTTCGTACGTCGAGTGTTGCCATGAGCACTATTGGCCTGTTCTTGCGGGGTCTAGTCTGTGCTCTGTCAAAGGAGTCGATCACTTTTTGGATCGCTCCTATCGTCGACCGTCCTTGTCTGAACCCGTACTGTCTGTCGTTCAGTCCGCCAGCGTCCCGAACCGCCTGTTGGATTCGCGGTCTCAGGAGCATTTCGAAGAGCTTGCCAAGTGTATTCACCAAGCTCAGCGGTCTGTAGGATGACGGCGAGTCCGGGTCCCCACCCTTTCCTTTGTCAATGAGGATCAGTCGCGCCGTCTTCCAATCTTTGCTGAACACGCCCTCCGCCAGGCATGTATTATATAGGTTCAGGAGTATCCCCGGGCGTCGTTTTGCAACAATCCCGAGGATTTCCGCTGGGATACCGTCCGGACCTGGTGCCTTCCCCGCCGGGAGCTGCGCAACAGCCAAGCTGAGCTCACCCCGGGTGAACTCATGCACCTCGTCGCCGCCAGTATCGTCGCCCCCCCACCCTTGTTCAAAGTGTGTAGGGAAGAGTCCGTCAATGATTCTGTCCATCGTTTCTTCGTCCCTGACTACCGGTGGATTGTTGCCTCCCAGGTTGCGGGTGACGATCTTGTAATCCGCTCCCCAAGGGTCTGAGTCCACCTCGTTAATCAATTTGGTCCAACTTTCCTTTTTACTGTCATTGATAGCGCTCCTCACTTCTTTGCGCGCTACCCGGTACTCCTCCGAGTGGGCCATCGCGTCCGCTCTGTCGCGGGCGCGCTGGGCCCTCCGTCGGAGCCGTAGGCATTCGCGTCGGAGGCGCGCGATATCTTCGGTCCACCAGTACACCGGTTCTTTGTCACGTCTCGTCCGTTTTCTTGGCATAGAGGCGTCACAGAGCCGTCTCAAGAGCCCCGACGTTTCCTCTGTTAGCTTTTGAGCCTTTTCCCTACCACCGATGCCGCGAGGGATCGCCGTTGTCGGGTCCGGTTCACTGTCCAGCTGTGCCGTCAGTTTGTCAACGTCTAGTTTTTTCATGTTCCATCCCGCGGGAGTTTGGGCGGTCCCTGTTCTGTTCTGTGCTTTGTCGGTCACTCTGAAGATGATGTACTGGTGGTCGCTGGCCGTATAGCCCTCGAACACCCGCCACCCCTCGACATTTCGGAGAAGTCCAGTCGTCACAAAGGTCACGTCTGGGATGGATGCGCCATAGCCGGGTCTCCTGTATGTCGTCGCCTGTCCCACGTTTGCTACTGTTAGGTCTAGCCTCGCGGCCAATTCCAACAGCAGCCGTCCACGTTTGTTCGTCGTCGTCATGCCCCACTCAATGGCTCTGGCGTTAACGTCCCCCGCGAAGATAACGGGGCCGGGGATGCCCCTAAGCGCGTCCTCGAGGGCCGCCACCTTTCGTTCGAACTCCGCGGCGCTACAGTTCGGAGTAAGATACACGCTGACATACGTCACATCAGACACCCGAGCCCAGACGTAGTCCTCGCCCCTCCCTTGGCTTGTGATACGCGACCTGGCCCGCCCCCGGAACCACAGCGCCGCAGAACGGGAGGTATTAACGAACCAAGTCGGGCTGTCTCTGTCTCTCTACAGCTCGGTTATCATTATAACGTCCGCGTTCATCTCCTCGGCAAGCTGGGGCAGTAAGGCATGAGCCAGGCTACTGCCGTTCAAGTTGCCTTGGAGCACTGTCGTCGTCTTGTTAAGTGCGAACGGTCCTCTGTCTCGCTCTTGCCTCCGTCAGCGCTGTTTTGAATGCGGTGCAGAGCGCCGTGCCCGGAACGTGCGCTGCCCCTCCGCCTTCCTGTGATGGGCACAAGAAACAGAGGGGAGCACCCGTGCAGGCCCCAGCCCTGTGTCCATTTTTTCCACACTTCCAACAGCAGTCGCGTCTGTCCGGTCCTTTACAGTTTGTACGGTAATGGCCGTAGCCGAGACACTTGTAGCATCTCGGCACCATCAGTTGGGTCCTCACTCGGCAGCTGACAAACCCTATCTTTATACGTCCCATCTCGAGTAGCCGTGTCGCGTCTCGGTCTCCGAGCTCGCAGATAGCCATCTTCTGTCCTCGGCTGTTTGGCCCGAGGACCGAGACCCGTCTATCCGCGCCCGGGTTCAGTACTCCGTCTAGTGCGATTCGTACTTCGTCAGTACCTGTAAGGCAATCCAGGTCCAGTATCTCCAGGGTCACTTTTCGGGTCATGTCCTTGATTGTCCCCTGTTCGCCTAGCATCTCCAGGAGACATCCACTCAGGTTTCCGTGAGTGCTTCCATCTCCTTTGGTACGTACTAGTGTGACGCCGCCCTTCGTCTTTGTGACTCCTCTGATTTGGAGGTTGTTATCAGAGGTGTCAACCGTACGTAGCGTCTGCACCACGTCCGCGAAGGTCTTGCCGTCTTTGGGCACGATTAGCACTACGCCGCCCCGTTGTTTAGAGGCCTTGCAGTTTGGACGTAGTGGCGGTCTGGGGCCCTCCATTGCTTTTTTCTTCTTTTTCTTCTTTTTGTTCTCCATAGTTTTCCAGCCTTCTTGGGGATTTTCACCTGTGCCTACTTGGGTTTCAACCAGGTCCCCTCTGTCGTCTGATACCTGGATTTGGGGCGTTGGATGTTGCTGGCAGTCTTCTTCTTCTTGGTTTTTTGGGTCTCAGGCTGTGATTCTGGACTGTCCCCTGCACCTCTACGCCGTTTGGGAAGCCTGATTGTACGGGCCGTCCTCTTGGCTTCTTCGCGTGCGGTTTGGAGTACCGCCAGCAGAGCCCTGAGCGTCTTCAGCCCCTCTTTAACATCTTTGGAGATGTTCTTCTGCTTCTCCGTTGCTCTCTCCATTATTTTAATCTCAGCCAGCATGCTGCTTACGGTTTTGTCTACCTCGTGCTCCAAGTTGGAGAGCCCTGTGACGTCGTCAGGCGACGTGCCAGAGGTGCTAGCGTCGCTGATGACGCTATAAAAGCTTGACGTGCTGGCTGTTCTATGTCTGATCTCCTGAGTGTTGCCTGGTGTCAGGTACTCGGTGTTCGGCGGGACACCCGATGCAGTTTGCGCTCTAACTGCGTTTTCTGTACTTTTGTCTTGCATTTTGTTTTTTATACTCTCCTGAAAACTAACTTCGTGTGGGTTGTGTTGTGTTGGTCAGAATACCTTCGGCCTAGGATCAGGGGCATCCGCCGGCGTACTCCCGGGAAGTTCCGCCACCCCGGTAGGCCGCAGTGGCCTCGTCGGAGCCCCCCACACCCCGCAGCAGCGTCCCACCCGGGAACCACCCGGCACTGATACGGGAGAGGGATTATACACCGTTATGCAGGGCAGCCTCCCTGCTGGTTAATGCAGGGTTCGGGCCCCTCACTACCGGCGGCCCAGGAGCGCTCCGGCCACTATCCGATGGCGGCCGGACTGGTTTTATCCGGTGTACCCTCTGCGGGCCGGGGTTGCGGGACCGCAAGCCAGCACAGCGAAGCTCGTAGTCCGTCGTCCAAAGGTTCTGCTGTGCAAGTGTCGTGCGTGTTCGTCTGTCAGTGTACTGCGTGTTAGAGATGTTGTGTGTTTCTTTCTTTGTGATGAGTGGCTGTAGCAGAGTCAGGCACCACTATTCTTGACTCTTTTTCCCTTCTCGCTTAATGAAGCTCGGAGGTTCCCTTTTTAGGCTCCGCGCCCCACACGGGAAGGGTGTAACCCGTGACCCAGAGCCTCCGTCAGCCGTTTCTGTTGTAGCGTTGCTGTTGGAAGCATTGACGCGACAGAAGACGTTTCCAGCTGTCACGTACGTGGACGTGGAGGTTGAGGATTTACCTGTATCGGGTTACCCCTTTACAGACTATGACAGCCAAGAATCAAATGGTATTATCATTGCGATTAATCCCTCATTTTAAAAATTTCTTCTGGCACTTTAAGAAAAAACTTCAAATTTTCCAAGATTAAATAGTACAATAATAGCATAATAGTAATAATAATATATAATATTATAATTTATATTATTATATATATATATTAATAATAATATTATAATATAATAGCCAATAATAGATGCTACAGAAAATAATAGATCTAGTTCTCGTGCTGATTAATCAGCATTGCTAAATAAGAACCAAAACACTGTGTTAGTTTATTTTCAATGTGAAATAAGATTATTAAACAAAATTGAAGCAAGGAAATAATACACAGGCCATAGTTTTGCGAATGCCGCAAAATAGTTCAAATATTTCAAAAACTATCATTCTTTTGAAAACACTCCATAACGTCGGATAAATTGAGTCGTAAAGACTTTACGTTGTATGCAACGTAAAAAATCATTCTGAGAATTAACCAAAAATATTTCTGATCTTGAGAGATTATCCTAATATTCGTAAGAATACACATATTCTGCGTGTGAAAAAGATAAATTATAACTTTTGCATTATCCAAAATGTAAGATTATTATATAAATAATCTCGAAGATGGACTCTTAAACGAGGCAAAAGTGCGTCCAACCGACATCTCAAAAGTTATGGTGAAACAAAAGCGTAGGTTTTCTTTTGGAATCGTAAAACATTCGATTTAAAGAAATCCTAACGATAAGTTCCTCGTTGACTTAAGAGTCCTCAATATTTAAAGAGCATTATGAAGGCAGACGCATGTTACTGGGTGAGTAAAAATAAAGAAGACGAAATTTATGCGACAGACTAGTAATAGGCATGTTGTAGTCAATAGGACAATATGGACATAAGTGTACTAATGAGTTAAAACACGCGTCTGTCGAAAATAATTAATTGTATAAGAGTTTTTCTCACACAAATATCAATTCCATCGAAGCGCATGTCAACACTCTTAATGTCCCAACATGTTCATGTGTGCGTTGATCGCGTGCTTAACAGCACACCCACGAGCGCTATCGTCAATAGCAATGTGTACAGGCGCATGAGAGACGAGTTCATTGCGTACTCAAATTCTTTGACTATTCGAAATCTCAATCGTTATGGTTGTAGTTCTATCAGGTTGTATCCTGATCCAGAATTAAAACAGTTTAATCAAAGAAATAAAATATAATGGTATGTGAGTGATCAAAGCATTCTGTAGCGGTGATCGCAACTATTGAATTAATGAATCAAATAATATCGATTCGCAATTTACAGTCGAGCTGTTGTACGCGCTGACGTAGCGTTAAGACGTATGTAGCAGGCACTTAAACTAGCATGAAATTCATAACTGATGTTATTATCGTGGCCACTGTAAGTTGAGGAAGGAGAGATATGCCCTCCCCCCCTTCCTTTTATGTTATGTATACTAAAGCATTCGTGTGAGAAAAAAGCGAGCGCATCTTGATGCATCTGAGACTATGATCAGCTACGGTATTAAAGTTGAGTGCAACGTCGGAGAACGTTGGAGAACGCAAGTAGGTGAAATTTCAAACTACTATGACTACTAGTCATTAAAACTGTTATAACAGTGAAAATGCAATATTTTCACTGCTTTTACAGCTTTAATTGCACATAACTTTTTTCTGTGATTAATTTCCATCTTCATCAAGGTCGAATTTTAAAGGTAACATTTTTTACAACTCTTTTAGCCTTTGGTGAAGGATATTGATACAGTCGCATTCGCCTTACGCGTATTTTGAATGACGTTCTGTCAAGTATAAATTAGCAAAATAATTGGCATCGATCTGCAAAAATTCTGAGCAATTCTTCTTACAATTTGCAAACTTTTTCCTATTTAACATGCTATACAAAAAGTTTTAAGTTTTTGAGTTAAAAAATCATAAAAATTGAAGATTTATGAAAAAATTCAAAATTTTCAAATTTTTAATTAATTGTAACTTTAGAACAATTGCATATTTTGCTCTAAAACTTTATATTTGTGTTCTGGGGCTAATTTGGAATGAGTAAAGAAATTTTCAGCAATTATAAAATTTTGAGCTGAATAGTTGACATGAAGTTACCCATCTGTCCCGCGCAAAAAAAAAAATTTGTGGGCCATATATTGCCTACAGTGTTGGACAAGTTTGGGCAATATATGGGCCATTGCAAGCCACATAGAGCAATATATATATGGGAGATACTCGGCTCCGGCGCCTGAAATGAATTCGGGCTGGAATCGAACCATAGTATTCCCACCAGTATCCCATATAGTTCCCATATTAGTCCCATATTTATTTTCATGAGAACCATTAACAAAAACAAAACAAAAAATAAATAAATAAATAAGTGTAAAAAAATAATCCTATTGTGCATGTACTGTGACTGTAAAATAAAAAAAAAATTCTTTGAGTGGATTCGAACCTCGAAGCTTTGAATTACTAGACTTGCTCGCTATTTTTTTTTTGTTTATATGAGAGTATAATTAGGAGCTAAACGGAACCTGAAAAGCTCTAACATTAGAAGTAATGACTTTTGTTATTATTTTAAATTTTCATAATTTTTTTCTTGTACGTCTTCTTAATTGGTCGAGGTGAATACTGTCTTTCGACAGCCACCAGTATTCTTTTTTGAGCCTTGCGGAGTCATTGTAGTCTACTGGGGAAATCACTGCTGAGTATTTAAAGGTGTTTGTATCTGTTGGTTGCATGTACGGCGAATGTTTTACCCGCTTGTTACATTGGTGTCTGGAGACATGGTATATGATGGGTATATTCGCACTGTTTTGGAGTAAGCCCATATGATCAATAATTTGGACCGCTTCCGTGGGGAGGTACACGGACTCGTTACATTTCTTGAAGTAATCCATGTTGATTTTAGCGTTATTCTGTATGATTGCGTTGGATATTTTGGGGGCACCCGCCAAATAGTTGTGAGTGAGTGTGACTATAAAGTTGTCGATTCTAGGAATGTTAACGAGTTTGTAGATTACGGCGTTACTAGCGTACGTCCGGTAGTCTGAGTGAGAGGATCGATGGTTTCTGAGACAGTGTCTGAGGCAGTTATGCCAAATAGGGGCAGCGTATGTGAGAATAGGTCTAGTCAAGAGCAGGTAGCAGATTGTTTTGGCAAAGTTGGAGAGGTGCCTGGAGAAGAATAACTTGCTGTTTGCCAGCCATGCTTTTTTTGCCTTTAGAAGATGGGAGTCAACTGTCTTGTTTAATCTGAGAAGGTCGTCAATCTGGACTCCGAGGTACTTTACGCACCGCTTATGTGGTATACACTTGGCATCTGGTCCGTGATCTTAATTTGGAATTGTCTCCAGTTTTCTTTGGCTGCGCTACTGAGATAGTGTAGAGGTTTGCAAAATAGTATTGTTTCGCATTTGGCAGGGTTGATTTTTAGTCACCATTGTTTATAGTAGTTGTTTATTTTGTTTACAATATTTTCCAGGGTATTTTGGATTTGGGCTGGAGTTTTGTCTGCTGCATAAACTATAAGGTCGTCAGCGTAAGCGATCGAGTGGGTGTTGTTATTCTTGTTGAGCTGGAACAGATTGAGCACATCGCTGTTATATATGTTGAAAAGGCTTGGCGAGTTCACCATGCCTTGCTGCAGACCTTCTTCAATATTAAACGTGAGATATGACGATTTTTTACCATATACGACGGTGAATTTCTTATTTTGTACACTGAAAATAAAAATTCTATTTTCAAATAAATATTTATTTGAATACTACTATATAAATATTTATTTAAATTAAAACAATATTCATTTAAATTTAATAAATATTTACTTAAATCAAAATTAATTTTTTAATTTAAATGAATATTTTTTAAATTTAAATAAATATTGTTTTAATTTAAATAAATATTTATATTAAAACAATATTCATTTAAATTTAATAAATATTTACTTAAATCAAAATTAATTTTTTAATTTAAATGAATATTTTTTAAATTTAAATAAATATTGTTTTAATTTAAATAAATATTTATATAGTAGCATTCAAATAAATATTTATTTGAAAATAGAATTTTTTTTTTCAGTGTAGCATCTGCCAAAGCATTTTGATAAGGTTGCGGTCATAGCTTTCTTTTATGAGTTTATAAAATAATCCTCTGAGCTAGACTGAGTCAAAGGCTTTTTCAAGGTCAATGAGGTAGGCACCGATAAGTCTATATGTATTTAGAGGCCGGCAAACGTCTGAGATCAGAATGTTTATGGCGTGAACCGTCAAATGTTGATGAGACTTGCTCGCTATCGACAGAGCTATTTAGTTATGTTTATATCAAAGGCTGAAGTGGAGGTTAATACTTGGACGGCATCATCATTCGTTTCAGATTACAGCCTAGATAATCTCCATTTGATCCTTTGATATAAACATAATTAAATAGCTCAGTCGGTAGCGAACAAGTCTAGTAATTCAAAGGTTCGAGGTTCGAATCCACTGAAAGAATTTCTTTTTTTTTATATTTTACAGTCAAAGTACATGCACAATAGGATTGTTTCTTAAGCTTATTTATTTATTTATTTTTTGTTTTTGCTTCCTCCTAGAGGAAGCTTTGTGATAGTAATTTTTTGAGTTATTGTAAAAACATATTATAATTTATTGTTTTTCGAGGTGTTAGGAATCAAAATACATGATTTTTGAAAAATGTCTGTATGGATGTATAGGTGTGTCTGTGTGTGTGCGCGCGCGCGCGTGTGTGTGTGTGTGTGTGTGTGTGTGTGTGTACGCCTGGATCTCAGCTTCTACTTGATCGATTTTGAACGGACAGGTCTCATTTTTTTTTGTTATTCTTTTTTTGTGATGGCGGGTCAAAAATTCGTTTTTTCATTCGCCGATGCGTTTTTGTTTAATTAATTTAATAAGATCGAGATATTTGAATCAAATGGTTGGCATTCGAAAGAGCATTAAAATGCCTATATTTTCTAAAAAAAAAATCTCTAGCTATCACGGTTCTTTTGTCATTAACAAAAACGTGTTTTTTTCTTAAAAGCTTGTAACTCCTGAGCTAAACGGTCAATTTTCTTGAGAAAAATCATGATAATGCAGAATTTATATAGCTGTTTTTGAGAAAAAAATTGAAATGTGAAAAAAATAAGTTTTGTATGTCCAACGATTACGAGAGTAAAATTGACTTAATCGCTTTGAAATCCCTTGTAGAGGTAGATTTTTGATAGCTCTCGGTCGAATTCTTTGGGCAAAATGATTAGTCCAGAAATTTCAGAAATATTTGAGGTTAAAATTTTTTTAACCTTTTTTTTTCAAATCGTAATTTCTCAACAACGGCTTCATGTATCAGCTCCAAATTTATAGAAACTTTTGTATGTGATGTAGATAATAGGTGTGCGAATTTTCATCAAGATCATACGATTACTTTTTGAGATATTTGATTTTGAAAATTTTCGTATTTTACAAAGTTATTTTTTTTTTGTCGCATGATAACTAGAGAAAACAAAAATTGGTTTAATCATGTTGAAATTTTGTGGAGATATAGAGTCTATATATTATCGTATAAGTCCTTTAGGTAAAAGAATTGTCTCATGATTTTTAGAGATATTTAAGGTTAAAATTCTTTTACGGTTTTTTTCAAAATCGTAATTTCTCAATGACGGATTCATGTATCAGCTTGAAATTTATAGACTATTTTGTATGCAATATAAGCAATACCTGTGTAAAATTTCATCCAGATTATATGGTTATTTTTTGAGATGTTTGATATTTAAAATTATAGACTTTTTGAAAATGACTTTCTTTGTTGTCGCACAATATAACTACATTAAAATTTTTTAATTTCTTTGAAATTTGGTGGAGATGTAGAGCTTGTGTATTATTTATTAGAAAAGTTCTTAGGGTAAAAGAATTCCTTTATGAATTTCAGAGATATTTGAGATTAAAACTATTTTAGCCCTCTTTTAAAATCGTAATTATTCGGGAACGCATTTATGTATACTAGAAAATGGAAATGACATGCGCATACGCTATGCGCTGATGCGCGCGTGTTGTATACCTGCATTTGTTTTGTAATAGCCATTTATTATTTTTAAGGTTAGAACCTTTTTCTTACATCGGAAATTCCAGAAAGAGCACACAAATACGGACAGGCATACTACTAGAGATAAGTACCCTATGTGTGAAATTTCACAAAGAAAATATAATTTAAAGTAAAGGTTATTTAGACATTTTTAGGAAAAGGTTTTGACGATAATATTACAATCAATTATTTTATTTATTTTTCACACATAATTTAAAAAAAAATCATACCTATCATTTTATTCATATATTTTATACATAATTTAAAAATTAATAATTTTTAATCTTCATAAATGAAATTAATTATAATTATGTTATAAATTGTTGCAAAAATTATAAATTTTGTTATTATAAATTCATTAAAGGAGTAAGCAAATTAAGTTTGAGGAAGCTACGGGCCAATGAATTGGCAGCGGTTTTTTTTGTTAATGGTTTTCACGAAAATAAATATGGGACTAATATGGGAACTATGTGGGAACTATATGAGATACTGGTGGGAATACTATGGCCCGATTCCAGCCCGAATTTGGCTCAGGCGCCGGAGCCGAGTATCTCCCATATATTGCTCTAATGTGTTTTGCAATGGCCCATATATTGCCCATACTGGTCCAACACTGTAGTCAATATATGGCCCACAAATTTTTTTTTGCGCGGGGTATGTATTATATAATAATAAGAATAACAATAATAATTGCTTTATTTAAACCAGTAGGTTAATTATAAGTTTATTATTGATTATACATTTGTTAGCTTTTCGCCTTTTCATACAAAAATATTTATGTATATTTTATACATAGTTTACTTACAAAATAGTCATAAATATACATATTTTACTTATTTATTTATTATATCATGCACTACAGAATTTACAAATACAAAAGTATATAATATATTATATAAATATACTTACACACAAGAGCCGTCACTAGAAACAGTAAGTCCAGTATTTGGCGGTGTTAACTTGACTTCTTCTTTCACTGCTGTGTCCATGAACTCTTGAGCCGCTTCTGCACAAATATTTCCAAGATTCTCATTGATTTGATCATAAGCAGAATGAGCCATTGGTGGTGATAAGTCCATGATTCCACAGAAAGTTGATAGTCCAGTGTGACCGTGGCCAAGTGCACGCATGGCAAGCACACTCCCTCTATTTATTTCCTATGCATTATTCATGGGGCCAACTTTCTTGCAGAAATTTATTGCTGCAATTTGGCCACATCGGTCACACATTAAATCAATTTTAAATCCAAAACCTTGAAGGCTGGATTCGCTTATATGACTGTTCATATAACGGTCACACTGGACTATCAACTTTCTGTGAAATTATGCACTTATCACCACCAGTAGCTCATTCTGCTTATGATAAAATCTATTAGTAGCTTGGAAATATTTCTTAAAGCTCTTTCGAGCTCAGGAAACAGAATGCTGATGTTGATTATTCTATTCTGTGTGTCTCAGAGAGAAGATGTTGACCTATCTCTCATCTTTCTAGCCGAAGTTGATCTTCTTCTTCGCTTCCTGCCATTTTCCTCATTATCGATATTTTCTTGAAAAATTATAGCTCTCTTCTTGGACCTCCCTCTTGAGTATTTGAAGTCAGGATGAGCATTGCTAAATCTTCCCTTCGCATCTCGTCCATTTTTTGAAGCCATTTTCAAACTTGGTTAAAAATTATAGTTATAGATATAGAATTTGTAGCTAATGGCCGTACTACCAAGGTTTGTTAATAAATAAAACAAATAATTACGTTTCGGACATTTTAATAAGTCCCTCTTCAGGTTCTAAATACACAAAATATACAAAATTTATATAACAAATGATTTTTACAATTCACAATTAACAAATTAATTTCGCATTAATAATTACACAACTTTGGTTAAAAATCACTTTACTTCCTTTTTTAAAACACTATTTTTATATTTAGTAAGCACACAACTCTATAAACACAATAATTATGCTGTCAAATAAACACACGAACCGCAAATACAAAAAAAAAAACACTTTTTACGTTAAAAGCGACGTAAAGCGAATCGTAATAATCGAAACATTCGATTCAACTGTCTGTTGTGTTTACACAAATTAAAGGGCTAAAAGTAGGTTACCATGTCAAATGCCCTTTCTATATATGTTTGTATCGTATGGAACAAAAGTGGAGTGGTCAATCTATAGCATACGTAATTCATGGTGTATCATAGTCCAAATATCTTTAGTTCAACATAGTTCACACCCGATTGCTTCAAATCGTTCTATACAGTAATTGTTATATATTATTCGATAGTATAATAATTGTTTTATATTCAATCGTTTTATATTCAATTATTTATATAATTCGAGATATTTCGACCATAAAACACTATGAATTACGAACGTCACACATTATACCCGTAATTATACACGTATAATATATGTATTATACGTGCTCGAAACGTCATTAGATTGATTTTTGTCAGTTTTTTCTGTTATTTTTTTGTAATAAATTGATTTATTTTTACATAATATTTATTTATGTTTTTAAATATATTAATGTAGATTTAATAACAATTACAAAAATATATTTACAATCGGAAGAAAAAAGAAATACTGCCAATAAATAAGAGCATGTATGTCGAAAAAACTGAATATTGGAAAAAAACGAAATTACAGAGAAAAATCGATAAAAAGTATAATCGGTATTTTAACAATATCTTTGAAACAAAAAAAAATAGATACCGTTCTCGGGCAAAATGGAGCATATTCTATAGATATTTTCCTATAAAAAAAAAAAAAACAAAAAAAATCGATTTAAAAAAAAACGGTGTCTAGCCCCCTTAAGCACCTTTGGAATCAATATACACTATTCGCGCAAAATGTCCGTATGCATGCATGCACGCACGCACGCACGCACACGCACACACACACGCACACACACACACTAATAGTAAGGCAATAGATTTGTTATAATTAATAATTGCATAAGAAAGAGATATTGGCGACCCTAAATTGTGTTAAGAAAAAAAAAGTAATTGTAATGTCACAGAGGTTTCCCTCAACATTTGGGCAATGTAGCAGACGAGAGACCGGCGACTCAGCAAAAGAACAACTAACTCACGATGCACTCATTGCTGCATCATGCGTTAGCTCGCGGCCCGCTCGTCGCATTTTTTAAGGCCATGTGAAACCGTGAATTTCAATATTTTTTAAATCAACATTTAAACGTTTATTTGGAAAAAGACGAACGTCAAGCGCTCCGTACACGTAAACACTATATTCAGATTTTTTTTGGGTGATTCTATTGGTATTTTCATGAGATATCCATGTTCGAAAAGTAGCTTAATTGCAGATTCCTACTTACCGAAAGTACGGTTTTTATTTAATTAAATAAATTCTCATCATTTTTTTGGAAAAACACAAACGTCAAGCGCTTCGTATATGTTAATACTATACTCAGATTTTTTTTTGGACGATTCTATTGGTATTTTCATGAGATATCCATGTTTGGAAATTATGTCGGTATTTCACATCACCTTAAGGCTTTTGAAAATAGAAAGTGGTAAATTTTTAAATGAAAGAAAAAATGAAATATGTAAGACCGATGGAAAAATTCTTATCAGTTGATAGTAAATTGCAGTCGACATAAGTAATATTTTTAATAATAAAAAATGAAATAATCAATATTTTAAAGTAGTCACTATTCGATTAAAGTTGCTACTAGTAATTTTGTGAATTATTGAATTTCTATAAAACTTATTTTCGTTGACTTTCAGTCACTTCTCGAGACTTCCAGTAGCTCTCAGGTTCCTATATTAATCAGTTTCGGTTTACTCCCGATCAGGATTATCTATGGGATTGATAGTAAGATATGTTTGATCAGTGCACGATTGATTTTTGGACTTTACCAAAAGAAGGACACAAAATTCAGAAGGCACAAGTCAATTAAACAACTGAATATATTATAGAGGATCTTATGTTACATTTTACACAAGTACTACCGATTTTCGAATAACAATATCATCCTAAGTACTCTAAGTATCAAAAGATATTGGATGACGAGAATATTGAGTTTCATCTACTTGATGGGAGGTGGATGAAGCCACCAGATATATAAATATACGTATAAATTTGTTGACCATTGTTATATTTATAGAAAACTTACTTTATTATCCTATCTTTAAAAAATGATGGATTTGTTATGATATCAATTTATTTGTGATTTTTTATTTATTTGTTGGTGGGAGTAATGGGTTGCTAGGTTACAAAAACAAAGGTGGCACAAAGTTTCGGCAAAATTACGGCGCGCGAAGCGCGCTTAGAGATGGCTAGTATTATTTAAGAATTAGAAGTGGCTTTAAGAGTATAAGTGAAAGTATTCCAAGGAAAAGTGAAAATATAATGTAAGTATACACATGACTCCTGAATACAGTCGAACCCATAGAAATATGATACATATATGCTGAACCATTCGTTTAGTTTAAAAAACTCAATTCTGGATTTGAAAGAAAAATTTAAATAGATCTATTGGTAAACACGGTATATACCATCATAAATAAAGTTGGTTAGGTATTTTTTATGTTGCACGAACTTTTTATATGCGCGTGAAAAATCTAACTACCATTATCGACGTTCAGAATAGAGAAACGCATCAGAGAATGCAGAAAAATTATTTTATATTTTTGTTGAGAATATTTACGAAAAGAATGATTTTTGCTCTTACTTTGTTGCTGCTTTTTTTTGAACGAATTCCGTCTCATGTAATGATAGAGAATTGGTCAAACATTTTAATACAAAATTTAATCAGCAATTTAGGATCGCTTGAAATTACATTAATCATCGATTGTGTTAAAACAGTAAGAATACCTTCTTATAATACAATACTAAAAGAAATAATTGGACATTTGCCTTCAATTATAATGAACTTCAATGGATTAAACATTACGAAAAATGAAAATGAAAGTTTTTTGCCAATGATTGAACCTTACTTATATTCGAAATTATGTATTATGTTATATCATACAGATATCACTAATTATTCCTGTATTCAATGCATTTCTGAATTGGCGAAACTACTTCCTTCAACTATTTCGCGACCTAGTTGTTTGCTTCTTTACATTAAGAGTAATATTGAACCCATGGAAGGTGATCATTATTTAAAGGATATTTTACAACATACTTGGAGAAAAAAGTTTATAGATTTTTCAGTAATAGAAGTAAATGCTTCTCCACCAACTCTTAATTATTATAACCCATTTTATGACACGTATAGTAAAGTGAGCATAACAACAGAAATGAAAATCTTTCCTAATAAGCTTAAAACCGTTAATGGATATCCTTTTAGAATGTTAACGTACAATATGCCCTCAGAAATGAAGATCTCGAAAAATAATTCGATGGATAAGATAACAGACATCGTTTATTACCCGTTAATTTTGATTGCAACAAAATTCATGAACTTTACGATAACGTTTATAACCGATACCTATGTCAAAATTAATCTCGCACGCGGAATCCAGAGTACTCAAGAACATTTTAAAAATAAAAGGCCCATCGGAGAAAGTTTTAAGGTAAGGTAAATATACCGACTTTTATATGTAAAAAGTATGAAATAATTAGTTTACATTTATGTATTAAAATGTGACTTCTTATTTCAGAGAAAAAAGGTGTCTAGCCCCCTTAATGACTTTCATTTTGGAACGATCGTCGCCATTCGTCAACCAATTGAAATACATTTTTCGTAAAATTTATGAATCTGGCATATGGCAGCACAACTCTGGCCTTAATAATATTGGTCAGTCGCTACCTGTTCAAAGTCAACCCAAAACAGAAAAAAAATTTTTAAGACAAAAATTAATATTTTATTCAATTGGAGTAACTGTCACCTGTATTACATTTTTTGTGGAGTTGGTTATCCAGTACTCGAAAAGCAGATACATATATTGAGACACTGATTGTTAAAGATTGATTTCACTCGACTGTACTTCTTGTCACGAGAATATTTGTATGTATAATAACAAATTATAAATAAATGCTTTCAAAATAAAATATGCACACTTTTCTTTAAATAGATGTTAAGTCAAATGATTAAATAATTGTTATAAACCAAATTTTTACGTCAATTATCTTATCCTTAAAATCAGAAACCCATGAGGAATTTAAACACTTCATTGCACCCCCGAAATCTATTACTACACTATCAATTGCTATTGAACGCTCAACAGTTTTTGCTGTAAGATAATGTGCTGTAGATATACCGTAGTAGAAAATGGAAATAGAGTTTTTTCTTAACCAATTAACAACCAAAATTCCTAAAATTTTTCTGAAACTTTCGACGGTTCGTAAACTATTAAAACTCGGAAATTTATTGTCCAATCTATGTATCCTATTGTTTTCGGGGTCGCTCTTCAAGATCCCGTTGTCAGAATTTTATCTGGTTTCTTGAAAATTAAATATGGCTGCTTTAACGCAAAAAAAGAACAAAAAATTTGTCATTTTTTCCTTTTTTATATATTTTCCTCCCGAAAAAAATTTTTAATCCTCCCCTAAAGTTTCATAATTAGCGCCATTTTTGTTTTACATTAAGAATATGCCATTCTGAATATCAACATTCAAGATGGCGGATTTAAGATGGCGCCCGTTCTACCAAAAACCTAGAATGGTACCTTTTACCAGTTTTTTCTGATATTAATTGTAGTACCATCTGATAGTATTATAATCATTATTTCTTGAAAAATCATTTCATTGAAAATGGTGTTTTATACTCTGTGAAAAACTCGAGAAAATTATTTTTAGACTATTTCTCCTCGTGATGAGAGTTCGGAAACGTTCTAAAAAATAACAGCTAACAGACGATAATTACTAATGAACTCTTTCTTTCGAATCAAAAATGCAAATGTAGCGGAAATAGGGAATCTTCGCGCCTATTCCTTACAGACCAATCATAATCAATCTTTAAATGCTTCACAGCATCCGGCCATCGTTTTTTTAAGAGTATAAAATGATGATGATTACATTAAGGTGGTTCTCCTCGGACTCCCTAGTCAAAGCAGTGCTAAATGTAGAAGTTACCTAAAATTTAAAAAAACCATAGTTGTAATGTGATTTATTTATTTAAAATGATAGAGATAGTCCATGTATTATAAATAAAGTGTATTTAACATGCCTAAGATAAATTTTTTCACAAAATGGCAATTTTCTAGAAACTAGATATCGTCACTAGAAACAATTGTTGATAAATCATTGGAATCTTTTTTGTTTCTCAACCGATTTTAGTTTTCAAGGTCTCAATTTGCTCCTTAAGAAATTTCATGGGGACTTGCCGAAGGAAAAATTAAAAATTATTCAAAACTCAGAAAGTTAAAGATAATTGTTCATAAATTCATGCACGTCGTTAAAACAAAATATTCTTTTAATTAGCTATAACTTTCTGAGTTTTGAATAATTTTTAATTTTTCCTTCGGCAAGTCCCCATGAAATTTCTTAAGGAGCAAAATGAGACCTTGAAAACTAAAATCGGTTGAGGAACAAAAAAGATTCCAGTGATTTATGAACAATTATTTCTGGTGACAATATCTAGTTTCTAGAATATCGCCATTTTGTGAAAAAAGTTATCTAAGTCATGTTAAATACACTTTATTTATAATACATTGACTATCTCTATCATTTTAAATAAATAAATCACATTACACTATGGTTTTTTTTTAATTTTTGGTAATTTCTATATTTAGCACTGCTTTGACTAGGGAGTCCGAGGAGAACCCCTTGATTAAATTAATAACAAATTATATGAACTGTAATCCATAATGTAAAATATAAATTATATAATTATAATTATATTCATTACTTAAACGAAATTTTGGATTATTATTTATTATACCTTGCCTGATTGCTAATTCATAATTAAAATTAAAATTTTATGTCGTGTCTACAGGCTATAATTTACATTTGAATTATAAATGTCAACAATTAATTCGAATTTCTGTATTCAATTGATATACATCATCGTAAAACATGTGCAAGTATTTATTTTTCATCACATTATAAACATTTTATTTTTATTTAAAATTATTTTATTCTTCAGTTCATTTTCCCCGCAAAACTATTTCTCCTCGAACAAATTTACGTATTTCTAGAAAATCATCTAATCTCTAGCAGAACGTTTCATTAACTATGCCCCGTAATTTATACATTATTTAATGCCGCTATAACTCAACCTACAGCTTCGATCTTGGCATAATGCGGACATTAAATTCGAGAGCTGCGAGTTTTCGGAAAGCGTATGGCGCTCTCGTTGCAGGATAATTTTATCCAACGGCAAACAGGTGTTGCGCGACCAGCTTTCGCGCGTCAAACACCAGCGAAGTTTGAACTGCACATAAACATACAAAGGCTTTCTTTGCTTTTACATAAAATAAGAGACTTGCGCTTGCACTGATTTTTAACAAGGTTGTAAGAGTATCTGTATCTAGTTCAGTTCTATTCTTTGAATGTCTTTGATTATCTTAAAGAACCCTGGTGGATATCGATTCCATTATTTACCTAATAAATAGCTAGTTTCCCCAATAATCGTCAAAAACTAAACACTTTTCTTGATCTATCCATCGATGAAACGATTTTTCCGATCATATTCGCTATTTAATAGACAGAATAATAGAATAAGTTTTTTCATAAATTTATATTAGCTTATTTATGAGTATTTAATAGTATATTACGATACGTATGACCTAACCTCACGCCGTACAGACTGCTACTTAGGTCACAAGTATTATATAGAATTTTATAGCACAGTGTGACCTAAGTCCGCACTTAGGTTAGACAGTGCTATAAAAGATATTAAAGTTGGTCAGTTTTTTAGCTAGGAAATTGCTAATAAGAGGCTTGCTATTATGGGAAGGACTGAGAGAGACAGAATCAAACGAAAAAATCATTGTTTTCGTTTGTATCCCCTGATACAGTATAGTAAACGAATTAAATACCAATAATTCGTGTTTACGTTTTGGTTAGCTACCTTTTTCAATATTTATTCATGATCAGATTACAGAGAAAATTTAGTACAAACATTTTAAGGTTGTGTTATCTCCATTAAATATAGAGAATATGACCGAAAAAATCTTTTCATCACAATCCAAAAATTAGCTATTTTTACTAACTATTTATTATTTTCCTGGCCATTTGCCATAGAGATAACTTCTTCTACCACGGAAGTTTGAATTTTAATTCCGCAACTTATTTTTATTAAAATTAGAGTTGAAAATTCTAGCATATTATATATGTATGGTAATAGCAAATTTTTGTAGTTTCTCACAATTTGTAGACATGCACTCACAACGTTTCTTTAAAACTTTTTAGCAGCAATATGGTAAAATTAGATGTAAAATACACAGAACAACATGGTATATACATTGTTAATGCATTCTTTCCTTTTTCAGTGAAAATTACTCTTAAAATTTTCAACTTTCTTTCCAAGTCACTTTCATATTTGCGGCACATTTTTTTATTATTCGTATCATTTTTACTATAAACTTCTAAAGTATATACTTGAAAATTCTTGAAAATCGAATATATATTTTTCAAATCAATACCTATACTCAGCTTAATAAAAAAGCATTCATTTAATTGATTAATCCTCCCCAATACAGTATATTTTACAAAACACCAAACTGTTTATTAAAACAATATTAAATTTTTCTTATACCGAAGAAAAAACAATTACATTTTATCTCTGTCAAATGAGAATAAAAAGCACATTGCGAACCGAACAAATTCCCCGGCCCGTAACACAACAAAGCTTTTAACTAGTCGGATTATTTAGTTTCCGGCGTCTAAGAAAATACACTCGCGGCGCCGCGCCTGCCGCGCGCGCACCCAGCTGAAAGGCTTCTTTTTAAATAGCCGATAACAATACGCGCGTGCGCGTACACGAACAAAAGCGAAGGCAAATAGAAAAGTTCTCTTCTCTTTCTCCCTCCCCCTCTCTGTGTCTAACTCTCATTCAATGAGACCGCAATTACGTAATTCGTGAGCGTAAAGAGTCTGTCGGACGCGCCAATGAAAACAAAGGTAAGGTCCCGGGGACTTTCAGGCGCTTCCTGTTGACCACCGAAGAAGACGACGACGCGACGGCGCATCGGCGACGGCGACTCCGGGGAAATCATTATTATACTCCGCCGGAAGTACATTATTCCTGTCTCTCTCTCCCTCTCTCTCTCTCGCGCGCCACGCACACTCTTTCTTTTTTCTCTCGCGCCATGCGCGCTCATCTCTCTGTCTCGCTCCCTCTCCCTTCTGGCATGGTGTCGATTTTTTGAGCGCGTAAATGACTTGCGGATTTATTCTGTCTGTGTGTTTTTTTTTTCGCGGTGAAGCGAAAGTTCGCGTAGAATGGCACACGTGCCGACGGGATAGCAATTTGCTTGATTAAGTTTTGCCAGATCAATATAATTTAAACGAAATTTATCAACGTAATTCAATAAAAATGTTACATTTTTGTAAGAAGTATTGTTATTAATGAAGAATATAATCGATACAGTAAGATTTTTAATTAAAAATTTGTAACCTTTTGAGGGGCGGCGTATCATATATGATACACCTATTATCTTTATTATTTTTCTCATTATGGATATATTACGACAATTAATTGTATGCAATCAAGTTTCTTAGACTCCTGAGTACCAACATATTGTAATTTTGCATTACTTTTCACTGGAAGGGGATTGACAATAATTAATTAATAAACAATCAATGTGAAAAAACACAATTTCTTCGGGAAAAATGTGTTTCTGAAAGGTTTAATTTATTATTATTTTTGAGATTATTTTACTTTTGAAATGATTACGAAAAAGACCTTAATGCAGTTATTTCCAGCAAATAAATAACGTTATCAAACATATCTATAATCAAATTCCATGCTACTTGCAATTCATGCTACTTATTTTTTTTTATAAAATCAAGCAAATCATATTTTTTTTAATTTAAACATAATCAATTTGATCAAAGTTTATAAGTTTATGATGCATTGCCTATAAACATAAATTTACAATTCTACTAAACATTCGTATTATGATCACTTTGCCTTCTTTTTTTATAATTTTCTAAGAAACCGAAAGAATCTACAAACTTTCATAAACCTTGCAAAATTCACTGAATCCTCCAAGAAATAAAATAAAAATAAGTAAGTATCAACGACTTATACACCGAACAGCACTATATTTACCTTCTTTACTTTATTCAAAGAACTTTTATCGCCTCTCCAGTCACCCATCCGTCTTCCTAATCCGAATTCGCAATGTGCCGCAATTGCACAATAATTCCAGGAATAAATCGAAAAAAGGGGGCGGCTCGGCCGCTCTCGCAGGGCGTAAAAATAGAAGGCCCCGCGGGGTCTCGAATTACAGCCGCCGCGTGATCGATCTTCCCCCCAGTTCGCTTTATATATGTGCTGTAGCGATAATCCCGGCGATTGTTTGCCTTTTCGACATACGTAAGGAAGATGGAGCGCCGTGTGTATACAGATCGGCGACGAAAATCGTCAAGTTTGCACAACTTGCGCTTCACTTTTCCAACTCTTTATTGTCGTGCCGAGAGGTTGTTGCATCGTCAAAATGAGATATAATGCTGAGTAGGACGTAATGTGTTAAACAATTTTTTCGCGCTTTCGAGGTGTAAGTCAAAACATTGATTGCTGATAGTAGCAGAAAGTGAGTCCTTTATATATATATATATATATATACGAAAGAGTTCATTTTTTCAAATGATTAAAATACTTGATGTAATTACGTCAATTCAAAATAACAATTTTTTTTAATGATTGAGATGATGATTCTAACGACAGCTGCTTCAAGAGTTCTTTGTTCTATCGATACTAACGGTCGTGCTGTCCAAGGAATCAGGATGGTAAATGACAAGCCGTGTGTTTAGCTTAATGTCGACGTTTCGGACTCTTTTTTTATTGAGTCCCTTCTCAAGACTAAGAAACAATAGTCTAACAAATTTTTAGGTGACAGCGATACCACCAGTCAATTGACTGGTGGTATCGCTGTGACCACCTAAAAATTTGTTAGACTATTGTTTCTTAGTCTTGAGAAGGGACTCAATAAAAAAAGAGTCCGAAACGTCGACATTAAGCTAAACACACGGCTTGTCATTTACCATCCTGACTCCTTGAACAGCACGACCGTTAGTATCGATAGAACAAAGAATTTTTTTTAATGGCAAAAATATATTTGAAAAATATATGGAGTTTCTAATGAATAAAAGATTTAAAGATAGTTCTAAAATCGAGCAAAAAAGTCAATATTATCAAGTGTAACTACGCAAAATTAAAGCAAAGCAAAAAGAAGCTATGATAGAATCAAGATAAAAGACTAGAATACCAAAAGGTATCGGTCGAACCTGATCACAATCTGTGCAATCACTCAGAATAAGACAGACAGTTTCAAGACGATACGGGTTTTAATATGATAGTTTCGACAAAGTCGACTTTAAATTATGAAACCTCGTTTGAAACGATCCATGTGGGTTAGCTGTGTCGAGATTACTCTAAGCGATATAATCTTATCGTCAGATAATATATAATTATATAATGACACGGTCCTTGCTTCTTTTTAAAAGTATATCGTTTGAAGTTTAAAGATATTAATTGATATGTCTCGACAGATATGTGGCCACTTTTTGCGCAACCAGTTAATTAATTCGTAGAAGTAAATTTTTTAAAATAAAAAAAAAATGTTATTCCATTTGCTAAAAATGTTGACATACATACAAGTATTTAGAACATTCAATTACCTAACAGTGAAGTAACATTAATATTAAATCATAATGATTCTTTTATGACGTTCTAAATAATGTATAAAAAGTTATAAATTTTAATTTTTAGCAAAATTTTGAACAAAAATGAAAAACAATTTTCACAACAGCTGTCATCGTGCCTATGCGATGCATCTACGCATGCGATGCATCTACGCAATCTGGAACAAACAACTTTAATCATAAAAAAAAAAAATGTCAACCCCGAAAGAAACATCTATCTCACCTAGCTTCAACAAACAAGTCTTCGGAAACCATTAAATCTTGCCCGATTCTCTTTTTCTTTTTCTCTCTCCCTCTCGCCTTGACACATTCCGCTTTTCCAATAACAAATACCTCGCATTTCTCAATTACGGATTTTATATACCGGGCTCTTAGAATCCACACGACGTTCAATTCATCAGAGCGGACGCTGCACTTTTTCATGAAAACATCACTCGCGCGCGCTATCTCGAGGGTATGTATGTAAGAGTCGCATGCAGCGCGTCGCGCACGTGCCGCCTCGCAGGCGTGCGATTATTTCCTTGCGCTGAATGTCACGTTTTGCGCTCCTGCGGCTTATCGAGAGAGAGAGAGAGAGAGAGAGAGAGAGAGAGAGACGCCGCACACGCCGTGCACAAAGACGAGCGCGAGGAGAGATGGAAAGCAGGATCGTGATGAGGCGTTGGCAACGAGCCGAGGAGATTTGATAGTGGTTTCTTCTGTCGTGTGCGTATTTTTCTTGGAAAAAAATTGCTTTCAACAATGTTTTGTATAATGTTTGTCAGAGATTTGGCGTTCCTTTGAAAGTTAGTTTTTAAAGTGAAACTAGCGATAAAGAATTTCATGGAATTGTTAATTGTATTTTTAAACTTACGAGATTTATACAGCAAAATAGTGTGAGAATTGTGAACTTTAAAAATTATAAATTAAAATAAATTTGCAAAAGATCCATCATATTTTTCAAACAATCGGAAAAACAATCAAATTTGTTCATTCTTGTTTCAATTAGTAATTTTCAAATCTTTCGATTTTAACAAGGCTGCATGAAAACAACCTACGGAGGCACAACCCCTTCAGTTAAGGTCTCATGGTGTAACTGCATACCCTGACAGTTACTTAGTTCTCTACTAATATTTTCGTAACTCCAAACAGATCCCAAAATTCTTACTGGTCGGAGTTTTAATTTGTTTTTGAATTTATTTGCAACATATCAAACTTTTTATCCGGTTTAAAGTTATGGACGGTAATATCGGCGAGAGAAAAATACTTTCAAATGCACTTACTTTATAGCTTTAAAACTTGAGTTTTGATGCATATTTTTATCGCTAACTTTGACGATTCGTAATTTTGAAACGGATAAATATTTTCATACGCAAAAAAGAACAAATTAAAGTTCTTTTCATCTACATTTAACTGCTTCTCTCTTACTTCTTTTAATATGAATATTTTAAGAATTATGATGAGAAATTCAAATTGTATTTTTCAAAGATCAATGTAACAAAATCAGGCTTCATTTTTGCTACAAAAAAAGTCTTCCAAATTAAATCCATTTTCCGGAGACCAGAATCACTACTTGTTAGTTTATTTATTATCATTTATTTCTATTAATGAAATCATTCCAGTCTGCGTAAACCATCTCGATATCCTTTATCAAATTACATAAAAACACCTATATACATAACGATATCTCATATTGTACTCATCACTCTTATTTAATCGGCACCAGCAAACGTTTCCAACCTTTCCCTCACCATCCACCCCACGTGCAAAAATCTTCGGAAACCAGCCTCAATATATCATTTGCGAGATTTATCGCCTCCTCAAGCTAAACTCTACACGCACCCAAGCCACGCGCAATTGACCGGCCAAATGAAATTTCAAGCGCCATTAAGCCCCGTCTTCACCGACATCCTCTCTCCTTTATACGGAAATAAAAGAAGGGCCTATGTCGTCGTCGTCGACGCTCGCGAAAAAGAATAAGCGCGCGTCTGCGACACCCGTAAATTTAGAAAACCGGGTATAAGGCCTCGCGATTGGTTTGGGCGAATTGTCCGCCTTTCTCTCTTGTGATTCACTCGAGGCGCCCGTCGCGGCACACGGGCTTATCTTTTTGCGTCGCTGCGATGCCTTTTTCTTTCCGCTTTCCGTCGTGCGTGCAAAAATACACACGCGCGCTGTGTGTGTCTCCTCTCTATTTGGCCCCGGCGCGGCGCCTGCCTGCGTGTCCGGATTTCCTTCTTGCGCTGCAGAGAGCGAGAGAGGCACGGAGATGCGAAGAGTGTTTTGATTTTTAATCTCTTCGTCGCGACGGGGAGAAAGCTAAATTTACTATAGGAGCACAAATTAAGATGTATTATATTCTTTTCAAATTTACGCGCTTAGTGTTTTATGACCCAAAATATATTTGCCATTGACTAGTAATTTAATTTCGTCTTATAATCCACATACATTTCATGACTTATTATAAAAGTAACTTTTGAAACTAAAACTTACTGTCATTAATATTTAGAAAATATCTTTTAACTATAAAATCTTCTTTCTTATATATTATATTGTACATACGATGCTTTGTACTACTTTTAACAAATTTATTTTCTTTGCTTAATATTTGATAGTTATTATGATAATAGAATCATTTACGTAAATGTATTTAATAACCCATTCAACGAATCAATAATTAATCGAGGTTACTGAAAGCATCAGTTACATTGTTTCTTTTAATGGTTCATGTGGTTTTATGGCGCATCTTCAATTCGTGAAAGTTGAATTAATGTCGCATTTATACGGTTTGCCAATTGAAATATCAATACGAAAATATCTTTTGATTTATGGATTGAAGGTCGCGAAAAAAAAATTGTTATCCTGTGGTAGAGGTTTCTTCACAACGACGACAAAATATTGTTTTTATAAACAAAAGGTATTGTGAATATAAAACAGTTAAAAATATTGATAAACGGTTGAATCAGTTACAGGGCCATAAATTTCATCAGTGTAAATAATATGAAGACACAAACAAACCGACATTTTAATGTGAAGGTTTATTTTATAAATGACATGTTTGTATTACCAACCAAAGCATCGAAACGTGTGTACACTAATTTGAAAAAGCTTTCACGAAATAATTATCATTTTGTATGACAATTATATCCGTTGTACAGCATTAGTTATCTAAAATTTCTTATCAACATTTTTTAGATTTTAGAAGTGACATAAAATTCCTTTTATAAAAATATCACTTACGGTATCAAAATTACTCTTTAAGATAACTAACTATAGCCCATATTAAAAGAACCCCATAAAAAATTTCATCAAACGCCATAGGACTAATCTTCTGAGCTTTAAATGAATAATTACGAGTCAGAAAAAAACCAGCACTGTAATCGTTAGTCACCTAAATCCCTATTCACTTTAAGACTATACTTGAAAAAAAAAAATTTCGCGACATCTGATATTAATGTAACATCCAGCTTAATCGCAATTTCAAGATCACCGCTTCGTTCATTAATCTCGCCATCCCGATCCGCACCCCACCGAACTTCGCCGCGATCATCCTCGCATTCAAAGCCCCATCTCTGCAATTAATAAAACGCCGCACAGGGCCAAGACAAAAAAGCCGTCGAGGAGAATCGAGGGGCACAATTAATGAAGATATTCCAGAAGCGTTATAGGTGTTCCTGCTTGAGACATGTCGTGTTGCGACGGATGCGCGTCAAACTCTGCCGTCGAGTTTACGCCTGCACGTGTGCGCAAGATATGTTGCAACAGCTGTTTGTTTTGCGAGTAAAATGATGGGAGAAAAGCAAAGTTGGAAATTCGGATGGGTGAGGATGAGATAAGATCTGCGTGTGTATAATAAGGGAAGAAGCGTTTTTGCAATCTCAAAGAGAACGTTTTCGATCCTCGATTGGGAAATAAGATTTTAAAAATATTTATGTATGATGTAGGTAATATATGTATGTGACAAACTCTTTTATAATGAATAACTTACGAATGACAGAAAATATTGGGCTAAAATTTTGCAGGTATATAAAATCAACCCAAAAGTCGTGCAAGTTCAGTTTTCGGACCAATCGAGGGTGCCTACAATTAAAACAAAAAATTTTGCTCTTTTGAGAATTTCGTTTTGAAACATATATTATCCAAAAGTAACTGAAAACATATTTTCTCATACATTTTCAAGTCACATAAAAAAAATTTGCAAACAAGTAAAAATGTTGCTAAAAGTATACATTTTTAAAACTGTTCCTTTGATAAATTTTAAGTTAAAGGAAACCAAGTAGCAATATAGGTATGTACGGCAGTTTTTGTTTAAAAAAAAAAACTATTTTCTAGTTGTAATGATTAACTTTGCTTATTTGTTCACATATTTTTATCAAAAAGTGTCACTTCTAGTTAATAAAACACATTTAAGGGGAGATGTGAGTACCGACGTTATTTTTCAAACGAGTACATCTCACGAAAATACCAATAGAATCATCAAAAAAAAAATTGTGAGTATATAATTTACATATACGGAGCGCTTGACAGACGTGTTTTTCCAAAAAAATGATGAGAATTTATTTAATTAAATAAAAATCGTACTGTCGGTAAGTAGGAATCTGCATTTGATCTACTTTTCAAACGAGCATAGCTAACGAAAATGCTAATAAAATCACTCAAAAAATTTTTTGAATATAGGGTTTACGTACACGGAGCGCTTGACAATCGTCTTTTTCCAATTATACAAAAAAGATATATATTTTAGTCAAACTTCTTCATAACCAAATTCTCTTAAAAAGTAACGATAGATTAGAATCTGACTAAAAAATGAACTTTTACTTTATTATGTGTAATGTTGAGCTTTTGTAATTGTTAGATAAGGTACGTATTGTACTACGTGACTAATGGAATCATTAAAATGTACTTCATAATATATATATATATATATATATATGTGTGTGTGTGTGTGTGTGTGTGTGTGTGTGTGGGTGCGTGCGTGTGTGCGTGCGTGTGTGCGTGTGTGTGTGTATTAAAACCATACAATCATACTGCAGAACTGATTATTGTAAGTACTATTATTTTATATAAAACTACAATTTGAACAAAAATGACGACGATACCTACAGTCAGTCCTTACTTACTGATGAAAACGTGAGTTTTCGAAAATAGTCATAACTCAAAAATATAAAGACATATCGTAATATTTTTTTTGATCGACTGTGCGTGAAGTAAATGCCTGAAGTAAAATAATCCGTGCATTAAGTGAATATTTTACTTCACGCACGAACTTCGCGCAAAGTCGATAAAAAAAGCGTATATGCAACTCGTATGTGATTTTTTTCACACACTATAGTTACATAATATACTATTATTATATAGCTTATTCAGGAATCTTTATCTTGTCAATAATTATTTTATAACGAGTTTTAATGTAAGAATGTTAATGGAATTAACTAGGGGGCTGCGCCCCCCTGCGGACCTTACTTCGCTCGTTGCGCCAACCCCCGCTGTCTATGTAAAAACTTTTACATATGAAGGACGACCGCTACTACTCAGGAGAACCTTGTATCTTCGCCGATGTAAAAATAGTTACATCTTAAATACTAATATGTGATTTTAAAATAAGGTACTTTCAAAAAAGTAAAATCTTTGAAAATTCCGCCACTTGAAAATAACGTTAAAATTATCTAATATACAAATTAGTGAAATTTAGATTCTGGAGAACGCATGGAAAATTATAAACTATGTCAACATATTTTAAAATAAGATATAAACTATTATAATACATTTATATTAATTATTCACTGATTGTATTATAATTATGTTAAAGTTATGATAAATTTTCTAGGAAAGAGATATTAAGATGACAAGGGACCGAATATTATTGGATATCAAAAAAAAGGTGATAAGTATTTAAATTTTTAATGTATTTTTGTGCTTCATAATAAATTTTTATTTATTTAGTTTCCGACTTGCAAAGAAGTCTTACATTTTTGCGACCACACCAATTCGGCAGGAGTACATGATACAAACGACTGTGAGGCATGCTTTTCGAAAGAAAATAAAATTTAAAATTTAGCGTATAATAATTATATTTTAGATGGTTTATAAACCTATTGTATGCGACAACCTCACAACTGATGAAGATTTCAAAAAGATATATCACAAAATACAAGAATTACGAAAGCGAGATGCGGAAGATGGTGCTGTTGCAATTTCATCATTATTTGGCTGATAGGGTATTATTGAATTTATTTGAATATTATTTTATGAATAATATCATTGTATTACGTACGTATTTTGGAAATTATACAGAGGGAATTCTTATAAAAGTAAAATTACAAGAAAACTTGCAGAAAATTTTCATGTATTCTATAAATATGTTATAAGTCCTTAATCGGAATTGATTCCATTATTTATCGTGTTTCGTTTTGGGCACGTAGTAAAACTTTGATCATTTTCGTTCGATGAAATGAATATTTTTTACTGAACTGACAAATGATTCTTGATTAATAAGGGCAGGAAAAAATACAAAATGATAATTACAATAAGGATTATAGGTAATAACGCGCGCAGTTGTAAGACTGACTCTGGGTCGCGCTCCACGACTCTCGGGTGCGAAGCATTTTCCGACCCATCTGTCCTGGTAGAAATTTCTCTAACGAAAATGGCAAGAAGATTAGTAAATGGTTAAGAAAATAGCTAATTTTTTTTATAGCGATGAAACAATTAGTCTGGTCATATTCTTCGTTTAATGGTTAGAGCGCTACAGTCCCATAATCTTGTATTATTCGTACTGATTTTATTTCACACTAATTTAACATTTCATTGTAAACGTCAGTCAATAAAAGATAGTAAAACTAAATCATAGTAAAAAATAGTGTTCATAACCTCAAAAACAAAATAATACGCGCTACGTCGTTTGAATTTTGTTAGTATCTAAAAGAAAACTAGAAAATTAATGGAAAGAAAAATTAAAACGTTATCTGATGTATTATTAATATTTTACTTACTGGCATTTCATTAACTTTGCATTCTGTATCTGTGAAATTGCTATGTGATAAAACTATAATAGAATTTCTCTCTGTGTCGCTGTTTCCCACATTATGTTAAAAGGTATAAATAAAATTAATTAATTCAAAGATAATATAATTTCTAATTTTAGGCCATAAGTTTTTAATTATTTTGACTACAATTAAATACTTAAGTATTTTAAATATCAATTTCAAAATAAGAAGTCATGTTTTTATAGGTTAGAATTACGTTGTAAATACATAATTTTCATTCATATTTTACATCTTTTATAAATCTTTTAATTCGAATAGAAATAAATAAATATTGCTCCTCCTACAGTCCCGCATAACCTTAAAATATTCGTAGTAAATATTTCACACTAATTTAATGATTTAATTGGAAACATCTAGCAAGACGGCAATTTACTAAAATATAAATGATAAATCCAGGAGTAAAATGCATTTGCAGACGAAGTTCGTAATTTTTTCACTTGATTTAGTTTCTCTCATGGTTGCCATAATAAATAATTTGGCACTAGATATTTATTAAAAAGTTTCGTGATCTTTTAAAAAATGGAACAATTTTATTTCGATAAATGCGATAATATTATATAAGGTTAAAATTGTAAAACGAGATGTATAAAGGGAGCGGCGCTGCCCTTCCGGCATAGTGTCACATTCGTGACCTATACTTGCCTTCAGTGCGCTACCGTGCCCCTTGATTATAACATAATAGCGATAAATTAAACCGTTTTCTGCGCATATTCTAACTTACCGGAGTATGAGCTACATATCGTACAGCTAGATTTCCACCAATCCAAAAAATTTTGCGATATGAAAAATCCCGTCAAATATACTATATCACAACGAAAACACGAACGCACCATTAAAAATCCCATACCTAATGACAAACAAAATCCATTCAGTCCAAAAACAAAGCCCCATACTTGTACACGGAAGCGCCCGGCGAATCAATCATTTTTAATCCGATACGTATACCCACTTCCTCGATCCCTTATTCCAACAAATCACTCTCCAGAATCATACGTCTCACGATGATAGCAACCACAAGCCCTCCTCTCTCTCTCCTCTCAAATTACCAATTCAATCGCGAAACTTTTACGATCGTGTTGTACAAACGCGCGCGTGTATATGGGTACATCTCGGCAAGATGCACTCTCCCGTAGTCTGAGCAAACGCGTCATTAATTTTTTGTCTGCCAAAGAGCTCTGGTATATATACATCCAGGCGGCGGCCCTCGCGGGAAAATAATGCGCAACAGCGGAAGGAGAGGAAAAGCTCGAGTCTCATCTCCGCCATTAATCAAGTTTCGGCTATACACGGGGCATGGAGTAGTACGCACAAAGAGAGCGATCGCCTGTACACGCGGGCGGAAGGAGCTGTCGAAGCTTTTGTGCCGTTGCTCGAGCTTCCGACCCCTGTAAGAGAAGTGTAAGTCTAAGGGGAAGAGGCCGAGTTGTGTCTCACGGTCGTACACGAGAAATGGACTCGCATGCATCTTTGACGAGCGGGGCCATGTCAGGTCTGATGTTACGGTTGTGCTGAGCTTTTGCCGTTTCCTGTGCGAGAAAAGCGTAGGGGAGGAATAGCTTTGTACGTACATGCTCATGTGACAGATATCATTGGATTGTTGAGTAGCGCTGCTGGTTACTTGGCTGTAATTATAAAATAAATTTTTTTTTTCGAATTTTTTTTAAGGTAAGGATTTCAGAAGAATTATTAAATACGTTTTGACTACAATTTGATATCAGTTGTATGTTACTGTAAATAGCTTTCTAAACTCGCTGATTGATATATGAGAGATAAAATTTCTTAAGAAAAATGAAAGATACATTGGTTATAAGATTATAAAATCCTTATGCAATAGTAGATATTATAGGAACCAGTTTTAGTAACAATTGATGTTATTTGATTAAAATCTTCATGGCAAACAATTTCTGTTGTTACTCGACATTCTTTTTTTACCACAGACTATTAAAAAAATACCTCGATACATTTCTTTCGTTGTGATAATGAATTTCCAGGTATTTGAATCAAGATTTAAAACAAAAATCCTCTCATTTGCTGAGAATAGTGTTTTATATGATACGCAGCAACATATGGATATATGACCTGAAAATATTCAAAATAATAATGTTAAATATGACATAGAATACATTAATAACTAAGAAAAATAATTCGCAATATTTCTTTTACGTTTATACATCTTTTATTATCGCACGCGCATACAAAACCTACATATACATTACATATACATAGCAGCCAGCTCGAAAAGAGCTCCGAGACAATAGCCGCGCGAACCACCTGCTAATCAATATTTGTCTCGCTAATTAAATGGTCCCTGCTTGGAGGCGAAAAAGAATAAAGGCGCAGCCATGAAGAAAGATACCCGCGGAGATAAAGCGATATAGTATGCCTTTACCTACCCCGCGAGATAAACACACGAGGCCTGGCTTGCTGGCTGGAGCGTACACACACCCCCCCGAAGAATTCTTAATTCCGCGCGCCTGCGGGGGTGCACGCAGGGGACTAAACCAACGGCTTATCGATCGATCCACCTCTCCCCCTCACGCACTTTTCGCCCTGTATACGCGTGTGCCCCCCGGCGCGCGTTGCACTGCATAAAGAGACGGCGGGGGCGAGCGCGGAGGGTATATCGTTAGGCAGGTGGAGCGAAGGACAAAGAGAGGTTTTGGATCTGGCGATGGATTTCAGAATATTTGGTATAAAATGTCGTGGAAAAATATGTCTGGTGGAGAATTTTGGTTTTTGTGGAGAACGGTCGAGAATTTGACAAATATTCAAATACATTTAAGTGACAAGGGCAAAATTTCTTATTTATTTATATTGCTATAAATGATAATGTTTATTATGAAATATATTTTTCACAATTGTAATATTCAGCTTCATATTTTTGCATTTTGCGTTGCACTGGGCGGGACCGACCTTAATATAAAACAAGCAATAAATATCAGTCTTTTCTCATGTTTTAGAACTTGTAATGCATTTTAAACAATGCGAGTAATATAAAATGTTTAAAGCATTTTTGATTATTTTTGAACAAAATTATTACGAAGTACGCATTAAAAATAAAAGTAAATCAATTCTTTATTTTTTACAATTCAACATATTTTTCTACTTATTGCTTTGTGTTCAAATTTAAATAGATTGTAATTATAGCTGAGTTTTCATTCTAAGAAATAACAAATTATGCTTGTTTAATGAGATGGGCATGGATCCGAAACTCAGAAAAATTTCGTATAATCTTGTATCATTGTTGTATTTTTTGCATATTTTATTGAGCAAGGCCAATTGAAACTTCAGTGAGGACGGTATGTTTTCAAGATTTCTTATCGCTCTGCGTGATCTTAACTTTCTTATCGAGATAATAAAAATGTTTTTAAAATTTATTACAACTAAAATATGAACCTGAAAAATTAAGAGCTTACACAGTCTATTGTCAGTGTTGTTTGAAAAGTTAGAAATTTATAATGAAGGTCCCTATGTACTTTTTAACCATTTTAATGTTGGATATATTACGTCCAAATGAGGTATTTACATTTAGTAATAGTTACACTTTAATCTTTAAACTTTACGAAATAATATACAAATTTATTTTCAAATCTTTAGGATAAATCCCTGAAAATATTCGAACGAAATATTGTCAATGAAGTCGAAAAGGTATTGCAATTTAAAAATACTAACTAAAATTCTTACGAATTTTTATATTAAATTTTTACAGTATGGACTTGTTTGTGAAAATTATGAGGAGTATTGTATTGATCAGGCTAATGTTACACCAGTGAATATGTGCAAGGTAATTATTTTGTATAATAAATTCAAAAATATCCAATTTATAAAATATTATTTTTAGGCTGTGCTCCATGGTTATTTATAGGAAAATCAAAAAAGTCACGACGAATTATTAAATTTATTTCATATAGCACAAGGATATTTTTATAAGAATAAATTAGAAGAAGAAAGTACTTTGGAAAAATGAGTATATAAAACAAGTTTCCCTAGATTCTGTTTAGTAGGCATGAAATCATTGTAGAACTTAATGAAAATTATATGTTACTGTGAATAATTTTATATAAACGACATATGTCTTTTCGAAATATTTACAAACATTAAAGTTTCAAAAATTTTTGTGCATACTTTAAATGTGACTCGTTTCTTATTTGTGTACTCTTTCTAATTTTCCCATGAGAGATTCTAGATGAGCGCACGTACATATGCGAGTAAATTGCAAAGCTATAAACGAGTTGACATATTCTCGGGAAAATTGTCTGTAACCAGACAAACGTAAGTGCACGTAAGCCATTACGGACTGGAGTTTTTGTTGACGCGTACTGCGAACTTGGCGACGCTTGCTTATCGATAATTTATTCGGCAACAGTGTATTCTTTTTCGTTGTACCTCGTATGATGTTGTAGGTTCTACAATAATATTTTTGTAAGGGTCAAAACCAGTTTCAGCAAATAAACTTGATTTCGGAAGTGTACATAATGATATCGTATATTTTCCAACGTTTTTAAAATAAAGTGATAAAGGACCCCGCACACAATGTATGGGAAAAAATCATTCGGTCAAATTGAACGAAATTGAAAAAAGATAGATTTCTTCAGGACCTCAAGATCTATTTTTTTCCAAAGTTTCGTTCAATTTGACCGGATGATTTTTTCCCATACATTGTGTGCGGGGTCCTTTATGGCAAAGTAAAATCAATGATATATTACAAGTTAAAGAAAGTGCATATATATATATATTGAACTCAAAATTTATAATAAATTAAATCTTCACTTTTTGCTATAGCTTTATAGGTTTACTTTTTAACAGTTTTTAGTGTAATAAAACAATTGGCCACTAATATTGCAAATCTAATTAGTAGCTAAAACTACTAATGCAACAGTCTGATAAATAATTACTAATTTATATTATGTGAATTTAAATTATCTTTCATCAGTATGTTAAGATTTATATGATTATGTATTTTAACGTGTATTATTATCGCAAAATGTAACTATAGTAAGTTTTCCGTGTGAAACTTTTGCGAATGTAAGTAAGAATCTTCTATCTACATTTTACACCATTTAGGATTTCATCAATAAAATACGAATTTCACTGTATATATATGTGTGTGTGTGTGTATGTATATGTATATGTATATAAATAAAGAGGTAAGTGTCTTTCAGCTATAACACAATTTCAAGGACAATGATTGGAGTTACAGTTTCTTTTTTAGAAAATATAACAAATTATAAAACAAAATACACACGTGTGTGTAAACTCCCAGCAAATCAAAATCCATCTAAAATAATAAAATGGCTCAACATATCTCCAGTATCTCGAGCAATTGAATGCGTCGAGCTGTATGGCGGTATCACGAGAGATGCGCCCATCAATCTCCTACAACTCACCCAGCAGTCACAATAGATATAATTTTTCGACGATTTCACAGGATGTACCTTCGACGAGCGATAAGCAAAAAAAAGTGCCGTATACAGTACAGCGCGGCGCAGTTACCCCAACTCTCGGTGAACCCTCGAAGCGGCACGTGGCCCGATCTGTCCACTATTCTGCTCTAAGTTTTCCAGATAGTCACTTTTCCCGATAAAATCTATCCTACGCGTCTCTCTCTCTCTCTCTCTCCGGAAGCACACCACGATTTAGCCGTATCTGAGGGGAGAAGAATCCGCGCACGCGCCGTGCTTTGTTCGCCTTCTCTGATTTCATTTGGTATCGCCGATGCCTTCCCCGTGATTTATGCCCCGCGCGCTCATGGATTCCCCGTTTCTTATTCCACGTACTCTTTCTCTCTCTTTATTTTTCCGTGAGAGATTCCATGAAGCACAAATCACGATGGTTACAAGGGGTGGACGAGCACGTTGTCGGGAAAATTGTCTCTCTCTGGCCGGGCGGATGCAAGTGCGTGTGCCCCGGTGCTGGATTTTTTATGGGCTCGCGTTGTATGAGGAGTGGGCGATGGGTTGCTTATCGATGATTTATTTCCGCGATGCTCGATTGCGTGATTAATGGAAGTTTTTTTTGTCTGAGGCGTATACGTGTATACGGTTTCATTGGGTCGCGGATGATGTTGTAGATTGGGTAGTAGCGATGTGTCTGAAGTGGAAATCATTTAGTGTATAGGGGTGTCGGCAATAGAATATAACGTGGAATGAAGGCATAGTCTGAAAAATCGGTACAGTTTTTTTTAATGAAGTATTTGGCATTGTATCGATTTGTATTGATACCGATGTCAAAACGAAGATTATTCTTTAGAAATAAATTTTCAAATTCATAACAAATAAAGTAGAACTATAAGCTTGGTTTAAAAAAAAAAAAAAAAAAATAGGTATCGGATTATATAATTTGTGAGAGAAATTTAATTGTGAATTCTTACGATTCTTATGAATTATTAATAAACTAGAAACGTATAAAAGTTGTTTTTTTTTTATATTATTTTATATTCTATTACGTAGATAAGTTTTTGGATAATTTTTTTTTTAACACGAAATTGTTCTGGGCTAGCGGCATATTCATAAGTAGAAAAATAACCAAAAAATTAATCCGGTGAGAAATCGTTTTTAGACAACGTAACACGTCATAAAACCTCTACATAGGTCTAGAAAAAAAATTAGCATACAATTTTATTCTGGCTACGATCCAGCATTCACGCGGTTAAAGGTCAGCCATATAATCCCGCCGTAAAAAACTCCCTTTGTTATAAACACGTATTATACCTATACAATGCAGTAAAACAAGTCGCAGCCTTGAAAAATTTCCTCAGCCCTATATAATCGAAACCAGCTAGCTATCCCTCTGGTAACCGAAGCACCGAAAGCCTTTAAACGGCAATCGATTTCGAATTACGCTCCAGCCACGTGCGCCCGTAGAGAAAGAGAGAGAAAAAAACAGCAAGCAAGAATGAAAGGAAAGAAGGGGGGAAAAAACGTGAATTTACGATTCCTTCCGAGACCCGATAAAAATCTTTCCTCAAACAAGACACTTTTGCGCCTTATGAATATATATATACACGCGTTATGGCCTCCTTCCACGCGCCCATCGTGGAAACTATACTAGGCGGCAATATTTCGCGCGCGTGCTCTTCGCTTTCCTCTCCTCTTTTCCATTTTCCTTCTGGTCTCTGATAACTTCTGGTAATGGATTGCCCGGGAAAGAGAATCAGAAATTAGAATGAGAGAGTAATTCATTAGGTCGCGTGCCGCGTACGAATGTTATTTGTGTTCGAGGATTATCATATTTTATATTTGTTAGTGGGAAATTTTTATTTACTAATGAATTGAAAACATCAGCGAAAGCTGGATACGTTCATTCTTGGATGTGAAATTTTAATGTCAAAAGGAAACAAATTCAATGTTACTTGTTATTTACTTTAAATTATAAAAAACAAATTGTACAAAACTATTACACTAATAACAAGTGCGAGATTATTCAATTCCATTATTTTCCGTTTCCACGAACGCTGGAAATTCGAATATATCCGTTCCGTAATTACAGCCTGCGTACAACTACGATTATTTGCAAGCTTCAAAAAGTTCACTAGAGTTAGTTACAATAACGCCACACAGTATAGAACAGCGATTAAGTATTAAGATTTGAGATTTACTTGGAAACTATATACTAAAGTTATACCCAGAAACACTTTATCAGTTACAATTTACACAAACCTTTCAACCAACGAAACCCGACTTTCACCTATACCGCGCGAATTCAACAGCCCAACACGCAGTCGTCGACCTCCACCCTCGCGCTGTCCACATCCCCCTCTCGTCATATGGCGCTCGCTCAAGGTATACGTATATATACACGAAATTACACACACACACACACACACACACACACGCAAGCGTACCCCTAGGCACCCGATGCCGCGATAAGGTAAACGAGCCAAGTGTTCTCTCTCTCTCTCCTGAATTTACGAGTTCCAGCGCGGAGGTATATACGAAGGAAAGGGGGGGGGGGGGGAGTCTCGCCGAGACGTGGCGCCGGGCGTCGCGACGCCCAGACTGGCGTCGACGCCGTCGTCGTCGTCGCGAGAGGCACGCGCGTTGACCGTGAACCAGAAGCCGCGTCGGCGCGACGGCGGAGGATCTTTGTGTCTCCGATGCGGATATCTTTGCCTGCTAAGCAAAGTCTGCGCGCGAATTTTTGCGGGATAAGGGGAAAGAGAGAAAGAGGAGAAGGAGGGATATCACGGTTTGGTAGATCGATTTGGAAAATTCGGTTGGTTGGGGATTGTTGGAGTTGATGTCGCTCGGGGTGATTGGTTTTGGGATAGGAAAATTGGAAGATCGTTTTTTGGCGAATTTTTTCGGATGGGGAGTGTTTTGTCGTGATGGTTAAAACGTATACTTTTGTTTATGTATAAATAATCCGTGGAAAGTTGTTATATGTTTTTGAAGTAGAAATGAAACACATTGATATCATATCTTCTGTTATACGACAGTGTGTTAAAAATACTTAATCGTAAAATGCAAAAAGAAATAAATTAGAATTTAGTTTAGCATTACTGATATTTCTAATATAGGAATAATATTTATAAAAATACATTTCACGATTGCGCTGGGATTAAAATAAAATAATGGCTTTATTTATAATGAAAGTTCTCACTACACAGCCGTAATTTACGAAAAATTTAATTAAGCATTACCGAAATTTACATATTATCTCGAACGCCAAGCGCGACATTAGACTAAAACAGTTTATCTTGAAAATTGAATAATGCATTAGTTTCACAAGGTGATAATAAGTATACATAAAAGCTTAATAACTAATTCGTTTTACTTTCTAATTACTCTGTAGCACGAAACTTCTTTAAAATTGCATTCTTTCTTTTATATATATATATATATATATCATATGCTTATAAAAGTAACGAATATATATATATATATATTTTTATATCAACTATTAAATGTCAATCCCTTGTATTTCTGCATGTATTGTGAAATAAATAAATAAATGCAACTACATTATATTTCCTGCCAATAAATATAAAAAGTGAACAACCGCGTGACAATTTAAAATCCATAATATCATTTGCTTCTCATTCCCTTACTGTACAAACACACAAACGATATGGCAAACAAAAACTCCAGGGCCACAACTATACTAACATTTGTATCCTATCAAAACACACCCAAACCCCGTGGCCAAAGAAAACTCCAAAACCAACACCCTTTCCCACACGTCCAGGTGAAACTCGCGCGAATAGTTTACTTCCTTCTGCGGCACGCGCCCTTTTTCCCATTCACAATGTACACCCGGGTGCACTTGAATCGGTCGCGTGCATACAGGCCGCCGCCTTCGATCGATCGGTGAACTTGGCACACACAAGGGCGTGCGCGGGAACCTTTTTGCTCTCTCTCTCCTGTCTCTTTTTTTTTTCTTTCCTCCTCGTTGCCGCGGAAATTAATACCGTGCATTAGGAGGGGGGCAGAGAAGGAGAGAGAGAGAGAGAGAGAGAGAGTCGTTTATATACACGTGCTTTGTTCGGAGCGACGCGTGCCGGTAGGGGGGCGCGCGCAGAGGTTTTAATTAGGTTTTGGTTTAGCCGGATGATTGATTCGCAGGGTTTGATTAGTTTTTTACGGCGTGGAAAAGCGGAGGCAGGGGCGCGCGGGTCGGGGAACAGGAGTGCAGGAGTATTGGAAGGCTGGGGTTATTGGGAGCTGTGTTATTTATGAATGTTTAATGGCTTTTGGTTCCTTGACGAGGTGTTGCGTAAGGATTCGCTGAAGGTTTTACGTGAACAAAATGGCGAGAAGCTGCACAAGTCAACGGATTAAATTAATAGAGATGTAATCCCTGAGTATAAGAGATGCGTCTTTGGTGTTTGGGGTTCGTATAGAGATGAGTCGTAATGCGATTACAAGAGCGTAATTATATACAATCAGAGATTAAATCTTTTCATTGATGAAACTGAGAGAGGTTTACAGATCTCTTTGATTAGTTTTTCATATACTGCAACAAAAGCTGTAAGTAAGCATGAATTTATAATCTATAAATTTAACAAAAGACGCGAGATATTGTAAATAAGGTTACACCCTGGTAGAAAATAAGCTAACGAAAATGGCTGGTAAAGTAATTGTACGGTAATTTTTTTAGCCAACGGTTACAACAAGTGTAAGCCAACGGTTAACCAACGGTTCGGAAAAAGAGCAAATATAACATTACAAAATATAGCATAAACAAAAGAAGTGTCATTTATAATATAAAAATTTTTACAAAAAATATATTTAACATTAAAATGTTTAAACTCTTAATATGTATAAAACATTCATTTACTATCAAAATATTTTTTTTTTCACGCTGCCGGTATAGCATTATTATTATTATTTTGATTATTTTTATTGTATACCAAATGAATAATTTATTATTTTAGTAATTTTTAAAATTAAGGATCTGTAGGCCAATGGCTCATTAACTCAGTGCATAAATTTATAAAATTTTTAAACCAACGATTGGTTCAACTTTTGGCTGAGCGAACCATCATTTTGTGACGAAATTAGTAGCATTTTAAAGCAAGAGTTGGTTAAACCGTTAGCGAACTCGTTCCGATTTCGCCAACCGATTGTAAACTATTGGTTAATGTACCAGGGGCAGTTTTAAATTATATACTTCAATATCTATAAAATATTGATTGCATAATCTACAATCTAAGAAACTGATTATCTATATTTGTAGAAGACTCGTAAACTACTACAAAACGTTAACGTGATTCTATGAAGACTCTCAAGTCAATTGAGTTTCCACAAAAATAAACTAAAATTGTCTCATTAGACTTGGATTATTAATATTCATAAAATTCAGTATCAAAGTGTAAGATAATTAAATAGTGTATTACATAAAAAATAATGACGTATACTGACGTACTATTACGTCAACCTAACTTATCTTAGTACTTTTACACGGATTTTCATATTATTAATTATTGATTATCTCGAAAATTACCGTGGCTCCATAGATTTTTTATGATATCATTACAAAGCTTAAAGCTTGAACTTTAACCAGCTCTTTACTGAACTTCCTCTGCAGTCGATTTCGGTTAATTTTTGAAGTTCCTACGCAAAGTACATGGTTCTAAAAATTTGTTAACATCTGTCAAATAACATATATTTTTTTTGTCAATGTCTGCAGTAAATGACATTTTAAGGTAGTTCTCTTCATATTGCAAAAACTGAAAAAGCTTCTGAAAAAAATATACAAATATTCTTCAAAGTCATAGAAATGATACCATATGTTTGTTTAAATACATTGCGGAACAAATTTTTGAGAAAAAAATTCTTGAAAATGGTTATTTTTACATGAGAGTAAATGAATGCTATATCAACTGTGACAGAAAGTAATAGTATTACTCATAAAAAAAACTGGACTTCAAAAAGAAAAACATAGCTTAAGAAAGATGAAATTCGGCTCTTTCTATTAAGTTTATCAAATACGTGTCAAGCCGATCCTTTTAAAAAGATATTAATGATTATAAACACAAATGTAGCAGACGACGTGCACGAGAGTGAGAGAGACAGAACGACGCCCATGGTATAGTTTGTGCTCTCGCTGAGCCACAAACTGTAGTGCCCGAGGAGAACCCCCTTAATAGAACCACCTTAATGGGCGAAAAGAAAACTAAGTTTCTCCAAGACACTTAAAGTATCATTTTAAAAGATTAGCGATCACAACTTTGATAAAATTAATCCCACGGGTTTCATAATAGAGCAAACACATCATCAATTCAGCTGTGAAAAAATAATGCAAAAGTATAACGCATCACTTTACATAATAAAACCACGCACTACCTCGATATAACTATATTCATTCCACCTTGATTCATCCTCCCCTCGCAAACAATTTCCGCGAACTACAAAAGCTTCACGAAAGCTTCGTACCACGATCAATCGCGCAAACTCTCATTACATAACCACGGCTCGCCTCTCCTCCGTATAGTCAACTTTGCCGCACCGCGCAATAAAACCTCGTGAAATACGCGCCAACTCGCGCGCGCGCGCGATAAAAAATCATAAATAAAGCGCGCTAATCGCTTTTTGCAAAGGAAAAATAAAACACCCATTCGCAGTCCTTCCCGCTTTTATTTACGATCTAATAACTCGCGCTCGCTCTCGCAGAAGGGACGCGTTTGTATAGCTATATAGCGCACAGCTTCTAATTTGAATCAGATAATGGAACGCCGGCGCGGCGCTCGGGGATCGTTAAGAATCGTAATTAAAATCATGTAAATGCTCACCGAGAGAGGGGAGGAGAGCGAGAGGCTCGTCGTGTCCCATTACGCAACGTCCCATAAGTTTTTCCCCCGGCGCCTCGATCGCCGTTAACTTCGAATTAGCGCGGAGTTTCCCGAAAAGACAAGAGCGTCAATATCACGCAAGGAGATAATATACAGCGATATCATTCGAAAGTCTTCAAGTTTCACTTAGCGGGAAAGTGGCTGCACTTTTCCCGTGAACCCTGCCCGCATATTAGTGGATCGGAAAATGCGTTAAGAGCCAGTGATTGAAAAAGTATTAGGGGTAAAGTGGTTTCGGGGGAAGGGAGAGGTTTATACTGTTTGCTGTTTTTACTGCATAATGGTTTCGTACCATTATGAGCTTTATCTTGAAGGCACAATATGAAGCTTCGAAATGGACATTATTGATTTTTTTTTGCTTAACGTGGAAATGTAAGTGGTTTGTTATCTATTTTTACCTGTGGCAGGTATTAGCGTACGAATTTCGGTATATATTTTTAAGTGTGTATTTATAGATAGATTGGCAGTATTCTATATATAAATATAGACAACGTTTAGAACATAAGTAGATTTCCTTAAGATAGACGTTGATAGCTATTTTAAGATAGATATTATATTGGTTATTTTTATTTGCTACTTCAAAAAGGTTCTCATAAGTTACAAATAAATTGTATATAATAAGTATACGTCCACAAGACTCAAAATCAAACTTCTTCAATGTACCGAAACCCAATCGATGCGCACTCCAAAACAGCAACATATAAACTAATTAAAATTAAAAAAATTCTATTTGTAAAAGCCCACATCTAAGCACTCGGAATAAAATTGGAACGAACGGGTATAACCACGAATTCATGTAAATTTCCTCCGCAGCCGCGAGAGCATGAACGCATATACAATAAACGCTTGATGCACGAATAAGGAAAGCAGGAACTCGAAAGCGCGCGCAGCTGTACGCCACCGCGTGCGGCGTATTTTATTAAAAACATTCCCGGGTGCGCGCGCGACTAATGACTTTTATCGTTAGCATCCCGCAGAAGCGGTTGGTGTTTATACGAGTGTTTCTCTGCATGTGCATACGCGCGCGTTTATGGACTGCTGCGCGCGGGCTGCATTAGCGTTATGTAAAGTATTCCAAATATTGTGCGATGCGTGTATATAAGTCGGACTGCGGCACGATGCTTAAGAGCGAGGATAATTAATGCATTGGCTATATGTTGGTCGTTATAGATGGTTTTTTTTCGTGGGTTTGTGAGTTGTGTAAGCGATTCGTTTTAATATAGATTTATGTTTTCAAAAGTGATGTTCGGTAACGCGTTTAAGCGCTAGAAATGAATAAAGTTTTGCTGTTTTTTTACTAAGGAAATTAAAAATGAGTTGAAAAAAAATTTACTGACTGAGAGTGGATAAGTAAAATATCGACTAACTCACGTGGCAAATATTCGCTTTTAAAGTTAGCGGAATAAAATTTTGACTGCGTGGAAAGCAATTTTATCGAAATTTGCATCAATATATAATATATGTATTGATACATATACTTATACATATGTATAAAAAAGACATTTACTATGAGCCTTTCGAAAATAAATTTACCCAAGAGTAACAAAAAGTTAATTCTGAAAGTTTAACGAAATGTAGATGATGCAGCGACGTTTTAGTGAACACCCGGTGAATGAAATCTACCGACGCCGACGTCGCGACGGCGGCGCTTGCGATATAGATCCTCGCGGCGCTATATAGATTGCGACATTACTCCTTCCATCGTTACCAGGATAAGGTATAAAATAAAGTGTGGATAAATTTGATAATAGCCCCGCGTGCTTTTAGCATGCTGCATTAAATTGAAGATTTGTGACATATCACAATCTTTTATTTGCTATTATTTTTATTATAAAGTATTCCATTTTTACAACTGTCCTTGGTTATATTATTTGAGTTTCATCAATCACTTTAAAACAAAAAAGTGATAATCGGAAGAAGTGAAGCATCTAGGATAAATGACGCTAAAATTCAAAATTACATATGCATTTTTATTTTTCATAATTATTATTTATTCGAATGAAAATTATTAAACTGAAAAGTATTAAATAAATAGTAATCAAATTAATGTTGGTTGTAGCTTAAAAAAATTAATAACATGATGGCCAGAAGTTGTAAAGCATATCAAAACACAATACGATTAGTTATTGAATTGCACGGTAAAATTCAAAACAATAAGCAATGTTTTAATCTTACAAGAATTAATTATGTTAATATTATGTTCAGATTTTATTTTTTATTTAACGATTCATGAAAAAATAATTATTCGAATAAGCTTATAGTTTCTAGCCTCAAAATGTAGTATTCGTGAAGAGTAAATGTACTACAGTATTATATCAAATTAAAAGAAAAAGATTTCCGGCTCATAAGGCTGTGTTTCCAATCGGATAACAATCGCGGCACGCACTCGCTTCTGTCATTCGTCGGGAGCAGGAGCGCTTGCCTACGACGGCCTTAGGAATAAAGACGTGTCTTAGAGCGCATGGATTTAGCTAGTATAGTTTATGTTCAAAAAATAACTGCGAGTCGACGTCCGCTCGTATAAGTTACCGGTAAATTTCGGAAAAAGTTGGAAATCAAAGCTTTTTTTTAGTGAGGTTAGTGTCTCAAGAAATTTTGTAACTTATAATCTTGTGTCTAATATATAAATCACACGTATTTGAAATTTCGAACGTTCATAACGAACGAAATATCAACTTAGAGTTTCTAATTTTAGTTAGAACTCGTCAGAATGGTTTTAGTGATGATTGTAAGATTAAGGACTGAAGGGATACAGTTAGTATCATTTTTTAGATGTATTAAGTGGTTAAATCCGGCTAAACCTAATAATGGTAAAAATCTTTCGTTCATTGTTAACGTTCGAAATTTCAAGTATCTTAAATCACACGAAAGTGAAGAACGCGAGGCATTTATGTAGCCGTAAGTATAATATCGATTAATTAAACTAAAGATTGCAAAATTAAAATATTCTGTGCGAAAATATTGGATTATTTACGAGGTAAACTGGCGAAAGTACAAACGAAAGATCTGTTGATATTGTTATTGTAGCTACCTTTATGCGAATGAAGTACGTGTATATACAAATATACAAATAGAACAACACGTATTAAATATAGTTTTATATATATAATGAACAGATGTTTCTTGTACATATGTTTATTACTAAATTTTAGGAACGTGTAGTAAAATACGAATTTTTTGAATGAATAATTAATTTAATTAATTATTTTATATAAATATACTATTTTTTAGGAAAAATAAAACATGAGTCCTAATAAAAAACCAAGCACTGAAGAAAAAGAAATAGAACCAGAAGAGAATTTTATTAATCAAAAAAATGATGAAAGTAGTAACGGTTTACTCCTTAATGAAATATATATTCCTGAAGAATTGTTACCAAAAATATTAAAACACGTTGATAATAAAACACTGCTCTTGTGTCATTTGGCTTGCAGAAAATGGGATGCACTCCTTAAAGACTATGTATGGCGAAAGAAAGCAGAGTATGTTACTGGCAGAAAGTTTTCTGTTGATAAGAATGTGCCTTGGACATCTTATTATTATTTGTGTGATAACAGGCCTTTTGGTAAAAATCTTATATACGACAAAGTAGCACAATACAGAAATCATGCTGTAACAATCGTTGCATTTAGAAAAGGAGAAGATATACCAGTCAATATTACTCCATTTCCTGATGACGATACGTTCCAAGGTATATGTATTATAACTAATGCAGAACGCTGTTATCATAAAGCATATGTTATTGATCTCTTAGAAGAAGGGTTTACAGAACATATTTTAGATAAGTTGCAGCCTATAGTGACGGTATAAAGTAACCAATATCTTACTACTAACAATCTATGACAATCTGAATAGATAATATATTATATTTTTTAGGTGAGCGAATGGTATGCAGCAGAGAAAGGTCTCGAAAATGTTAACTATAAATGCACATACAACTTGCTAGATTCTAATTCATTATCATTGAGAGAATTCGACTGTCAATCAGATGTAGAAAAAAAGGGGGAGTGGATCAAAGTTTGTGTAACTATTATATTCATATACTTATTCATGTTTCAAATAATAAAATTATCTCTTCTTTTCAGTTATCTGATTCGTTTAAAAATTATGGTGAGGGATTAAGGAAAATTAGATTTTACCACAGTGGATCTTTTGGAGTTGTTATGGTAGGAGCTTCTGTAACATTAGAAGTAAATATGTATCATAAGATAAATGCCAGGCAGATTTGTAGAACACGCTAAAAAATCATTGTAAGTGATGGCATCTGGAACTTGAATAATGATATTTTTTAAATGTAACTGTATGAGAGAGATAATTTAATACTTCGTTAATAAACAATAAAAAAAATATTTTAAATAATATACATATTTTTCAAGGTTTCATAATAACAAAAAAGAAATATAAAACAATACTAAACAAAAATAAGATTAATAAAATTCTGCATGACAACAAAAACGAAGGTAGTTTTCGTTAGCTCGAAAAATCAGCCGAGCAAGATGAAACATCTTTTTCATTTTTTCTGAAGTCATACAAATAACGTAATCAGAGTCTTTAAATAGCGTGTAGCAATAGTAATAATAACAATCCCTCTTACTGTTTACCTCTGCCGCCTTTACAAGTAACTCTTGACTCCAACAGCTACGATCAGCTTTTCTCGTATTTGCATATAGTGCTGTCTTGCCCGGCACTAATACTTTTTAACATTTTTTAAAAATAATTATGTATTACAATGAATAACTCAATTACAACGATGACTTCTTTAAATATGAATAAAATATAATACCCCTACAAAGTTTGATGTAAGTTTGCGTTGTCAACCAGATCAACGCGGGCGCCCAAATCATGCTGGCATATAGTCAACAATGTTCTTATCTATTAATGCTCACTACTATTTTAGCGCCATATATTATAATATCCAAGAAAATTAGGTGTTTCATCTTGCCCGGGTCTCCCCTACTACGAAATAATATTACAACTTCTTTTGAAGCACTTGAAAAATCTTCACAGAAAAAGACAATAAGGGTTTCGTTATTATCTGTCGTTCATCCGAAAATAATTGCAAGAGCACCAATTCTTATATTATATAAGAAATTACTTTAGATTTGATGCCAATCGTGTTTTAACTAATAAATGTGGCTATACTCAAGACTTAATTGAGTAAAAAATTCAACCAATTTTTTACTGTTTATATAAATCTTCCAACTTAACGTATTCCGCGACAACTTATCTTTACACCATACTGACAGGCCAATATTTTTCAACAATTTACGCTCCCACATATATAGCAGACTACCTTTCCATAGCCACCACCTCCCACGATATACCCCTTCCACCACACATTATCGCAAAATCGCAGCGACGTAAATAATCCACTGCACCCCACACCCAAACGCACGCACATATATATACCCACTGTTACAAACAACGCGCGCCTCCCGCATAAACCTAACCCCGCAACTGCCATCCGGCAGCGTAAATATCCCCCCCTCGCCGGGCGAGTTTTTTTCATCCCATATGCATTTTCGCGCGACGTGGCGCGCGTGCACGCGCCCGAGTGAGAGAGACAGCTACTTACCGTCGGCCGCCCGACTGGAGCCGCGCCGGCAATCACGCGACATTAACACTTTAACCTACGCGCGAGCGCGAGTTCTATCTCCGGGCGCTTTAAGTGTGTGGGGAGGAGGGGGGAGAGGTAGAGAGGCTTTAATGGGTGATAAAGAAGACGAGAGAGAGACGGCGAAGGTGGAGAGGAGTGGGAGGATCCTTCTTTTACTGGTGTAAGGAGCGAGCGGTCGTTGATGGTTTATGGAGGAAATTAGGCACCGTAATGATTTTTCGGTAGGTTTTGGAATTTGTGTAGATGTGGATAGGAAGTACGCGATTAAGATAATCGAGTGTTAGCTTGAGTTGTAAAAGGTTGTTAAAATATGGTTTATTTTTAATGAATTCGTGTTAAATGAATAAAAGCTGTAACTTTTAATAACAATTTTTATTGCATTAGCTGAATAAAATATAATATACTTGCTACTTGCACTTGTGTAAAAAAATAATTCAAAATAACAATTAGTACATAAAGTAGCTACGTTATAACTTTGTTTATAAAAACAAGTACTGACACGTGGCAAAGAATAGTTGAAAGTAACAATAATTAGTACGTGCGAAATATAACCGAATTATAACTTTGTTACATCGTCGATTCATGCAAATTTGCCTTTTTCGAGAAACATTATTTACACCTCCTCGGAGAGAATAAATTGAATTTAACTTGTTTATTACCAAGACATTGAACTATCCTATTATTAAATATTCCACACAAGCACAGTTGTTTTTTAAGATGTGGGCGTAGATAGTGAGTAGGCTTACTATATTGATGCGAGACATTAGTAATAAATAAGAACAATTACGTCAAACGTCCATAAAAGTAACGTGTTTTAAATTATACTGGCTTGCTTGAAATACAAAGAAAAATATTCATTTTACGAGGCCTTATATCATAAATTTTGAAAATTACAAATTCTTTATTTAAGACGATTTCTACTTCACAATTATTGAATACTTCGTTATTAAAATTGGTAAAAATTCCAAAATCCTTCATAAAATACCGAAGAACCGAACCTCCCGTAAACCCCGGCAGTACCCCCATGAAAATTTTTCTCCTCGTCAAATCGTAAAAAACATAGACGAAGTAGATTACCGCGGCGGCGGGACACAAACCTAGAATCACCGCGTAGACGGCCCCCCGTGAAAATACGACGAGAGTGAGAGAGAGTGAGAGAGGCAAGTATATACGCGCGGGTTATCCGCGCGCGGTAATACGCCCGCATTAAGATCCCCGTGTTACGCTAAAAGCCGCCGGCGTCGGTCCTATATACGCTCGTCCTCCTTTTTTACGAGCCCTCGAAAATCGTCGCTCTCCTTTACGATGAGTTTCTCTCTCTCCCTCTCTCGTTATCGCCTGGGTGAGCGCGCGCGCTTCTTTGCTCGTAAATGCATCGGAGTGAAAGAAGAAGGAGATGTGAGAGAGAGGGTGAATGCGAGTTCGAGGAAAAACGCCGGGGAGAAATGGAGACGTTGGAATGCATTAGACGAATGGTGGCAAATAAGAAGAGGGAGAGGAGAAAGAATGAGAAAGGGGAGAAGAAAAATAAGAAGATTGCGGGGTAACTGGGATATTGTTGTAGTGTATATACTTTTAATTTTCAGAAACCTGAAATGTTCTTTTGTGCAAAATGAAAAGGATTGTGATAGGTGTAAAGCGAGGTAAAATTTTTCCATTACTTTGCGGTCAGGTTACCTTAGCCTCGATCTAAACCTGTTCTATAATCGGACACTTCGATCTAATTAAATAAATAGTAATTATACACGTGCTAAATTTACTATGTATTGTCCTGTGTGTACTTTCTAAAGCTCTAAATGTATTATCTACAATTGAACTACATTTATGAAATCATTGTACAGATTGGTAACCTTATATTGTAAATTTTTACTGCATTTTAAAAGAATAAAGAATTGTATACACTAATAATATATGTATAGACTACATTATTGTTCTTCTCTGTAACATAATAAAATAATTTTAGAAAGAGGTGAAGAGTAGAGCTGTCTTCTTTATTAAAAACTGCTGCCAATTCATTGGCTCGTGGCTTCCTCAAACTTAATTTGCTTCTTCCTTTAATTAATTTTTAATAACAAAATTTATAATTTTTGCAACAATTTATGACATAATTATAATTAAATTCATTTATGAAGATTAGTATTGAGAAGAAGACTCAGACGTTCTTTGTGCGTAGATGTCAATAGGGATGGAAGGACTCGAATGATCGCGTAGAACCAAGCTTGTGTGGAATTATTTTTATTGCCTAAGTTTCGGCACTGGTATAAGTGCCTTCATCAGGGCTTTACAATACATAATTTTGAGCCTATTGGCTCATTATAATAACGTAGTCAATAAAAATACTTCTACACAAGCTTGGTTCTACGCGATCATTCGAGTCCTTCCATCCCTATTGATTTATGAAGATTAAAAAGTATTAATTTTTAAATTATGTATAAAATATGAATAAAATAATAGGTATGATTTATTTTTTAAATTATGTGTGAAAAATAAATAAAATAATTGATTGTAATATTATCGTCAAAACCTTTTAAAATTCCTAAATAACCTTTACTTCAAGTTATATTTTCTTTGTGAAATTTCACACATAGGGTACTTGTCCCTAGTGGTGTGCCTGTCCGTATTTGTGTGCTCTTTTTGAAATTTCCGATGTAAGAAAAAAGTTCTAACCTTAAAAATAATAAATGGCTGTTACAAAAAACAGTAAAAAGATAATAACCCATAAACTACTCGGTTGGATGTATTATTTGTTAATAATCGTTTGTTAAAAAGTGTCACTAATACGGACTGTCGTCTGCTTTAAGATCACACTAATACGGTCACTTACCCTATATTGCCTATACCACCCACAAAATTGTTTATAAATTTCATGTTTATATATCGGCACATTAACACTATATATAAGCATGAAATTTATGTATAAGCCGTTCTCGAAAAATTGTGATTTGACAAGAGGACTAAAACAGTTTTAACCTCAAATATCTCTGAAATACAATACATAAACGAATTCTTTTACCATAAGAACTCGTATAATAAATGATATATAAACTCTACATCTCTACAAAATTTGAAAGAAATTAAAACAATTTTACTCTAGTTATTGTGCGACAAAGAAAGTCATTTTCAGAAATACCATAATTTTCAATATCAAATATTTCAAAAAGTAACCATATGATCTTGATCAAATTTTACACAGATATTGCCTATAACGTAAACAAAATAGTCTATAAATATCGCATAGAAAATAGCCTATTAATTTCAAGCTGATACATGAAGTGTTAAAAAAAACCGTAAAAAAATTGTAACCTTAAATAGACGATTCTTTTCCTAAAGGACTTGTACGATAAACTCTACATTTCCCCAAAATTACAACATGATTAAACCAATTTTTTTTTTCACTAGTTATCATGGGACAAAGAAATTGACTTTGTAAAATAAGAAAATTTTCAATATCAAACATCTCAAAAAGTAATCGTTCGATCTTAATGAAAATTAACACACATATTATCTATATCACATACAAAATTGTCTATAAATTTGGAGCTGATACATAGAGCCGTTCTCGAGAAATTACGATTTGAAAAAAGATTAAAAAAATTTTAACCTCAAATATCTCTGAAATTTATGGACCAATCATTTTTCCCACAGAACTCGACCGAGAGCTATCCAAAATCTACCTCTACAGGGAATTTTGAAGCGGTTAAGTCAATTTTACTCCTGTAATCATTGAACATACAAAACTCATTTTTTTCATTTTTCAATTTTTACGTTTTTGTTAATAACAAAAAACCGTGATACCTAGAAATTTTTTTTAGAAAATATAGGTATTTTAATTTTCTTTCGAATGCTACCCATTTGATTCAGATACATAGAGCCATTCTCGAGAAATTACGATTTGAAAAAAAGGTTAAAAAAAATGTAATCTCTAATATCTCTGGAATTTATGGACCAATCATTTTGCCCAAAGAACTCGACCGAGAGCTATCCAAAATCTACCTCTACAAGGAATTTTGAAGCGATTAAGACGATTTAATTTATTATATTATATCAAATTTATTTGATGGACTACTGTAGAAAATACTAAGGAGAGCTCTCTAACTGTTTAAACGTTCGCGCCACAGGTCAGTTCAGTGCCACTGCGTAGGTGCACCGGACCACTTCGCGTCTACCACTTGTAACCGCTAGGCGGCGTAAACAATCCCGTACGTGAAAAAACGTTTTCCAGGGCATATAAGAGCCTGCAAACATTGGAACAACATCTCTTTTCGGCCTTTTGGCTAAGAGATTGAAGTGTATAAAAAGTGCTATTGGAACGCCTGAATGCAGGGAATCCGTCGGCACTCATATAATCACAGATCATTAAAAAAGAGTTTTAAATTATTACTGAATGAGAAAATTTGAGGAAGCGACTTGAGTCGAGCCAGTTCGTGCTTCCGTACCTAGAGAGGCCGGAATACGAGTTGGCGAGGTGCGGCGCTTTCCAAATCAAATGAATCCGACCGTCAGAGCGCGCCGAGTAAGACACGCCTTTCTGACACAGTCACGAGCGTCCTCACTGCCATGTCGATCTTGTCGTCTCGTCGCACCGAGTACTGCGCCTCGCTCTAACAGTATCTCTATGGTATCTTCGTGTTTTCTGGCTATAGTTGAGCTAAGTAGTGTGCAGCATTTTTTGCGCCCACCCGCGATCTCGCAACCATGGTCGAGCAGCTACTTCACCAGCTTGTAATAGCCAAGGGACACCACGTCCAGCGTCCTCACTGCCATGTCGATCTTGTCGTCGCAGAAATCATGCCTCGTCGCACTGAGTACTGCGCCTCGCTCTAACAGTATCTCTGTGGTATCTTCGTGTTCTCTGGCTATAGCTGAGCTAAGTAGTGTGCAGCATTTTTTGCGCTCACCCGCGACCTTGAAGCCATGGTCGAGCAGCAACTTCACCAGCTTGTAATAGCCAAGGGACACCGCGTCTAGCGTCCTCACTGCCATGTCGATCTTGTCGTCGCAGAAATCATGCCTCGTCGCACTGAGTGCTGCGCCTCGCTCTAACAGTATCTCTGTGGTATCTTCGTGTTCTCTGGCTATAGCTGAGCTAAGTAGTGTGCAGCATTTTTTGCGCTCACCCGCGACCTTGCAACCATGGTCGAGCAGCTACTTCACCAGCTTGTAATAGCCAAGGGACACCACGTCCAGCGTCCTCACTGCCATGTCGATCTTGTCGTCGCAGAAATCATGCCTCGTCGCACTGAGTGCTGCGCCTTGCTCTAACAGTATCTTTGTGGTATCTTCGTGTTCTCTGGCTATAGCTGAGCTAAGTAGTGTGCAGCATTTTTTGCGCGCATCCGCGATCTCGCAGCCATGGTCGAGCAGCACCTTCACCAGCTTGTAATAGCCAAGAGACACCGCGTCCGCGAGAGCACACGAGGAAAAAAATAATATCGGACCAACTGCGCTCTCCCGTAACTCTAACTTGAACTGTTCAGTAAGCGAGATTCAGTTGAATCAACGATAGCAACTCAAGTTAAAATTACTGAAGTCATCAGTAAAAACTTTGTTTACGTCTCGAGGTCGCGGTCATGGGACGGTATTTACTGAACTCTTAAGTAGATTTAACCTGACTCCGCAGTTGTGTCTATGCGAGTAACTGCCCAGTAAAAACAACTCACCTAACCTCAGTTACGGCAGCGTTATTTTTTCCCCCGTGCAGTGCGTTTCTTGTAAAACGAGCGGGTGCGAGGATCGGCACCGTAGCGCAGGCATAAATTGACGACCGACAGCGAACCGAAGAGCACCACCGCCTGGAGGACGGTGCTACCATCCAGCTCGTGGATGTTGATGCGACCGTGGCCCTCTTTCAGGAAGTACTCCAAGATTTCGTGTGATCTGTGAAAGAGATTTCAGTTGAGAGACGGTGTATATGCTTAGTCTGTGTTAAGATTTTTTTTTCAGATTATACAAGTTTGCGATATGTGTGAACGAATAATAAAATTTCTACATCATTAAATTGAATTCTTCTATTAGTCTCTTAAAAAGTTATAAAATTTCTAAAAGAAACTTGTTACAAAAATAAAAACTCAGGTAAATATAAGTTGCAAACAGTTAAAATTAAAATGTTTTCTATAACATTAAATTTCTCTTTAACTACTAAAAAGAACTTTTTGCTTCCTCATAGAGGAAGCTTTGTGATAGTAAAAAAAAAAAGTTTATGAGATAATGTGTTAGAAATGTTATTTAGCAAATTTGGAATCTAAATACACTATTTTTAGAAAATGTCCGTATGGATGTGTGTGTGTGTGTGTGTGTGTGTGTGTGTATGTGTGTGTGTGTGTGTGTGTGTGTGTGTGTGTGTGTGTGTGTGTGTGTTTACGTATGTCCGTATACGCTGATATCTCATGATCTACTCGACCGATTTTAACGGGAGAGTGATCATTTTTTTAGATTTTGCTTCCACAATTGGGGTCAATATTCTATTTTTGTAAAATTTAATTTTTTTTTTTATAGCTATTTTTAATTTTCAAAATTTTTTTTTTCGATTTTTTAATATTTAAAACAAATATTGTTTATATATCATGAATTCTCTGTAGGATAAAATTATCTACAATTTAAAAAAAAAAAAGTCGGTAGCTATATTTCGTCATAAGTTATTGATGAAAACGTAATTTTTTGTAAATAGGTTATATTTCGAAATTAAAAAAAGATATTAACATGAATATTTTTTTGGTTATAAAGGATATTAAGTACTATAACTTACTAAATTTTTAGGTTTTTTTATTCATTATTTTTTAAGAAAAAAAATAATTTATAAAAAAAAGTGATTTTTTTTGTCGTTCAATAACTATAGTAAAATTGGCTTAATCACTTTGAAATTCTTTGTAGAGGTAGATTTTGTATACCAATCGAGTGAGTTCTTTGGGCAAAAGGATTCATCCATAAATTTTGAAGATATTTGAGGTTAAAATTTTTTTCAATTTTTTTTTTAAATCGTAATTTCTCGAGAACGGCTCTATGTATTTAAATGGGGTGGGTGGTATTCGAAAGAGAATTAAATTACCTATATTTTCTAAAAAAAGTTAATTCTCTAGCTATCACGGTTCTTTTGTTATTAACAAAAACGTAAAAATTGAAAAATGAAAAAAATGAGTTTTATATGTTCAACTATTACAAGAGTAAAATTGTCTTATTCGCTTCAAAATTCATTGATAGTTCTCGGATGAGTTCTTTTGGCAAAGTGATTGGTTCATAAATTTCAGAGATATTTGAGGTTAAAATTTTTCTAGACACTTTTAAAATTTATTTCTTGAGGATGGCTCTGTGTATCTGAATGGGATGGGTAGCATTTGAAAGAGAATTAAAATATTTATATTTTCTAAAAAGAAAAATTTTTTAGTTATCGCGGTTTTTTATTATTAACAAAAATGTAAAACTTGAAAAATTGAGAAATGAAAACAAAAATCTGTCTTTATCAAATTTTTTAAAATACATCCCCTCACAATATAACAGCCTTTCCACATAACGCATTCAATATAACACGTTCAATGTTCAACGTAACACGAAAATAAATTTGTTGTCCGACATCTACCAATTTCATACTCAGTGGTAGTGGTGCAGAATTCTGTCTTTCTGAAGTATTAAAATTTCATACTCAGTGGTAGTGGTGCAGATTTCTGTCTTTCTGAAGTATTAAATTTTAAATATTGGAATTAAAAATTAATTAAAGGAATCAGTAAATTAAGTTTGAGGAAGCTACGTGCCAATGAATTGGCAGCGGTTTTTTATTTGATCTCACATACGTACTTCACAATGGTAATATATTTAGATTGTTCACTTATTAGTGCTATCCACCAATTCTAAAGCACACTTATAACAATCGTTAGATATACTTGTAGACGGTGTCAAAAGTAAATTAGGATAGCGACATTTCAATGGATGAACAAGATCATCCAAATTATTGAATCGCGTTCTATTCGATAGATAGATTCGATAAGCTTTCTTATGTCTTCAAAAGAAATTGGGACATTTAATTCTATCCTTTGAAAAATACTCAGACATCGTGGTTGCTTTAATATAATAGAGATATGTAATAAATTTCAAAAAACTGTGTATTGCATTAAAAAATACTACAGTTATATATATAGCTAAACCCATACAGTTATTGGCAAGTATTACGCTCAATGTCCGTCATCTAGCGTACAAATGTATAACTACATAATAAGCTCATACAAACACGCACATATGATTCTGTATACTGCATGCCTGTGCGTGCGTGCGTGTGTGTGTGTGCGTGCGTGCATGTGTTACTTACATGTATACAAACATCCGTTTGTATTGATTATTTTGACTATCATCGTAATAAATGAAAATTGTATTGTATTTTTTTTTTTTTCTCTTTCTATGGACAAAACTACAATATCCGACACACATGGTCGGATTTATTATTAAAAAAAATAGGGTTTTTGAGAAAAATGGATTTTTCCAAAAAGTCCATTTTTTAGTAAAAACTAGATAATTTATGCATTTTTTTATTTGTATGCAGGACGTGAATGAAGACGCTAATCTGAGTAAGATCGCGTATAACTTACTCAAGAACTTAAAAAACTCATAAATTGGCAGTTGTTTGAAGATGACCTTAAAAAATAAAATTTGAAAGTTAGGATTTTGTAAAAAATTTTTGACATTGCCAACCGGATGTAATTTTAGTACAATCGAAAAATGAAAAAATACGTGTCGAATCATTTTTGGGGAAGGACAGCAATACTTTGATTACAAAATGAGGTAGGCATACTCTGGCTGTTCGATTTGAGATGGATTCGGCCAAATATAATATAAAAAGCCCAATTGAAAGTGATAGAGGCAGGAAGGTAAGGTCTTTTCCTTAAAATTGGTATGGAAGTAATATTAACAACATTTTTTTTTTGTAATTTATAAAAGTAAAATACTTTTACGACTATAATTCACCTAATTTGGGCAATTTTTGGTCGATGTGATCCAATAAATATGAAAAGGTGTGAAATTCGTATTACTTTCAAGTAGTCATTTATGTGTCCCTTTTGTGAGAAGAAACTTTAAAAATATGATTATGGAGATGGAAATGACGTATTTTTCTATACTTAAAAATATTAAATTGTATGCGAGCGGAACATTTTGTAAACTAATGTAAGCGAAAAATCTTGTAAAATTGTTGTAGAAAGTAAGTTAGGAAAAAGGAAAAGAGCTGTCTAGTCGATTAGGTGATATTGAAATCAGGCGTAAAGTATAAAAAAAATAGTAATAAGGCTAATAAAGCAACAATGTATAATGCTTACAACTGTAGACTATTAGCGTTATAATTAATCCTGTCATACTGTAAGATATATGGGTAAATAGATGTAAGTGAGATGTAAAACCAAAGTCGTTTCTGGGCCATGTAAGACTAAAATTAAATAAATACATACATACTTAAAAATATTAATATTAATTTTTATAGTTTATAAGTTTTCTTATACTAATTTTTCAGTATTGGTCGAATTAGGTATCGGGTCACCTAATTCGGCCAAAACACACATTTTGCACTTTTGCACCTTATAAATCCAAGTTCATATTTGAGGCGTGTACTTGAAAACCTTTCTTATAATTTTTTTCCAAAGCATTTGCAGAAGTGGCCGAAGTTTTTTTTAGAAAATATAGGTATTTTAATTCTCTTTCGAATGCTACCCATCTGATTAAAATATCTCGATCCTATCATTAAACAAATACAAATAAATGTTGAGAAAATTGAAAATTCGAAATAAAACAAAAACGCATCAGCCCGATCAAAAAACGGATTTTTGATCCGCAATCACACAAAAAAAAACAAAAAAAATGAGACCTGTCCGGTTAAAATCGATCGACACACACACACACACACACAATAACACGCACACACACACACGCACACACAAACACACGCACGCACGCACACACACACAGACACATTTTTCAAAAAACATGTATTTTGATTCCTAACACTTCGAAAAACAATTATAACATTTTTAATAAAATGTTATGTGCTCATAATAATATAGTTTTATAAAATGGTTAATTGATCCTCAACGAGCAAATTCTCTTAATCAGTCGTAATACCTTTCCCAAATCGAAATAGTGTGCTACATTATAGTCCGCACTATTTGATAGAAAATTTTAGCAAACGGCGGAATTCGTAAGAGAAGTATAGAAAAGACTTTAATAAAAAATACAAATTTATAATATAAAGGGAACTGAAATGCGTTTCGTCCTTAATCGTACCGGGTGGACTTGTTAGGAAGATCCTGATAGACTTATCTCCGACGCCGAAAGTCGATGTTACTTGGATTTATTTAAGGAAAGTGGAAAGAGATTTTGTTTGTGGAAGCAAGAAATGATGAAATCGATTTGGAAAAGGTATTACGACTAACTCTAAGAGAATTTGCTCGTTGAGGATCAATTAACCATTTTATACAATTATAACATGTTTTTACAACTCAAAAAATTACTATCACAAAGCTTCCTCTAGGAGGAAGCAAAAAAAAAGATCGGAAAAAATTATGCATTCAAATAAATTACTCGTATTTTTCCAAAATTATATTATACCAACAGAACATTATTAAAAAAAACTTAAATTCAAACAAAACTTCAAACGGTTATTACAAAACATTTGGCATATTTTTCCACGAAGTGCAAAAATGCCAAACCATACCAAACGCACGAACGCGAGAGAGCGAAAGTCAATCGGCTTCTAACAACGTACAAAGTCAATCCGAGATTATATACATATATCGGGCCGCGATCCCATATATGAGGAAATCCAGAAAAAATTTCAACTTTCCGTGTTCCCAAAATTGATCAAAATTTTTTTTTTTTTGAAAGCACACCTTCTGGACGCTGTTTTTCTTCTTTCTTATGTCACAAAATATACGGGGGAAATCGTGTACAATTAAAAACGTCTTTGTCTCACATTTTTTTAAAGGTTGACATTTTTCAAGAAAATGGCAAAAAACCGTTTTCTTTAAACCACAGCCATTTAGCCCAGAACCAATCTACTTAAAGTTTCAAAAAAGAAATTTAACTAGAAATAAAGAGCTTTCATTCCATTTTTGAAAATTAAAAAATGTCGATTCCTTCAAAAGTTATAAGGGGTGTTTGAAGTTGAACGTCGAAAAGGTATAAAAATGCTCTCAAAGTAACTGCTGCCGATTCCTGCGATGTGTGCATTTTTATAAAATTTATGTCTTTTCGACATGCAACGTCAAACCCCTTATTTCTTTTGCAGGAATCGACATTTTTTAATTTTCAAAAAAGGGAATGAAAGCTCTTTCTTTCTAGTTTCAATTTCTTTTTTGAAACTTTAAGTAGATCGGTTCTGGGCTAAATGACTGAGGTTTCTTCAAAAAAAAATTTAACCGGTTTTGGGGACACGAAAAGTTGAAATTTTTTCTGGATTTTCTCATATATGTATGCATACGTGCGAGCGAGCGCGCAGTGTTTGGGTACCGGCCACGGAAACAAACAGCGAATATTTCTGCGCCGCGCGGCTCGAATTGCTATGCTGCTCGCCCCGTCGCTCGCGGCTTTACTTTCGGAGCTCGTTCGCTATTCATTTATGCTTTTAGGCCAGCCGATCGACGCCCGCCGGAACTCTCCGCGTGCGAGTATTTTTTACGCGCCACTTTATGAACAATATATTCGTATACGCGTGTTGAGTTGTTTTAACTGTTCTTTAGTTATTGTTTCTCTTTTTTTGCTTTCCCGAAAGGCTTTTAAAGATGCGTTGGTCGACGGGTAAAGAGGCTACTCTTTCTTCTCAGCGAGATTCAATGTCAAGTATATTGGACGAGTTGCGTTGCGAAATTTTCGGTGTATATATGGTTGTTTGCACTGAGCTTGTGTCTTGTTGAGTGTGAGCATAGATGCCAAATATAGTTGATGGGCTTGTTATGTAAGGTTTCGATGGTTATTGAATCTATAGACGATGAGAGAATCGTTTTATTTTTATATTATAGCTATAGTTTATGGCTACATTGGTTATTTATAAGAAGATTTTTTACCCAATTTTAAATTGCCATCTTTTTACGTTAAAAGCCATCTTATATTTATAGTAAAAATGAAAAACAATTTTGTGAAAATTACCATACTTCATAAACAATTTTTTTTTTTCAAAAATATGGTAATTTTTCGTTGTTTACAGTCTGCAGCAGCTTTCCAAAACGGTATGGTAATTTGTGCAAGACTCTTTGTAATTCTTATTAAAATTTACTCCCGCTTTACTTTAGAGTTCTCAAGTTGCCATGTACACGGTCCAAATCGAAAATAACCATAAAATTCATTCTCACCCAACAACCTCGCACCGCTGCATCATTTCAATCACGCGAAAATCATTACCCCTTCGTACCCCACCACCACGACATTCGGGGAACGAAAAAAAGACAGCTCGGTGATCTGCTTATTAACAGCTCTCTGTGTCCGACCTAAACCATACGGACTCTCCGCGCGCTGCGGGCACGCATAAGCCCCTTAATAGTCGTCGTCGTCGTCGACGTGCGAACGAAAGAGGAAAAAAGGGAAACAAGACGCGTCGACGACGGGGGGGGAGACAGGGTTCGCTCGGCTCTCGTCTTCCCCTCGTCTGTGTGTGCGCGCGTGTGTGAGGAGCGATCGCCGTCATGCTTAGTGTCGCTAACGACGCCAGTTTTGGAATGGAAGAGGCCGGCGGCAGCGACGATTGCGGCGCCAAAGGGGTTCGCGTCGTGCAATGGTTGTTTTATATGACAGAGAGTGGGTTTGAAATTTTCGAGAAGAGGAGATGGAGGTGGTCGGTTGCGTTTAGTTGTTTTGATGAAGAATGTTAATTTTTTTTTTTTTTTTCAATTTATATAATGGTTGTTCGAACTATTTTTAATTTCACTATGCGGTTTATGTCATTTTTATTGCTTTAAATGATGAAGTGTACAATGACAAATCTATTTCTTGAGCATAAAAAGAACGGTAATTACAATATATAATACGGTAAATAAGTTTTTGCAATGATTGCCTGAGCAATAAGAAATACTTAAGAAAAAATTACATTATTTCCTTTTATATGGTGTTTGATAATTCAGGAATCAGGATATCAGCGTTTCAATCGACATAAGACACTGTACTAATAAGGAATTTTAATTGTTTTCATTATTATTACTAATCATCGTCGCAGAGTGTTGATTGCAATCAGTCACTTTCGCAATCCCATAATTCTAAATGTTACTGTGCGTCGTCGTTTCTACAGTGTGAAAATCAATATCATTCCCATTTACAATCACAATTTTTAATATTGCTCGAGAAATCTGATCAATAAAATACAAACTACATTATGAGATGTGTATATGTTTTAAACAGCTGTGTTAGTACAAGAATAAATTTGAATTTATTCCGATTTCTTTGAATATATCTATTATACAAATAAATCATTCAATAATTGTTCAACATAATTGCTATTATCGATAGTAGTAATCTACATATTTGTTGATCATAAATCTCCATCAACTGCCTATTTACAGAATAACGTAAAATCCTATTATGTTTGAGAAGAATGATTGGCATCAAATCCTATAGTATTTTCACTCTATTTAAAAATCATTAAGGAGACATTAGGAAGTAGTAGTATTTCACAAAACAACCATAACACTTAATATCTTATCATAAAGTAGTACCGGAAAGACACTCGGAAAAAATGAGATATTATCGAGAATTTTGAAAAGTCGAGTGGAAGTCGTTAGAGTAATTTTCGGATATTGACAGTTTTTGTAAATAGCTATATCTTTTGGGCCCAAAGTGGTATTTTATCATTGACAGTATATAGGTAATTTCAAAAACATAATGACCAGACAAAAAATCACTCGTCATCATTAAAATATCATAACGACGATTAATAGTTTGTTGCGTTGCTTTCTGAAAAAGAAAACTTTTCAAATAAGTTCTTTAAATATTTAAATAAAAATGTTGTAGCCATAATGTAATGTTCTCGTAGTTTAAAATATAGGTCTCAATAAACTACTTATCATAATAATTATTTAAATGATTAAACTTTTAACTAATATATTATAGAACTTTACAAAATTTTCTATAAACATCCAATAAAATTATTCGAAACAAACATTTCCAGCCAACAGTTCAAACCCTTCACAATCCGAACAATTCTTAAACTCATTCCACATCAAAATCCTCTCCACTATCCTTCCCTGCCACCAAAATACCTCCAGACTGTCCAGAACCTCGCATCTTTCTCTCACCGTCTACCCCCAGCGCACATAAAACAGCCCGACAAACCGAGCCCCCGTCGCAATTGAACCGCTCGGCGGCCCTGTGCCTCCACCGAATTCCGCAGTACACACAACGAGGGGACCCGTACGTACATTTCCTCGGCCCTTTGAAGACCCGACAACTCGCGCGCGACGCATCAAATTACGCTTAATAATCCGGTGAAAAGCCTCTGAGACTACCGCCGGTTTTCCCCCCTGCCGCGATGTCAATTGCCGTCTTTCTCGCCGTCGCGTGGTTATAGTGTGGGAGAGACGCGCGCGTGCCCTCATGATACGCGAGAAAAGGAGGGAGAGCAATTATCACTCTCTTATATGCCCATCAAGAGAGTAGGGTCATAAAGAGAATGAGAGATAGAGAGGGGAAGGGAAAGTATAGTCGCACGTGGGATATGATGGTCGGAGATGCTCTCGCGATGGTGTTGGGAAATTCAGAGTAGCGGAAATTCGGATTCTTTGTTTTGTCGTGTGCGAGATATGGTTGTGGTGATTTTTGGCTTTTGACAGTAGATTTGCAGAGATTCAAGTTATTTTGTAACGAAATGCATCGAATTTTAATTCGTTCTATTTCGAATCAAACTTATGAGAGGATAGTTTGTTGCTTTTCCGCAGGTACAGAAGGAGGTGTTGAATTTGAATATAAGTTGAATAAGTTTCACAAGTAAAAATAGGAAATATTTTACGCACAAAAATAATATAAGTTTCATACACAATCAGGTAGGACCACAAAGATATATGTTTATGTTAATGTAAAAAATTCTCTTTTACTCAACCTACGTACGTGTTCTAATTTTTTTTTTTTTCTAATTTTGCTTCCAGAAAATAGTCTACGTGACTCACGTATCATCGCAGGTATACAAACACATTCTGGAATGGGGTTAAATGGTTAACGACTTAACGTTGAAGATAACCGATAATTAAATTTAATTAATCTATTCAGAAAAAAAATTTAATTATATGCACATGTAATTTCATTTATGATCTTATTTATTGCGGTATACTTGATATGATTCTTACGACGTGTTGACAAAATGTAAGAACTATTTAAAGATAAAACTATTCACAAGATAAGTCGGTAATAATTTAAAATAGGTATATTATTTTAAATATAATATATCTTCTAAGATTGGAAAATATAATTTTTCATAAATAAATGTTTAATATCATGTTTAATTTACCAAAGATTTAAAGTTCATCATAACAAGCGCAATTTAGAAACATAATTATTTTCCGACAATTACAAAAATTATCATTCACATAAATATTCCCTCATAATAGTGTAGTATAAATAATACCATTTGCACTTCGAAGTTGCCCAATATTGCAAAACCAATCTGTACTCCCCACTCTTGAAATTATTATTTGGCAACACGCCCAAACGCAACAAGCTAAAAAATTATAATAAAGACAATCACCACCATATCCGCAACACTTAAATAACCCAAAATTGCGTTCTCCAACTGAAAACCCCGTCTGCAAGAATCCCAAACTTTCCTGCCAATATATACCCGACACCACATCCCAACCCACACCTCCGCCTCGAATTTCGCACCTCCTCCTCCTCCTCCTCCTCACGTACACACATTTCACACGCGCGCTCGAGGCCATTGCCTGCATCGAGCGTTCGATCGCCACAAGCGCGGCGCACGTGCCTTATCGCGCGCGCTCGGCTGGCTCTCGGCTTCTCGCGATTCTAAAATTATAACGCGTGCCGTTGAACTTCTTCCTCTCTTCCTCCTCCTCCTTGTGCTTCTTCGTCGTCGTCAACGAGGCCCCCAGCGGACTCTTTGTCGCGGAGAAAGCTGCCTGATGCGGTTTCTCGACGCGGCTGCGACTCGCGCGATTTATGCTAATGACACGAGGTGAGGGGAGTTTATTGGAGGAGGATGTGTGGCGGGATGGTTGGAATTCGTGCGGATAGAAAGTGGAATGGAGTTTGGGAGATGGAGGCGCGGGTTTGGCCGATAACAATGTTGTTTTCGAATTTTTATGTTTATTTAGAAGTGAGTGGAGAAGATCGTTGCGATTCTTATATGAAAATATTTTGTAACTCACAAAAAATATTGATTGTTGTCAGAAGATTTTTATTATTTTTTTTGTTAAGTGCAGCTGTATTTATATTATGATAATTTTACGAAATAACTTCTAGTTTGATCAATTTTTATTTTGATGATACTAGAAAACTAAAAAATTTCTTACTTTATTTCTTGATAAAATCATCAAGATTATACATTTTAAATATACAATTAATAGTTGGGATTTAAATAAAAATTATAATTTATAATCCATTGATATTCAATACGTATCACGTAATATCGTTTTACTCGAAAAATGTTTATCAGAAGTTACGCACAAGTTTTCTAACATTGCCCTGCTGAAAATCGTCCATTTTTCTCCCATTTTTTAAACGATTTCCAGCAGGGTGATAGCACAAAATTATTGTTTTATACTAGTAGTTTTTGAAAAAATTAAATTATTTATATGTTTCGATTAATACTCACCTATTTTTGTCAGATACCGCAGAGACATTAGATATTTAAATAAAAATAACCACGGCCAATCAAGAGACACATGGCTTCTTCAAGCTGCATAAGTTATTCCCTTATATTAATTTAAAATCTTAAAGTAACTTTCATACTTTATGTGTGAATGACTATAAGCAATTCGTGTTCCTATGATGTTTTCTCAAAACATTTTTTTTTACTATCATAAAGCACTTTCTATGGTAAGGCAATTAAGCACCCATAACTCAATTCCAACTACTAAAATCATCATTATATTTATTTTATTTACAATTTGAAATAAAATTAAATAATACGGAACGTCAATTTAAAAAACAATATTATTTTTTATTCAGAAATTTTGGACTCACTGAGAAAGTTTAAAAACTTTATTTTGAAAAATTTTACTGTTCTAAAGTTTACATTTCGGAAAGCAATACAAAATTACAATAGAAGCTTTAATTTATGTGTTATATAACTTAATAAACTTTCCAATTGCTGATAAACTCTAGTTCCTATGTAAAAATGTTGACTATATTATAAGTGTTAAACATTAAACTCTTTGTTAATTTTTGTAATTTACTAAGTTATATTATATTACTCTTTTCAAGTTTTGAAGCTAGGTTACCGTAAAGGCACCGGTTTTTGATCAATACCCTATTTTCGATCGTTTTTTCTTTTCATGAAATTCATATTATTTGTGAAATAGTATATTACGTACCTAGGCCGGAAAGTAGGGTATTACATTTACAGGTAGGCAAACACGCGAATATAATATCCTACTTTCCGATGTAGGTACGTAATATATTATTTATAAATGGCAATGTTGGTGTAGTTATGATGAAATATTAATGAATAAAGTATTTAAAATTAGAAAAAATTATCTTTATTTTGTCTTCGGACTTATCGGAATTTGGTTCCACAATAGCTCTTAACTGACCGAAAGTGGTGCCTTAACAGTATATTTGACTTACATTTGTGTCTGTGTTTGGATCAATCGGTTGTGATTGTCACTATTCTTCAAAAGACATATGGGAGAATCCACAATACTTTTAACTATTGTGCAAGTTTCTTTTTCAAGTAATTTATTGCTGCTATCAGCTCGTCGTGCGGAGCACAGAATCTAAACTGGATGTAAAATCTTCAACGGAAACTAGAAAACAAGTCATGTGATCGATATGAGTGTGCAACTCACGGCGCAGCGTGGGGATGTACAAAACTTTTAGGCAGTTTTGTACATCCCCACGCTGCGCCGTGTGTTGCACATTCATATCGATCACAAGACTTGTTTTCTAGTTTCCGTTGAAGATTTTACATCCAGTCTAGTTTTTTTCTTTGCACGGTAAGCTAATAAGCATTAATAAATTCCATTAGAAAAAACTTACACAATAGTTGAAAGTATTGTAGATTTGCGCGTAAACCATTTAAATCATCGTTATTTCAATTCCAAACTTTATTATACGAGTTAAATTCAGCGAGAAAAATATATTGATTTTTTCCCCTTAATATTATCGATAATTGTATTGCACTTAGGTGAGAGTAATACTGGAGGCTCTAAAGCAAAAATTATGCCAATCGTGTGATTTGTACAAGTAATGGGTATGCAGCGCCGCAGATTTATACCATTGGATCCGGGGATATAAGGTTATTTTAATCGATGTTGGGTATATGTTTTATTACCAGTACACGGAGAGAAATTTTAGAGTAAAAATTACCAAGGTGCCTTGGTAGCGCATGGACAGACTGTCAAAAGCCGTGTTATTCCCAGGTTTCTAATACAATTTATAAGTTTTCCAAGAAAAACTACCATAATCACTTAAAAAAAATACCAAATTATCTGAATAAAAATTACCAGAAACACTGGTAAAAATTGAGATCTAGTCATTTTTACAAGGTAACCTAACAATTTTTACTAAGAAAACTGATAAATTTTACCAAATAACCTGGTATTTGTGTACTCGCGCATGCGCACTGCGCTTTATTGTGTTTCAGAAGATTGATACTAGAGGCGTGCGCGACGTTAAAATGAAAACAATACACATATTTTCAGTAAGTAATAACGGCGATTCAAATGACTGTTCGTAACAGCTTCTGTGGCGCAGTCGGTAGAACGTCGGACTCTCAACCCAAAGATCGTCGGATCGAATCCCGCTTCCGTAAAAATTTTTTTCAGTTTAATGTTTTTTCATCATTGTTTCTGTTTCTATTTCTATATTAAAATACTATATATCCATCAATATGGATAAAAAAAGTTAATTTTTTTAATTTAAATTAACTAAAAAAAAATTTTACCAAGGCACTTTGGTAAAAACTTTGAAATTGTCAGTCTGTCCATCCATTACCATAGAAACTGGTAATTTTGTCTCGAATATTTGTAATTTTCACTACAAAATTTCTCTCTGTGTATTATGACGTATCCTCCCTTAAAGTGCGATTTATCTTTGCGGAATGCAATGAACCCGGGCATATTTGTATCAATCTTTATAGGCGAGTCTGCTGTCAGATCTATTTTGATGCAAATGAAAAAATTAATGTTATTTAGTGTAACATACACTTCATATTTTCGCTTATTCAAATTATTGGCATCCCGAAGCAAATATTTGTCCGCAAATAACATTAATTTTTTCATTTGCATCAAAATAGATCTGACAGCAGACTCGCCTATATATATATATGTAAGTATATTCATTATAGTAGGGAAATTACCTGGTCAGTGAACTGAAAATTGTTTCTCAAGTGATGCAACACCTCCGCACATTTTAGCTAAATGTCTGTCTACGACAGAGAACTGAAGGTTTTTACTGCGTCTGCTTCAGCTTCATCTGGTGATCGAATATGTTTTAAGTATTAATTACCATTCCGTAGACTTAAAATACCTAAAACAAATTTGAAAACAGTGAAAAATTCCCTAAACAATCGTTCAAGTTGCTTAAGTATGCAGTGGTCCCCCATTCATGTACTCACACCAAGCGGTGCCTATTCCACCAATATGCAGGTCAATACAACGTTTATTAATAAATTGAGTTTATTGTTAAAAAACAAAAATATAAAATTCTACGTAAATGATCAGCACTACTCACGATTATGTTCTCACATTTTGAATTTAGAAGTGCAAGATGTACTAAAATTATTGAATTGTAACGTTAAAACGAGCACAATACAAAACATTACTAAACACCCCAACACACACATATTATATGCAAACATATAAACAGTGTCACAAGGTGGACAGACACACCGCCCTATACGCAAATACGAACGAGAGGGCGCAAGAAAGGTGCGCAAACAGCAAGGCAAAGGCAGGCGACGGCTCTATTGCCTCCCGATTGCCGACTACGATACACCGAACAGCACAAGGCCTAGCCACCCTCAGGCTAGTTCCTACCAGGTGAGGATCTTCGGTCCTGAAGTCGACTCGAACAGCCAGGTGATAGACCTTATAACTTGGCTACTGATGCCAATCCAGACAACCACCGCCGCGGCAACCACCAGGAGTTCCATCGCTGTCTTCTAGCACATTCAACAAGGATGGTTGTCATCTCTGCGATCAAGATGTCCTTCAGCACAATAATATAAAAACATCCAGACGATCTGTCTGGCTCAGGTAATCCTTATAACCTGGAAGCGATCAACTCCGCCAGTATCGTTCTCATCACAAAGTACGGCTATGTAAATATCAGTTGCGCATAGCCACCCTTGTAACCCGGGCAATTCAAGGTCAACCGCAGGCGTACGCCTGTCAAACAGACGAAACGTTGTAAATTCTAATTGCAGCGAAGTTAGGATTCACAATACATCTAATCTAGTATGATACTTTGACTGTGTGTTCTACAATATTAATTGCATATTACTAATTCCAATTATTCTTAAAGATTCCTTATTTCAATCGAATAATGACAATATTTCGATCGAACCGTGCTCATTTTGTGTTGTAACGGGGGTGGTCCACGTGATTCAAGGGACGATAAACAATATTATAAGTTTTTCGTTAAATAATTGATGAAATGAGAAATAATGACGTTAGTACATCACAGAATATGATGACTATGACGAAAATATTTATTTCAGAGAAATTAATAAAGAGATAAAAACAATTAATCGTTTTAGGATAGCAGTCACAGTAGGAACGAATAAGATGAAATTGTGAATAACTTATTGTACGCTATTTTAAACACATAAAATTATTATACTACATGAATTTAAGTTTATACTAAAACTACTAAAATTTTTAACATAAACGAGCTCTTTAATCAATAACTTATTAAGTTAAGAAGTTTCCAGTTCTTTCTATATACCTTCAAAATAGACCAATTTATATAATTTTAAACATAAATGTAAAAGTAATGTTTGCGTCTACATGTATGCAACTTTGTCGCTTCTTGGCACGTTAAAATGAATACAACTTTGAAATAATAAACAGTTAATTTTATTTTGTCCCGTAGCTACAATAATTCTGCATTTTAAAAAATCTTTAACTTTGTTCATAGCCTTATTTTTATAACAAGAAAGGTCGCGTATGAAAGTAACGTACCTAGTGTATATTTTATATTTCACAATTAATTACACCATGGAAATCAAGATTTCTAATTAATGTTGTGATTGACAAGCTTAAATAATTAGACAATGTTTTTCCATAAATTACAAAAATATATATTTTATAAGTGTTTTATATTTATTTTTTTGTTAAACTTATCGATTTCTGAAGCTACTTGGCTAAATCTTTTCTTAAATCAATTATCTAATGAAGAGAAACCATACCAGGTGACGGTATTTATTAATGGAAACATATGTAGTACCCCGTTTGAATGGAAATTCATTATGAAACGAATAGTAAATATTTTTCCTACTGTTATAATCGATTTAAGTGAACATGAAAATTTTAGCGCGAATAGGTCTTTGGACATGCCTGTTCATAAAAATCCACGAGCGAATAACATAGTGTACATGATTATACTAAGCCAGACTGGCAATCAAAATTGTTTTCAAAAACTCAACGATACCTTTAACGAATTTATTCATCTGGCCCCTACACCACCGCGAGCGAAAGTTGTAGTAATATCATTAGATTGCAGTTATAGTTCTGAAGATAAGTCGAAGTCTTTTTTCCAGTATTTATGGAATAAGCAATTTCTCGATGTGTTGATATTGGAAATCTATGAAAATAGCGATTTGCCTTTAAAAATATCATACAATCCTTTCACAAACGATTTGATTGCAAAAAGGTTAATGGCAGAAGATAAACTTTTTCCAGATAAGATAGAAAACCTGAATAAGTATCCATTCAAAATTCCTGTTTTTGATTATCCACCATACATAGAGGTAATTAAGGATCGTCGTGGTGATACAATCGACATAAAAACCATGGATTACCAATATTTTAAAGTTTTCTGTGAAACTTTTAACTGTACAATAAGTTTACATAAACAGCCGACTATTAAAAAACCTACTGACTTTGTAAATATTTTTAAGAGATTGATAAATAACGAGTGGAATATGATGCCCATGTATAGTATGGTAGGTTCTGGATTGCATTATTTCCCTCTTGTATTTGGTATGTCATACGAGAATCGTAATTATGTCATAATTCTACCAAAATTAAGATATTTGAAAATGAGTATATCAAGAAGTACCTTATTAGTATTCTTCTTTTTCCCTTTTATTATATATGTTTTCACTCTTCTTGCAAGGTATTTTAAGTTTGCTCGACGTATGTGGAGTTCATTCATGATATTTCAGATTTTGATAGGACAATCACTAAAAATAAAACCATCACGTTTAACAGAACGAATTATATTTTTAACATTAATTTTACTGTCAATGCATTATACTTCACAATTTTTGGTAACGCTTATGGATATTAACTTATTGAAAAAAGAATTGCATTTCAATACCTTAGAAGAATTATATGAAACTGAAATACCCATTTACACTAATGATGTGCACTTAGAACGTTTCTTGAATGATACTGAAGAAATAGTAAAGAAAGTGATAATGAAAGCTGAAGTACTACCAGGATTTAACGACTGTTATGAAAAAAATTTGAAATATGATTTATCGATATGTATAACTTCTATAAAGAGCGGAGAATATGCCGTGAAACACTATCGAGGATTTGACGGTAAACCAATCATGAAACTGAGTAAATTTTCAATGTTGGACGATAACGTGGCATTTGCCTTTGAGAGAGCTTCGCCATATGTTGAAAAATTTGATGTTATCATGCAGCGGATCATTGAATCTGGTATTCCCAACTCATTACAACATTATGGGACCTCGGAGGTTGAATCTAATCCAGAGACTCCATTTCAAGCTTTAGGTAATAAAAATATAAATGAACATGTGTTTGCACTGCAGTTGCTAGTTATTTTAGGCACGGGATACTTATTTTCAACTGTAGTATTCAGTATCGAATATGTTTTTTATAAGAAAAAATACAAAGAAAATTCGAAAATGTAATCCACAAACATTTAAAAAGCACATTTTCAGATTAACTAATAATAAGAACACCGAAAAAACTACCAGAACGTGATGTAGAAAATTACACTGTTAAAAAGTTTGCTGTTTCAGAAATAAATAATAAAAAAAACATACACAAGTACTTTATTTTTGTGTTGAAAATGTGTAGCTTATTGCGAGATTGTTGTTGATATGTAATAATTTAAATTATTTTAATGATTCAATTATTTATTAAAGTATTATTTAAGATACATATAAGCAATGCAATAATGTTGTATATTTGTAAATAATGTCGTATTTTATTTATAATAAATATATCTATTGTTAAACCGAAGACACGAATTGTAATACTTACTGAAAATAAACTGCAAGATCCATTATGCATAAATATATAAATATCTAATTTATTTTTGGGTCCAGGCAGTAATAATAATATAACATTTTTTTTTAGTCGTACCTTTTTATCACTTTAGACGCGGGATATTTATTTCCATATATAGTATTCAGTGTCGTACACAAAAAAACACGTTTTTGTTAAAAACAAAAGAACCGTGATAGCTAGAGAATTTGTCTTCTTTAGAAAATATAGGTATTTTAATACTCTTTCGAATGTTTTCCATATGATTCAAATATCTCAATGTTATCATTAAAAAAAATGAAAATTATGTTTTCAAAAAATGAAAAATTGATAAAAAAAAATTATCCAAAAAACTACATAATATTATTATTTTCCAAAAATCTTGAACAAAAATTTAAGCGCTGTCCGAAAACGATTGGATAATAATTGAAAAAGTTACAGCGTTTTACACACACACACACACCCACACACACACCCACACACACACACACACACACACACACACACACACACAGACACGAACATTTTTTTATCAAAAACAATGGATTTTAGCGCCAAAAGTTTTAAAACATGTTTTTGAACATTTTTTGTTTCAAAAATTTTTTTCACCGTTACTAAGCTTCCTCTTTGAGGAAGCAAAAATCAATGTTATTTAGCGTAATATACACTTCATATTTTCGCTTATTCAAATTGTTGGCATCCCGAAGCAAATATTTGTCCGCATAGTAATTTATTACATTCTCTTTAATTCTTGAAGTCAAAAAGTACGAAAAAAAACTGCATTCATCAGATTGGGAAACACAACTATCATTCGTATTTTATGGATGACCGGAAAGTTGGCTTATGGCATTCTGATCATTTTCTTATGCATAAATTATCATACATAACATGTTTATAACCCGAGTAATTCAATTTTTAATGTTGTGATCGTCTATATGATTGTATATACATATCTGTAAGTATATTTATTATAGTAGGTAGATCACCTGGTGAATGAACTGAAAATTGTTTCTCAAATGATGCACAACCTCCGTACATTTTAGCTAAATGTCTGTCTAGGACAGAGAACTGAAGGTTTTTACTGCGTCTGTTTCAGCATCATCTAGTGATCGAATATGTTTTAAGTATTAATTGACATTCCGTAGGCTTAAAATACCGAAAACAAATTTGAAAGCAGTGCAGAATTACCTAAACAATCGTTCAACTTGTTTAGGTGTATGCACTGGTCCCCCATTGAAGTACTCACACCAAGCGCTGTCTGTGAAAGATCATGATGTAGTTGGACTATTCCATCAATATGCAGGTCAATACAACGTTTATTAATAAATTGAGTTTATTGTTAAAAAACAAAAATACAAAATTCTACGTAAATGATCAGCACTACTCAGGATTATGTTCTCACATTTTGAATTTAGAAGTGCAAGATGTACTAAAATTATTGAATTGTAACATTAAAACGAGCACGATACAAAACATAACTAAACACTCCAACACACACATATTATATGCAAACATATAAACAGTGTCACAAGGTGGACAGACACACCGCCCTATACGCAAATACGAACGAGAGGGCGCAAGAAAGGTGCGCAAACCGCAAGGCAAAGGCAGGCGACGGCTCTATTTCCTTCCGACTGCCGACTACGATACACCGAACAGCACAAGGCCTAGCCACCCTCAGGCTAGTTCCTACCAGGTGAGGATCTTCGGTCCTGAAGTCGACTCGAACAGCCAGGTGATAGACCTTATAACTTGGCTCCTGCTGCTAATCCAGACAACCACCGCTACGACAGGCATCAGGAGTTCCATCGCTGGCTTCTAGCACATTCAATAAGGATGGTTGTCATCTCTGCGATCAAGACGTCCTGGAGCACGGTAATATAAAAACGTCCAGGAGATCTGTCTGGCTCAGGTAATCCTTATAACCTGGAAGCGATCAACTCCGCCAGTATCGTTCTCATCACAAAGTACGGCTATGTAAATATCAGTTGCGCATAGCCACCCTTGTAACCCGGGCAATTCAAGGTCAACCGCAGGCGTACGCCTGTCAAACAGACGAAACGTTGTAAATTCTAATTGCAGCGAAGTTAGGATTCACAATACATCTAATCTAGTATGATACTTTGACTGTGTGTTCTACAATATTAATTGCATATTACTAATTCCAATTATTCTTAAAGATTCCTTATTTCAATCGAATAATGACAATATTTCGATCGAACCGTGCTCATTTTGTGTTGTAACGGGGGTGGTCCACGTGATTCAAGGGACGATAAACAATATTATAAGTTTTTCGTTAAATAATTGATGAAATGAGAAATAATGACGTTAGTACATCACAGAATATGATGACTATGACGAAAATATTTATTTCAGAGAAATTAATAAAGAGATAAAAACAATTAATCGTTTTAGGATAGCAGTCACAGTAGGAACGAATAAGATGAAATTGTGAATAACTTATTGTACGCTATTTTAAAACATAAAATTATTATACTACATGAATTTAAGTTTATACTAAAACTACTAAAATTTTTAACATAAACGAGCTCTTTAATCAATAACTTATTAAGTTAAGAAGTTTCCAGTTCTTTCTATATACCTTCAAAATAGACCAATTTATATAATTTTAAACATAAATGTAAAAGTAATGTTTGCGTCTACATGTATGCAACTTTGTCGCTTCTTGGCACGTTAAAATGAATACAACTTTGAAATAATAAACAGTTAATTTTATTTTGTCCACGTAGCTACAATAATTCTGCATTTTAAAAAATCTTTAACTTTGTTCATAGCCTTATTTTTATAACAAGAAAGGTCGCGTATGAAAGTAACGTACCTAGTGTATATTTTATATTTCACAATTAATTACACCATGGAAATCAAGATTTCTAATTAATGTTGTGATTGACAAGCTTAAATAATTAGACAATGTTTTTCCATAAATTACAAAAATATATATTTTATAAGTGTTTTATATTTATTTTTTTGTTAAACTTATCGATTTCTGAAGCTACTTGGCTAAATCTCTTCTTAAATCAATTATCTAATGAAGAGAAACCATACCAGGTGACGGTATTTATTAATGGAAACATATGTAGTACCCCTTTTCAATGGAAATTCATTATGAAACGAATAGTAAATATTTTTCCTACTGTTATAATCGATTTAAGTCAAAATGAAAATTTTAGCGCGAATAGGTCTTTGGACATGCCTGTTCATAAAAATCCACGAGCGAATAACATAGTGTACATGATTATGCTAAGCCAGACTGGCAATCAAAATTGTTTTCAAAAACTCAACGATACCTTTAACGAATTTATTCTTCTGGCCCCTACACCACCGCGAGCGAAAGTTGTAGTGATATCATTAGATTGCAGTTATAGTTCTGAAGATAAGTCGAAGACTTTTTTCCAGTATTTATGGAATAAGCAATTTCTCGATGTGTTGATATTGGAAATCTATGAAAATAGCGATTTGCCTTCAAAAATATCATACAATCCTTTCACAAACGATTTGATTGAAAAAAGGTTAATAACAGAAGATAAACTTTTTCCAGATAAGATAGAAAACCTGAATAAGTATCCATTCAAAATTCCTGTTTTTGATTATCCACCATACATAGAGGTAATCAAAAGTCGTCGAGATGATACAATCGACATAAAAACCATGGAATACCAATATTTTAAAATTTTCTGTGAAACTTTTAACTGTACAGTAAGTTTACATAAACAGCCGACTATTAAAAAACCTACTGACTTATTAAATATTTTTATGGGATTGATAAATAACGAGTTGAATATGATGCCAATTTATGCTATGGTAGGTTCAGGATTGTATTATTTCCCACTTATAATTGGTATGCAATACGTGAATCGTAATCATGTAATAATTCTACCAAAATTAAGATATTTGGAAATGAGTATATCAAGAAGTACCTTATTAATATTCTTCTTTTTCCATTTTATTATATATGCTTTAACTTTTCTTGTAAGGTATTTTAAGTTTGCTCGACGTATGTGGAGTTCATTCATGATATTTCAGGTTTTGGTAGGACAATCACTAAAAATAAAACCTTCACGTTTAGCAGAACGAATTATATTTTTAACATTAGTTTTACTGTCAATGCATTATACTTCACAATTTTTGGTAACGCTTATGGATATTAACTTATTGAAAAAAGAATTGCATTTCAATACCTTAGAAGAATTATATGAAACTGAAATACCCATTTACACTAATGATGTGCACTTAGAACGTTTCTTGAATGATACTGAAGAAATAGTAAAGAAAGTGATAATGAAAGCTAAAGTACTACCAGGATTTAACGACTGTTATGAAAAAAATTTGAAATATGATTTATCGATATGTATAACTTTTATAAAGAGCGGAGAATATGCCGTGAAACACTATCGAGGATTTGACGGTAAACCAATCATGAAACTGAGTAAATTTTCAATGTTGGACGATAACGTGGCATTTGCCTTTGAGAGAGCTTCGCCATATGTTGAAAAATTTGATGTTATCATGCAGCGGATCATTGAATCTGGTATTCCCAACTCATTACAACATTATGGGACCTCGGAGCTTGAATCTAATCCAGAGACTCCATTTCAAGCTTTAGGTAATAAAAATATAAATGAACATGTGTTTGCACTGCAGTTGCTAGTTATTTTAGGCATAGGATACTTATTTTCAACTATAGTATTCAGTATCGAATATGCTTTTTATAAGAAAAAATACAAAGAAAATTCGAAAATGTAATCCACAAACGTTTAAAAAGCACATTTTCAGATTAACTAATAATAGGAACACCAAAAAAAATACCAGAACGTGATGCAGAAAATTACACTGTTAAAAAGTTTGCTGTTTGAGAAATAAATAATAAAAAAACATACACAAGTACTTTATTTTTGTGTTGAAACTTTGTAGCTTATAGCGAGATTGTAGTTGATATGTAATAATTTAAATTATTTTTCCGCCCTTTAACCTTAAAATGCTATCTTAAATGTTATTTTGCGGCCTCGGACGGAAAAATACGTTACTGAAACGTGGACGTAAGAGAATTTTTACCTCATGCGACTTTTCGACCTTGCTTCGCTCGGCCGAAAAACGTCGCATGAGGTAAAAATTCTCTTACGTCCACGTTTCAGTAACGTATTTTTCCGTCCGAAGCCGCAAAATGACATTTAAGATGGCATTTTGAGGTTAAAGGGCGGAAATTAGTACATTACGATACGTGGGCCGGAAATTGGATTTCCGGGCCGTGCGTGGTATGACGCCCGAGGCGAAGCCGAGGGCGTCATGACGCACGGCCAGGGCATCCAATTTCCGGTCCAAGTATTGTATACTATTTTTCTTACTCCCCGGCCGAAAGTACGTTCTGTAATTGTTAAATAATTGATAAAATTGCGTTGTCGTCTGCTAGCTGTGTTTGAGTGTTAGTTTTTCTTTCGACCCGCTCGATAGTACTGCCTCTGTCGGTCGCTTTGGGTAGCTCGGTCGATATTACCGACTGTTTTTTCTTTCGGCCCGGCGTGGAGAGCTGGTTTTGTGGCCGTCTGCTACTTTCGCTATTACACAGATGGTTTGATGCCCGCCCGACATTTGCAAGACCGAGGCGAAGCCGAGGTTTTGCTGGTCGGGGCGGGCATCAGAAACACATTCATTAAAAAAAGACAACACCACTTTTTATTTCAACTAACTCTTTTTTCTCGTCACACGTGTACTTTCCTCTGTCTATTTTGTACGTGTCTAACCTTCACACCACATAAACATATTTTCCTCGGACGCTCCCGTCCGTACGTTTATACTTAATTGTTTCTACACGACTCGAAAGTACGTGTAGGAAACAAGAGGAAAAAACAATGACCACGATCAAACAACACCACTTTTTTTTTTTTTTTTTTTTTTTTTTTCATGTTTGAAAGATACTTATGGATCAGGATGGGGCTTTTTTAATACAAAAAAAAGAGACTTGATCTTTTTTCCTGTAAATGCTTCAAAGCGACGTTTCGTCGGCTTGGTCTGCCGACCTCTTCAGGCTAGATATTTATTAAATAAAAATACAGAATTACAAATCACGTATAACATTCGGTAAAAAAACCAATGATATATAAAAAAAAAAGAAATGAACCCTATTTACCTTAAACGTTGGCACAAGTCAACGAGTCAAAATTTATAACGATGTACAGTCATATTAACACTTACGGCTAGTGGCAAAGAACATTAACGTACATATCAATTTATACACAACGCTATCAAAATAGACGAAAGTATTGAAGTAGTCAATCATAACAAAAACAATCATGATAAAAATATTAAAACACGTCTACAGTATCTAAAATATAAATCAAAATTCATCAACAAAAACACACATAAAAAATCAATGTTCCAAAAAATACCTAAGATTCAATTACCGTTCACTAACAATTACGAAAGAATTTCTTCAATTTTTAACCAATACAACATTACCACGATTCCCACAGTGAATAAAAGTATGAACTCCGTGATTAAATTGGGGAAAGATAAGTCTGACAAATGGGATCAAACAGGTGTGGTGTACAAATTTACTTGTAAAAATTGCCCAGCTACGTACATTGGTGAAACCAAACGTTCTTTAAAAACAAGAATCAATGAACATAAGAAAAACAAAAACATTGAGTCTGTAGTACACACCCACAAAAATAGTTTGAATCATGAATTTAATTGGGACGACACAAAAATTATAGACATTGAGCGGAATTATAAAAAAAGACTCTTATCGGAAATGATACACATAAAATGTAACAAACACAGTATAAACAAGAAAGAGGATATTTATACACTTAACCGCATTTATTTTCCTTTACTTTCGAAATTTTAACTGCTAACGTCATGATTGTTTTTGTTATGATTGACTACTTCAATACTTTCGTCTATTTTGATAGCGTTGTGTATAAATTGATATGTACGTTAATGTTCTTTGCCACTAGCCGTAAGTGTTAATATGACTGTACATCGTTATAAATTTTGACTCGTTGACTTGTGCCAACGTTTAAGGTAAATAGGGTTCGTTTCTTTTTTTTTTTTTATATATATCATTGGTTTTTTTACCGAATGTTATACGTGATTTGTAATTCTGTATTTTTATTTAATAAACATCTAGCCTGAAGAGGTCGGCAGACCAAGCCGACGAAACGTCGCTTTGAAGCATTTACAGGAAAAAAGATCAAGTCTTTTTTTTGTATTAAAAAAGCCCCATCCTGATCCATAAGTATCTTTCAAACATGAATAATATGGAGGGCGATAAATTCACATCTCAAACACCACTTTTTATTTCATTTAACTCTTTTTTTCTCGTCACCCGTGCACTTTCCTCTGTTTATTTCGTACGTGTCTAACCTTCACACCGCACGAACATCTTTCGTCGGACATGCGCGCGGGCGCTCAAGCGCCGCGGGTCAGGAAATTTCGGCAGCCAATCAGAGCGCGCGGTTGGTCTAAAATAGGATGTGAAAGTTTCTCTTTCGGCCCGGAGATGCGGGCCGGAAGTACGTACTTTCGGGTGGGCGAGTAAGAAATAGTATATTACTAACGCGGGCGGAAGAGGATTATTTACCAATGAGGATTATTTAGCAATGAATACTGCGTTCACATGCAGTGATAGTCCGCTTTCTAACCTAAAACGTGCTTAACCAAACAAGTGAAGATTAAAAGCAATAAAATTACGTGCAATTTCTCAATTTCCATTGAGATAAAAAAATGTCCTTCAATGAAACAAACACAGATGAATCCTCATCCGATGGTTCTGAAGACGAAGAAGAAATCTTAAAAAATTTTGACCAAGAGGCAAAAATAATTATAGAGTCAGAAACATTACCAAAGAAGTCTTCCGAACGCTACCTCCTAGTCTACAATGCTTAGAAAAAATGGAAAGGAGAAAATAAAAATAAAAATTCACTTTCAACAAACTCCGAAGAAAACAATTTAATTGTTTACTTTAACACCTTAAAACTAAAATTGAAACCGCCAACTCTATGGAGCATATGGAGTATGCTTCGAAATACTTTAAATACAAAAGACAATATTGATATTACTAAGTTCTTCGCTTTAAAAAGTATGATAAAAAATTGTGGTAAAGGTTACAAACCTAAAAAATCAAAAACTTTAACCTGGACTGAAATTATGAATTTTATGACAACAGCCGATGATCAAGTGTATTTAGCCACAAAGGTAATTCATTATTTATATATTCACTTCGCAATTAATACTCTTATACTTGGTTAATTTACACTATACTTTTAACATTCACAGGTAATACTTACATTTGGAATTTGTGGTGCACTCCGCTGTGACGAATTAACTAATATGAAACTTGAAGACCTAAAAGACTTGGGTGATGCCTTTCTAGTATCGATCCAACATAACAAAAACGACTACGCTGGCGAGTTTCTTATTGGAAACCTTTTCTGTAACCAGGTTAAACATTACATTTCCTTAAGACGAACTGATCAATTTACAGACAGATTTTTCATCCACTACAACAAAGGCAAATGTACTCGTCAAGTCATTGGAAAAAATAAGATACGTGAAGTACCACAGGCTATTGCTTCTCATTTAAAATTACAAAATCCAAAAAAGTACACAGGTCACTGCTTTAGAAGAACAGCAGCAACGCTTCTTTCTGAATCCGGTGCAAACATGCAAATGATTAAACGACTAGGAAGGTGGCATTCGGATGCTATAGCACTAGGTTATATAGAAAATTCACTACATAATAGACAAATGATTTTCAATGGTATTATCCGTACAGCTACGACAAACACTCATCCAAAACCATCAACAAGTACTACACCCAATGAAGCTGACTCCGACTACCATTCAAATTGGTCGCATTCCAACCAGGAATTCACTACGAACCAGTACCATCCAATTCCAAGTAAGCATAAAAAATATGAATATACTTGATAAGTTTGCGTACTACCTTCCATTTCTAACAAACTTTATTTCAGACCAACAACTCAACTTTACCACAGCCAGCAATAAGAAAATACTTACACCGGAAAACAATGAAAATCAACCCTCGACAAACCACAACAGCAAAAAATTTCTTTCAAAAACACCAGTGAAAGTAGGATTCAAAGATAAAGTAACTACTCAACCACCTCCGTGTAAAATAAGAATTCTTCAAAATTTAAATCCTCAAATTCAAGATGAAATGTCTCATTCGAAATCATTGAAAAATACTACACCCAACAAAGATGAGTCTGATTATAATTTAAATTGGTCAGATTTCGAAGAAGAAATCACTACGAACAACTTCAATTCAACTTCAGGTAAGCATAAAAAATACTAATGTATAGAGTCGATGCTACCTGTACTACTTTTCATTCGTAACAAACTTTATTTCAGATCAAAAACCTACTACGACAACAAGCAATACAACAACTCTTCAACCGCAAACTAGCACCAATGAATCAAAAAGAATTCTTAAAAATTTAAATCCTCAAATTCAAGATAAAAATCAAAACCAAAATCAAAATAAATCACTGAATAGAGATAAAAATCAAAATCAAGATCAGAATAACTCATTGAATGATCAAATAAATTCAACTTTAAACAAATATATTAAAATTAAAAATTCTACTATCAACGGCAATTTCATTGTAAATATTAACAATTACAAATCTGATAAAGAAAATCATTTGTAAAGAAAAAAATCGAACAAAAATTTATTTTATATTGAGATTAATATATTGAAAGTTAAAATTATTAAAACCAAAGCTGATTAATTTAAATGTAAATCTTGTATTAATTATTGTATTAATACTTAATGTTAATATATTGAAAAAGTTTAAATTATTAAAATCAAACTTTATTGTACTTATTTCATGACCTTATTTCTTTCTTTTTTTAATGAATGTGTTTCTGATGCCCGCCCCGACCAGCAAAACCTCGGCTTCGCCTCGGTCTTGCAAATGTCGGCCGGGCATCAAACCATCTGTGTAACAGCGAAAGTAGCAAACGACCAAAAAACCAGCTCTCCACGCCGGGCCGAAAGAAAAAACAGTCGGTAATATCGACCGAGCTACCCAAAGCGGCCGACAGAGGCAGTACTATCGAGCGGGCTGAAAGAAAAACTAACACTCAAACACAGCTAGCAGACGACAACGCAATTTTATCAATTATTTAACAATTACAGAACGTACTTTCGGCCGGGGAGTAAGAAAAATAGTATACAATACTTGGACCGGAAATTGGATGTCCTGGCCATGCGTCATGACGCCCTCGGCTTTGCCTCGGGTGTCATACCACGCACGGCCCGGAAATCCAATTTCCGGCCCACGTATCGTAATATACTAATTAATGATTGAATTATTTATTAAATAGTACATTACGGTACAAGTGACGAAAGTTGAAGTTCCGCCACCGCGTGAAGTTGGCGCCCGAGGCGAAGCCGAGGGCGCCATATCACACAGTGGCGGGCCTTGAAGTTTAGTCTCGTGTACCGTATACTACTTTTCTTGATGTCCGGTGGAAAGTACGTTTACCACTGACAATGATAACGCACCTGACGGGCTCGAGAACATTGAGTTCGATGCCCGCCCCCGACATTTGCGGCACGAGCGCAGCGAGTGCTGCTGGTCGGGTGGGCGGGCATCGAAAACATCACGTGCATAATTTTAATAAGTGAATTTTACTGAAGATCATGTAAAATATTTTTATTTTACGTTCAATTGTTACAATTGTTACACGTACAATTATTAAACATGCGGTACTTTTGCTCCATTTGCAGCAACAAAGTCAACTACTTTATTTGTATCTGAAAAAATAAATGATCACTCAAGAAGAAATTCTCACAAAAAGTGCGACATTATTAACGAACAATATTTTATCCATTTCACAAATTAAAGCAATATAAATCACTTGTATACCCGATGGGCCGCATTGATTCTGACAATGCATACCCCGTTAGTGACTGTCACACATAATATTTAAATCGTTAATGTTAATATGGGTTAGGTATGTACCTCGAAAATGATATGAACATTCAAAAGGTTATGTGTGAGTGCCACTAACGGGACATGCATTGCTAGAATCAATGTCCATCGGGTGTACCTTGATGATCAGAAGTGATAGTTTTTGTTGTAAATATAGGTTAATGACTTTGAATATGTTGACAAAACCTCTAAAACAATCTATTAATACAGTCTACAGTTGCCTAGTTACCAATTCAGAATCAATGGTTAAATGTCCTTCTTTCGCGATCGAAAACAATGGCGAAACCACGTACTTTCCACCAGGGCATCAAGAAAATATTATTTAAGATACAAATAAGCAATATAATAATGTTTTATATTTGTAAATAATGTCGTATTTTATTTATAATAAATATATCTATTGTTAAGGGGATGTGCAACCCTAATTTCAATATTTTTTTAAATCAACATTCAAACATTTATTTGGAAAAAGACGGCTGTCAAGCGCTCCGTACACGCAAACACTATATGCAGATTTTTTTCTGGATAATTCTATTGATATTTGCGTGAGTTATGCTCGTTTGAAAAGTAGGTCAATTGTAGGTTCCTACTTACCGACTGTACGGTTTTTATTTAATTAAATAAATTCTCATCATTTTTTGGAAAAAGACGTTTGTCAAGCGCTCCGTACACGCAAACACTATATGCAGATTTTTTTCTGAATAATTCTATTGATATTTGCGTGAGTTATGCTCGTTTGAAAAATAACGTCGGTACTCACATCCCCTTAAACCGAACACGAATTGTAACACATATTGAAAATAAACTGCAAGATCCATTATGCATAAATATATAAATATGTAATTTATTTTTGGGTTCTGGCAGTAATGATAATAACAATTGCTTCCTCCTAGAGGAAGCTTTGTAACAGTAAAATTTTCAACTTCGTTAAACTCTCTATAAACATCATTAGAGGTGCTAGAAGTTTGTTTCACATGATTTTAGAAAATGTCTGTATGGATGTGTGTGTGTGTGTGTGTATGTATGTATACCGCTTTATCTCCGGATCTACGCGGTCGATTTTAACCATCAGGTTCTCATTTTTTTTGTTTTTTTATTCCGAATTCGAGAAGAAAATAATTTTTGATGATTTACGGATTCGTTTTTGTTTTATTTCAAATTTTTGATTTTCGAAAAATTTATTTTTAATTTTTTTTAATGATCGGATTTAAATTTTTGAATCGAATGGGTCGCATTCGAAAGAGCATAAAAAAACCTATAATTTCAAAAAAAAAAAATTTACTAGCTATCACGGTTCTCTTGTTATCAACAAAAACGTGTTTTTTTTAAAAAAGCTAATAACTCCTAAACTAAACGGTCAATTTTTTGGAGAAAATTCACGATAATGCAGAATATAAATTGCTATAATCTGTGAAAATTTTAATCCATTCTGTTGGTTAGTTTTTAAGAAAAAAATTAAAAAATGGAAAAAATGTGTTCTCTATGTCGCACGTTTTATGGAGTAAACCTCGATTAATCGCTTTGTAATTTCTTATAGAGGTAGATTTTGGATAGATCTCGGCTAAATTCTTTGGGCTACATGATCGGTCCATAAATTTCTGAGATATTTGAGGTTAAAATTTTTGTAACCTTTTTTTCAAATCGAAATTTCTCGAAAACGGCTCTATGTATCTGAATCGAATGGGTGGCATTCGAAAGCGAATTTAAATACCTATATTTTCTAAAAAAAAAAATATTTTTCTAGCTATCACGGTTCTTTTGTTATTAATAAAAACGTAAACATAGAAAAATGAAAAAAAATGAGTTTGGTATGTCTAACCATTGCGGGAGTAAAAATTGACTTAATCGCTTCAAAATTCATGGTAGAGGTGGATTTTGTATAGTTTTCGGTCGAGTTATTTGGGCAAAATGATTGATCCATAGATTTAAGAGATATTTGAGGTTAAAATATTTTTAACCTTTTTTCAAATCGTAATTTCTCGAGAATAGCTCTATGTATTTGAAGGGAATGAGTAGCATTCGAAATAGAATTAAAATAGCTATATTTCCTAAAAAAAAAAATTTCTTTTATAGGGTATTATGTTATTATAAAAAAAAAACGTAAGCATTGAAAAATAAAAAAAAAAAAAAAATGAGTTTTGTATGTGCAACGATTGCTGGAATAAAATTGACTTATTCGCTTCAAAATTTCTTGTGTAGAGGTGCATTTTTTAGATTTTTATGTCAATTTCTTGGGGCAAAATGATTGATCCATAAATTTCAGATATTTGAGGTTAAAATATTTTTAGTAAAATTAATAAATGAAAAAAATTGAGCTTTGTATGTCTAGCGATTTTGGAAGTAAAATTGACTTAATTGCTTCTTTAAATCATTTATTAGATGCAATTAATAATGTGTCAACACAAAAGTATTTATGTTAAGATATAAATAATACAAAATAACCTACCTACTTGGAACGCAACTAATACACATTCAATTCACGATATATAAAAACCTTTTTCATAATTAATATTACCTCCAAATTATTTTACTGTGATATTTTGTATAATTAATAGATAATATTTCTTAATAAAATTTCACAAATATATTGTTTATTCCACACACAAATTTTTTTTATAATTTCATTTTTCCACTTATAAAACAATTTATTATCGCTATCAAGCGCGAAACCTTCTGCTATTTTCGTGTTCTCATGGTAGAATGATGTTTAAAATTTAACAATGGTCCGCGTTATACAAATTAATCAGACGTGTATATTTTTATTTTCAATTTTGAAATACTTTATTTCTAATGGAAAAAATTGGCGGTAAAACCTGTGTAATTGTAAATTGTTTCAGACGCAGAAGACAAATTGTAACTATATACATTCTGTTAAAGACTAGAATGTTTTATTTAAACAAAGCCTGTAATAGGCGTGACATATACATTTGAGAGTGTACATTTTATCTAATCGTTTTTCCGTTTTTACTTTTTGTATCAATAACTACATATCAACTACAGCTGCTTGCAGATATCATTAACTACAGGTGCTCTATACCGTTCTGCTCTTCATTCGTATAGCGTCAGTTGTTTGTCACATTCGTTTGCTCGTAGATGTTGCAATGGTGATGTTCTTTGAATATCGTTTTCAAAGGATACGAGTGTACGATCTAGTTTCTGGCAACGTAAGAAGTAACGAAATATGTACATGTTACTAGAAAGTGGAAATGACGCGCGATACGCACGCGTGTTGTTTACTTGCTTTTTCTAATTTAATAAGCTATTAGGTTCATTATTTAAAAATATTGCAACGAGGTATAATGAAGGTAGGTTAATGAAATTGTCGATTACTCAAAAAACATGTATTTTTTTATGAATAACTAAAGACGGTATTATTTAAATAAAATTAAAAATATACCCCTACAGCGAGTTTTCAATCATTATGAAAGCAGATAAGATTATGAAAATAAACAATTTATTAAAATAATACAGATGTTTGTTATTTCTTAAATAACTAATTATTTTAAAATATTTTCGAATACTTGTTTTTCAGAGAATATTTCATAAATCGACTCAAAATTTTAACCACTTATTACACTTATTAAAAACTATATTTGGTTAAAATTTCAATACATTTTCTTCATTTGTTTTTGAGAAAAACTATTTTATAAAAGTATAAAAAAAGAAATTGATAAATTAGTTTGAGGAAGCTACGTGCCAATGAATTGACAGCGGTTTTTTTTTAGTCGCACTTTTTTATTATTTTAGACGCAGGATATTTATTTCCATATATAGTATTCAGTGTTGAAAGTAATATAAAAAGTATTCAGAAATTTCATCGAAAATATTACATAAGGAAAATTTTAAAAAAATCTCTATTTCTTATTCAGAAACCTTAAAAATATAAGAAAAGATAAAAAATTTTATTTTAAAAGTTTTCTCTTATCATGCTATTTTAGAAAGCGTTTAGTTACCTTTGGCGGTGTATTTATAATACCTAAAGTTTCTTTTAAATTATTGCAGTTGTATAAAGCTCTAAAATAATTATTTCTATACTAAGGGGAAGATACCATTCGATTTTTTGAAGTTTTGAATATATTCTAGTCTTGTCCATGTAAAAAGCCGCTGCCAATTTATTGGTACGTAGCTTCCGCAAACTAATTTATGAATTCCTTTTTGCTTCCTCATAGAGGAAGCTTTGTGATAGTAAAAAAAAAAATTTATGAGATAATGTGTTAGAAATGTTATTTAGCAAATTTGGAATCGAAATACACTATTTTTAGAAAATGTCCGTATGGATGTATGTGTGTGTGTGTGTGTGTGTGTGTGTGTGTGTGTGTGTGTGTGTGTGTGTGTGTGTGTGTGTGTGTGTGTGTATGTATGTGATCGTCTATATGATTGTATATACATATCTGTAAGTACATTTATTATAGTAGGTAGATCACCTGGTGGGTGAACTGAAAATTGTTTCTCAAATGATGCACAACCTCCGTACATTTTAGCTAAATGTCTGTCTAGGACAGAGAACTGAAGATTTTTACTGCGTCTGTTTCAGCATCATCTAGTGATCGAATATGTTTTAAGTATTAATTGACATTCCGTAGGCTTAAAATACCGAAAACAAATTTGAAAGCAGTGCAAAATTACCTAAACAATCGTTCAACTTGTTTAGGTGTATGCACTGGTCCCCCATTCAAGTACTCACACCAAGCGCTGTCTATGAAAGATCATGATGTAGTTGGACTATTCCATCAATATGCAGGTCAATACAACGTTTATTAATAAATTGAGTTTATTGTTAAAAAACAAAAATACAAAATTCTACGTAAATGATCAGCACTACTCACGATTATGTTCTCACATTTTGAATTTAGAAGTGCAAGATGTACTAAAATTATTCAATTGTAATGTTAAAACGAGCACGATACAAAACATAACTAAACACCCCAACACACACATATTATATGCAAACATATAAACAGTGTCACAAGGTGGACAGACACACCGCCCTATACGCAAATACGAACGAGAGGGCGCAAGAAAGGTGCGCAAACCGCAAGACAAAGGCAGGCGACGGCTCTATTTTCTCCCGACTAGCGACTACGATACACCGAACAGCAAAAGGCCTAGCCACCCTCAGGCTAGTTCCTACCAGGTGGGGATCTTCGGTCCTGAAGTCGACTCGAACAGCCAGGTGATAGACCTTATAACTTGGCTACTGCTGCCAATTAAGACAACCACCGCCACGGCAGCCATCAGGAGTTCCATCGCTGGCTTCTAGCACATTCAACAAGGATGGTTGTCATCTCTGCGATCAAGATGTCCTTCAGCACGATAATATAAAAACATCCAGACGATCTGTCTGGCTCAGGTAATCCTTATAACCTGGAAGCGGTCAACCCCGCCGGTATTGTTCTCATGCCAAAGTGCGGCTATGTAAACATCAGTTGCGCATAGCCGCCCTTGCAACCCGGGCAATTTAAGGTCAACCGCGGCAGCATGCCTGTCAAACAGACGAAACAATACATCTAATCTAGTATGATACTTTGACTGTGTGTTCTACAATATTAGTTGCATATTCCTAATTCCAATTATTCTTAAAGATCCCTTGTTTGAAACGAATAACGACAATATTCCGAGCGAACCGTGCTCATTTTGTGTTGTAACGGGAGTGGTCCACATAATTCAAAGGACGATAAAAAATATTATATGATGACTATGACGAAAATATTTATTTCAGAAAAATGAATAAAAAGATAAAAACAATTAATCGTTTTAGGATAGCAGTCACAGTAGGAACGAATAAGATGAAATTGTGAATAACTTATTGTATGCTATTTTAAAACATACAATTATTATACTACATGAATTTAAGTTTATACTAAAACTACTAAAATTTTTAACATAAACGAGCTCTTTAATCAATAACTTATTAAGTTAAGAAGTTTCCAGTTCTTTCTATATACCTTCAAAATAGACCAATTTATATAATTTTAAACTTAAATGTAAAAGCAATGTTTGCGTCTACATGTATGCAACTTTGTCGCTTCTTGGTACGTTAAAATGAATACAACTTTGAAATAATAAACAGTTAATTTTATTTTATCCACGTAGCTACAATAATTCTGCATTTTCAAAAATCTTTAACTTTGTTCATAGCCTTATTTTTATAACAAGAAAGGTCCCGTATGAAAGTAACGTACCTAGTGTATATTTTATATTTCACAATTAATTACACCATAGAAATCAAGATTTCTAATTAATGTTGTGATTGACAAGCTTAAATAATTAGACAATGTTTTTCCATAAATTACAAAAATATATATTTTATAAGTGTTTTATATTTATTTTGTTGTTAAACTTATCGATTTCTGAAGCAACTTGGCTAAATCTTTTCTTAAATAAATTATCTAATGAAGAGAAACCATACCAGGTGGCGGTATTTATTAATGGAAACATATGTAGTACCCCGTTTCAATGGAAATTCATTATGAAACGAATAGTAAATATTTTTCCTACTGTTATAATCGATTTAAGTAAAAATGAAAATTTTAGCGCGAATAGGTCTTTGGACATGCCTGTTCATAAAAATCCACGAGCGAATAACATAGTGTACATGATTATGCTAAGCCAGACTGGCAATCAAAATTGTTTTCAAAAACTCAACGATACTTTTAACGAATTTATTCTTCTGGCCCCTACACCACCGCGAGCGAAAGTTGTAGTGATATCATTAGATTGCAGTTATAGTTCTGAAGATAAGTCGAAGACTTTTTTCCAGTATTTATGGAATAAGCAATTTCTCGATGTGTTGTTATTGGAAATCTATGAAAATAGCGATTTGCCTTTAAAAATATCATACAATCCTTTCACAAACGATTTGATTACAAAAAGGTTAATAGCAGAAGATAAACTTTTTCCAGATAAGATAGAAAACCTGAATAAGTATCCATTCAAAATTCCTGTTTTTGATTATCCACCATACATAGAGGTAATCAAGGATCGCTGTGGTGATAGAATCGACATAAAAACCATGGACTACCAATATTTTAAAGTTTTCTGTGAAACTTTTAACTGTACAATAAGTTTACATAAACAACCGACTATTAAAAAACCTACTGACTTTGTAAATATTTTTATGAGATTGATAAATAACGAGTTGAATATGATGCCAATGTATAGTATGGTAGGTTCTGGATTGTATTATTTCCCTCTTGTATTTGGTATGCCATACGAGAATCGTAATTATGTCATAATTCTACCAAAATTAAGATATTTGAAAATGAGTATATCAAGAAGTACCTTATTAGTATTCTTCTTTTTCCCTTTTATTATATATGTGTTCACTCTTTTTGCAAGGTATTTTAAGTTTGATCGACATATGTGGAGTTCATTCATGATATTTCAGATTTTGGTAGGACAATCACTAAAAATAAAACCATCACGTTTAACAGAACGAATTATATTTTTAACATTAATTTTACTGTGAATGCATTATATTTCACAATGTTTGGCAACGCTTATGGATATTAACTTATTCAAAAAAGAATTGCATTTCAATACCTTAGAAGAATTATATGAAACTGAAATACCCGTTTACACTAGTGATGTACACTTAGAACGTTTCTTGAATAATACTAAAGAAATACTGAAGAAAGTGATAATGAAAGCTAAAGTACTACCAGGATTTAACGAGTGCTATGAGAAAAATTTGAAATATGATCCATCGATATGTATAACTTTTAGGAAGAGTGGAGAATATGCCGTGAAACATTACCGAGGATTTGACAGTAAACCAATCATGAAACTGAGTCAATTTTCAATGTTGGACGATAACGTGGCATTTGCCTTTGAGAGAGCTTCACCATATGTTGAAAAATTTGATGTTATCATGCAGCGGATCATTGAATCTGGTATTCCCAACTCATTAAAACATTATGGCACCTCGGAGCTTCAATCTAATCCAGAGACTCTATTTCAAGCTTTAGGTGATTACAATATAAATGAATATATGTTTGCACTGCAGTTGCTAGTTATTTTAGGCACAGGATACTTATTTTCAACTATAGTATTCAGTATCGAATATGCTTTTTATAAGAAAAAATACAAAGAAAATTCGAAAATGTAATCCACAAACGTTTAAAAAGCACATTTTCAGATTAACTAATAATAAGAACACCGTAAAAAATACCAGAACGTGATGCAGAAAATTACACCGTTAAAAAGTTTGCTGTTTGAGAAATAAATAATAAAAAAAACATACACAAGTACTTTATTTTTGTGTTGAAAATTTGTAGCTTATAGCGAGATTGTAGTTGATATGTAATAATTTAAATTATTTTAATGATTCAATTATTTATTAAAGTATTATTTAGGATACAAATAAACAATGTAATAATGTTGTATATTTGTAAATAATGTTGTATTTTATTTATAACAAATATATCTATTGTTAAACCGAGGACACTATTTGTAACACATACTGAAAATAAACTGCAAGATCCATTATGCATAAATATATAAATATCTAATTTATTTTTGGGTCCAGGCAATAATGATAATAACCTTTTTTTAGTCGCACCTTTTTATTACTTTAGACGCGGGATATTTATTTCCATGTATAGTATTCAGTGTCGTACACAAAAAAAAACACCCCACGGGGAAATTGCCGGAGCTGACAGTCCGGGCCAATGCTGGTGCACTACTCGTAGACAGTAAATAGTCAACGACATACTGGCCCATTATTGTACCAACACTGGTTTGATAAGAATGGGCCAAAGTTAGAAAACAGTACTGGCCCAACGAATTTGCCGTGATTCAGCCAAGATATATACTGGCACAAATGCAGACTGCCGGTGTTATGCCAGTGTAAAACAAAAGGCTATTCATCATAACCTCTTATTTAACCTCCTATTTTACAAAAAATTTATTTTTTTAATAGTTTTACTAATCGCATGTAAATGCCGTACATTTTAACAGAATTATATTAGTAGCATACCCAAATAAAGATATAAATAATAATTCACAAATTTACCGTTAATGTGTACACATTGTATCATATTCGTAAATAAAAAGTGAAGTGTTGGCTGCCATAGTAATTTCTGTAATGGCCCAGTACTGATTTCAAATGTCGGCTCGTTCTTATCATTTCTGTATTGACCCAATAATGACGCAGTACTTTTAGCCAGTACCGTATATGTGGCAAACAGTACTGTGCCAACATTGGGCCGATAGGGCATTTCTGTACGTTTTTGTTAAAAACAAAAGTACCGTGATAGCTAGAGAATTTGTCTTTTTTAGAAAATATAGGTATTTTAATACTCTTTCGAATCCTTCCCATATGATTCAAATATCTCAATGTTATCATTAAAAAAATGAAAATTATGTTTTAAAGAAATGAAAAATTGATAACAAAAATTATCCAAAAAACTACATAATATTATTATTTTCCAAAAATCTTGAAAAAAAAAATTTAAACGCTCTCCGAAAACAATTGGATAATAATCGAAAAAGTTACAGCATTTTACACACACACATACATACACACACACACACTCACACACGCACGCACGCACGCACGCACGCACACACGGACACACGGACACACGGACACAGACACACACACGGACACGGACACGCGGACACGGACATGGACACGGACACAGACACGGACACGGACATTTTAAAAAAATAGTGTATTTTGACTCCAAATGACTCAAAACATCTTTCTAACATGTTATCTTAAAAACTTTTTTTTCAACGTCACAAAGCTTCCTCTATGAGGAAGCAAAAGAAAACGCATTAAAAAAAACTGTCGGAGGAGATAACTTTTACCCAGAGAATGAAACAAAAAAGATTCACATTCCCATATCATAGTTCCCCACGATCCTTCAACCAAAGAACGCCATAATCATTAGCCATCCAATTCAACGTCCTCTCCTCCAGAGCTACATCACCGCAATTCATCCCCATCACCCTATCCAACCGTAGAAATTAAACCCATTTCTATTCTCATTCAAAACTCCCCTTCCCCTCGCGCCTCTTCCGCGCGACACGCGCGCGTGTAACCATTTACAGCCTCTCTCTCTCGCTTCATTAATCAGCCCCTCAACAGCGGAAAGGAAAAAAAAAACGAGCGAGCCTCTCGCGCGCTAGTGAAACAATAACCATATCCGTGAGCCTGGCACTCGCTTTCACGCCGATAAATAAGGCACTCGCTTACTCTCTCTCTCTCTCTCTCTCTAGCGCGCGCGCGCGCGGCGAAGTTTATTAGAGCAATTTTCCGAGTTATGCGCGCCGCCGCGAGGTTTCCATGGCGATCAGCTGCTGCTGTCGAGAGCAATTGCCGCGTGCCAGAGTGGTAATTGTAGCGATTCGTGTGGGACGATGCGCTTTTTAGCCGAGGTCTGTGTGTGTGTGAATCAAGATTCCTCGAGGGGGGAGATTTCGACGAATCGTGCAGGGTAAGAGGTGGCGCGACGAGAATTATGGAGGATCGCGGTTAAAAAATTATAGGATTTTAACGATGCGAGACACGCGGGCACCTCGCGAAAGTTCCTCTGCTTTATGGGGGAGTCGTTCCAGGTATAAGTCCGTTTGATTGTACTTTAAATTCAAAGTACAAAAGGTTATTGCCCGCGCGGAGGGCGCGTTATGGTTTATGGAGCGTATTTTCGATTGACGACGGGGATCATTGAGGGAGAATAAAACAAATTTATTTATTATTACGTGCTTTTTGAGAAATTATCGTTGTCAGTTGGTTGTGGGGAGTGAAATTGATTGTGTGATAGGATTTCAATGTGTAAATCAATTTATATATGTTGAGCAGTTTTTAAGCGCAATGATATATAGTGGACAAAATAAATACTAAAGACAATGGTTGTACCTGGAATGGTCAAATCGTATAAGCATGCATTTTGCGTCTATTTGAACACTTTCAATTGGTATTTATTACTTTAAACAGTATTCTATAAGTATTTTGGTGATTTGAAATATAAAACTGAAAAACAGTTTTATTATAGACGTGATATCGTCGTTTATTTCAACAGCCATAGAGAATTATTTCACCGTAAAAATTACTATAAATTGTTGAATCATTGCGAGTCATTTCGTTAAAAAATTGTCATCATTTACAGCCAAAATTGTTACAATAATTAGTTACGGTAATTTATCTAGAAACTTGGTCGTAATGAATAGTAGTAATTCTCACTAAAAAGTTTCTCACCGCGTATTATTATTTTTCTCACCGTGAAAATAAAAACATATAAGTAATACGAAACTCCATTCCAGCTTAGAGAACTCGACTACAAAACTATATATCAGCGATAAACATTTAAATACGTAACAAATAAAACGCTCGCCTCGCATCTCATCACCGTTTCATCGCCGCTCCGTCATGACCATTCGATACCCCCCATAATGGCCCTTTAATCTAACTTTTCCCCATTCTCCGCTACCCATAAACGCATAAACTCGCGTCGTAATAATTCCTCCGGCGACCCATCGGCCATCATGCGAGGAACACCCCCTCAAACGGCAGCAGTGAAATTAAAAAAAAGAGCACGTAACGCGCGCCAATAACAATTAAAACTCCGAATGCAGCGGCAGCAGCGGCGCGTCATTTTACGATCTATACGGGCGCATAATGCGAGGACGAGGCGATTTCTTTGTTCGGTTCGCGCTGTTTTTTGGGGAGTCGCTCTCCAGTTTCGCGAAAACGGCGAGGTTCCCGGAGAGGCTGTAAAACTTGAGTTATATTCGCCCGCACAGGCCTGGGGTTTTTAAAGTCCGGGAATTTGTTTGCACTCGTGGCGCGGTGGTAAAATTTCGTATTTCGACGTGAAATTGAATAGCTCGGAGAGCGGGGATGTGTGTGTTCGGTGCTGCTGCTTGGCTGCTTTGAATGTTTTTGAGCGTCTAATTTTTGTTACTTTATTCGTGTGGAAGAATACAATGTTGGCCGCTGTCATTGGGAGTGCATAAAATGAGAGATTTATCAATGTGGAGGCTAAAAATAACGTCGCGCGGCGCAGTAAAAACTGCACCGACTGGTTGCAGCTTCATTTTTTCTTACATTCTCTTAAATTTTTTTTATCATTTTTGCCGTTTAAGAAGATAGTTTTAATAAGCTCGCTTCTTTAAAAAATGCGCAGCCTTCCATTACCAAATTTTTAATTTATTTTTTTTTTTCCAATATGCAATAATGAATTTTGTTATTTATATTTAGAGCTAAAATTTTAATACACTCGTTTCTAAACATATACAATTAATCATTGTATCGAAAAAGTTTTATTGATAATTATATTATAAGATACAATAAAACAATAATTCAATTATCGAACGATTATTTCTCAATAAGACATAAAAATAATCAACAAAAATCGACAGATTCATAAGCAAATTGTTTATACTCTATAGTTACTACACACAATGGAAAATTAACTTCCATTTTATCAGCAAATAATCAGTATAATTTAAAGCACAATTCGCGCTCAACATTCATCCCAATTATATCCCCAAACCGCACGCTTTCCAGCACCCCAATTAGCGTAATTTTTAACCATCTCCGTCCAAAAGTAAATCAGCCTTTGTACAAAACGAGCCACTTTCCGACAACCGCACATAATACAACACAATTCACACACAAAGGAGCAATCCCTCATGCGAACAAAAAGACGCGCGCGTGCACGCAATTTTTCGCCGGGCGCGTGCACAGTGCCGAAAATCCGGCCGGACAAAGCGGGCAGCTTGGCCGCTCAGCAGCGCGCCTTTGTTCCTTCGCGAAGCGCATCTCTGCTCACATAGTCGGAAAAAAGGAGAGAAAAGATAAACCCACTCGTGCCCGCGAGAGATAAGAATCGAGGCCGAAGTTCAGCCGCGTAGCCTTGACATTTGCGCGCGTTCACTTTATATTTCGGAGATTCTCGAGAGGTGATGGGCATTTAATTATGACCGCGTGATATGCGTGCGTGATGATGTCGCCGTGCGGAGTGTATATATATGAATATGTATGTGTTATATGTATGTATGTATATATGATGAGGGTTGAGGCGATCTTTTGTTGCGCGATGTCGTGCGCGGCCTTGTTTTGCTCTCCCCGCGCGCGCCAGTGTGGAGTAATTATTTATTTTCGTTGTTTGTTCTCTTGAGAGACGGAGAAAGAGAAAGAGGGAGGGGAGGGAGAGAGAGAGAGGACCTTTGTGATTAAGGTAAGTAATGGCTTTGTGCGGTTATGCTTTATTCGCGCGCGATTTAATTTATGATATTTGCGAGTGAAAATTATATAACTCGATCGGTTTAATGTATACTGTATATGCACGGTTGTATGTACTGTTATTATTATACGTTTTTGTTTTATAGCCTTTACTAAAAGACGTTCTTGTAACTGCAACGATAAAAAAGAAAATAATTGAATGATTTCAAATCTCAGATAGTGCACCGCTATTTCTAAAATGTATAATAAGCACAGAAAAAAAGTTTTTCTCTCGTATTCTGATATACATTCCTGGATCCTTATATTGATTTTCCGAAAAATAAATCGACGGTTTCTTCCAACACGACCACATATTTCTAACGTATAAATTAAAAGCCTGCACGCTTTTACATCGACGAAACAGTTTATTATTTCTGAAAAAACTTTAATATTAATTAAGCTTACTCTGAAATGTATATAATAATCGAAATTTGCATACAGAGAGCAAATTCATCTTTGATACAGATCAGCGTTGCCCGTACAACAAAAGGCACTTTCACGTAACCCCCTTTGACTCGCATATAAAGCGACACCATTGCTACCATATATGAAGTCATATTACCAGGTACTATAAATTCCGTCGTTAGGTCACATCGTACCACGCACACACCCGCATAGCCGAGCAAATTGATTTTATGTAAATCGATACAAACAGTTCGCGGCGAAAAAATAAAAAATCGTTGAAAAACGCTGCACACGTCATCGCTCGCTATGTACACCTAAGCGCCTGAAAAATGTGCGTGTGCAGCAAGCACGCATATATAAGGTATACCTAGATACACGGTATAGCAGTCCGATATAATTATTCTAATCAATTCGAGGTAGGTATATACCTCGTACGACTGAAAGAGAGGCGAGCGAGCGAAATCTCATATAATCGCTCGCGCGAAGAGAAATCGTATTACAAATTAATATCCATAAAGAGCGCAAATTTATCGCCAGCCTCATGCGAATCTCGAGAGCGGCGCACTTTGTCTTTTTTCTCCCGCACGCGTGTGCGTGCGCGTGCGCGAACTATTCTAGGAAAATGAGATTTTTCCGTCCTCTCTCTTCGTTGAGATGTATCCGCTTAAGGATGCATTAGCCGGGTGCAGTCGACGCGAGTAAGGACATTCATAAAACGAAGGCTTTACGGTGCTTTGAGATGTCACGCGGGAGTTTTTAAAAGCGACGAAAAAGAAGTTGGATGGGAAGGTGTTATTCACATATAATCGACAAGCATACATTTTGTATATAAGTAAAGTACGTGGTTTTACGTACTGTACGGTAAAGTTTTATCTGATATCTGCTAACGATTCCAAGGTGAAAGTAGTTACATAGATACATAAGATAATGCTTATTTTACGATATAACCTACTACAAATTACAAACACTTCAGAATTTGAAAAAGTTTCCGAATAGTTTAAGATTTTTTTTTAAAACTTTTATACGCTTGTATTCTAACATACTTATTTATATACGAAAATCATATACAAAAATCCTCACAACTCATAAAAAAAAAACGAGAAATACCGTACCACCCCCTAAACCTAACGGTACACCACCTCTAACCCCATAATTTTCATCCTTGCACTCACCTTTCTCTCTTCTCCGCACACACACACACACACACACACATTCACCTATATCTCGGTCCACATTTCACGGCTCTTTTCTAGCCTCGCGCGCACGTGCCGCATGCTCTGACATCACCCCGACTTTCTTCGCCGGGGCGCACCTCTTTTTTCCGCAGAATATGCGCAACGATATATGCTAAGGAGACACATACTCACACACGAGCCGGCCCTCCGGCTTTTAGTGCAATACGCGTATATATCTGGTGGAAATCTATATAGAACCGATTACAGAGCCGATTTTTCGTTGGGGTATATATATATATATAAGTGCGCGGCTGGCATTGCGTAAGGTGTGCAATATTTCAAGGTGTATGTTTATGGAGTTTCTGCGCGTTTATTCGGGTGTATTGTTACGTGGGTGGGCTTGTAATAGTTAAAAGCGCTGCTGCTGTCTTTGGGGATATATACTCAGTTGTGTATAGCGTGATTTACAGCTGAGTGCATGGGGATAGTTGGTTGTAGGGGGTTACGAAAGTGGATAAATCTTGGTTTCAATTTTCGAAAGAGAGCTGAAATTATGAGCGAGACAATTTTGTAAGACAATGGTTAAACGTAATGCGTTAGAGGTATGGTACTTGCATCGGCGGAGCGTTTGTTTACCCAAATATACGAAATAATTATTGAAGCTGCTTGAAATTTTCAGTTGCTTACTTTGTTGTAGTTGTAGTGGTTCTGAAACCACTCGAAACTGTGCGAATGGTACGAGTCATAAAAGGCGAATTCACTGTTTCATGGAAATCGTTAATACAGCAATGCAAAGTTACATATGACTATAGCAATAAAATTTGGGGTAGATCGTTACTTATCCTTGGAGTTGGTACTTCGATTTTATTAACGAAATCAAAATCTTGTATAGTCCCTTGTTCTACCATTTGATCCTCTATCAGTGATACTTCAGTTAATAGGACGAAATATAATATCGGTATTATAACGCGTTAATTATAAAATCTTTTCTATGTAAACAAATGTTTGTATTTTAGCAATCAAAATACGGATTACCTTTATTCAAATCTCATTTTGATTAAAAGTGTGACGTATTTAACATCTTACTTTTCAAAACAGCATTATACTACGACACAAAAAAATATCTGACCTACACCAATTTCCAATGCTGTGATAAATACATTATCATCAGTCAATCGAATTAAAAATACACACCTGTATACGATTGAAGGTATACGAGAATTTATATTGTCAGGGTTTGCCAGTGAGAAGAAATAAATTGGAATTTAAGAGTTTTTGTACTAACCGTTCCCTAAGGTAAGATTGATAGCAAGAGTAATATAAAATATAATAGATACGAGAGCCTCTCGTATTATCAACAAAGTATGTAAAATGTAATAAAGGCAATAGTAGACAAAGTTTTTTCATTGAAGGTAGCGCGTTGACGCTCGCCATCTAGCGGCTCGCTCGGATACTACAATCCCGAACAACACCAAAACCACAATTTCGAAACCTCCGAATATATTTTCATCGTGTCCGTGACGTTACATCTCAACCTCCGATTACGTTATATATACCGAATCCCTCGCATCCAACATAACGACCACGTAAACAATCCAGCGTGCCATTCACCGCCACGAAAAACACGCGTTTTTCGTCACCAGTCACCACCACCACCGCGTCCACATTTTTCATTCTCGCTCGCTCGCTAGAAAACAATCATCCATGAACCGTTCCCCGACGTGAATCACGCGCTTATTTAAATCCCATTACGCCTATATTTCGCGATTATATTTCAGAAGGCGCTTATATATACTCGAGCGTTATAGCACCTATTATATGCATATTATTATCCCCAACTGCAGCTTATACATAGCGCTTACCGAATATTATTAATGCGACTGGCGCTCCGTCGTTTCCCATGCAAATAATCCTAGTAGGAGCGATTGTATCGACGCGGATTTTTCATTGGACTGCGTATATTAATAGTCCGCGAGCTTCTGGAGAGGAAGAGATTTTTCCAATGGCGCAGCGTGTAGAAGGAACGCGTGGGTGATTCAGCGCCACTAAATCTTGTAACGACAATGCATTTGTTAGCGCGCGCGAATCGAGCAGCGCAAATTGTATTTTCGATTCTTTATGAGACTAGATAGAGAGAGAGAGAGGTGCGAAATTTGTCATGAAACGATGTATATATATATATGTACGAGCAAGTGGGTTCTGAGAAAATGAATGAGTGAAATCGGATGTTGATCAAGTTATGGGGGAAAGAATCTAAGCAGAACCCTTTATAAGGGTTATGAATAATTGTGTGATTGTTTTGTGTTTAAGTGAAAAAAGGTATTTGCTTTATGTATCAATGTGGAATTCTTTTTATTAATTAATATATATCTTAGAGATAGACAAATATATATACGCTATCAAATATTTGGACATACGTGTAACTCCTTCATTCATTCATGATTTCAAATTAAAAATGATAAAATTATTGTCGAGATATACCTTGCATAAACTCTGTAAAAAAAGGTTCATCAACAATTATTGGTTTGTAAATTTGAAGTAATAATTAAGCTAAATCAACATTTCTAAAAATAAATTAATTAATTTGCAAGTCGATACATTTTTTATATTATTGAATCACATTTGCATTCTATTCTTAATATGTTTCTTCAAAATATATTTGAATACATTGTAAGGCTAGTGAAAAAAAACGCGTCTATTAAGTGATAATACCGGAAAAGATTTCTCATCTTCACATCGTTTTTTCTAGTAGCACTTTATCAAGTACCATTCAATGCTTATAAGAAAGCCAGTCTATAACATTCGAAAGATAAATAGCTCCGGCACCTACGAAATTACAATACGAAACGCGCCCACGTCACGTTTCAAAAAGACTAGTTCCATTCTCATCTGTTTCATTCTCTTTCTCTCTCTCTCTCCTCTGCATATATTTTTATCTTTGCATTTACATGTTAATGAATACAGAAAACAACGTCGCCCGTGGCTCTTGTAAAATTTGTGAGGCGCACTTTAACGAAAGTTAAATCAACGATTTTATGGAAAAATGGAAAACATGTCATTGAGACCGACATGGCGTTTTTGCTATTTTCCATGAATAATTTCTACTCATTCCATAAACTTTATAAATTACGCAAGTGTCCATCGTTTGAATGATGCCTCGTCTTTTTCACCTTCGAAAATTATAAACATGGTACATTAACAACACTTGGAGCAATAATAAATTTGAATTATCCACTTATTCATACATATTTTACATAAATACATAAGACATCGTCAAACGTAATTGTACATTACACCGATAATGATTTATATGTGTTTTATACGCGCTATAAAATATCGACTTTTGTCATGTACGGTGTTAAATTGAACAGTTTATTTACATTAGAACGAGCTAACGTCGCGTTACGCGCAACAATTTCCCGCAGATATATTTTTACCGAGGTAATTGATATTGCCTATGGGCATCATAAAAATTCATAACGCCGCGGTATACAACAATAAAATTATTATTAGTGATCGGCTCGCCTTGAGAGCGCTGCTATACGCGGCTGACATAATAGTTCGAAAATAAAAATTGATAAACAATACATTGAATTTTCCCATTCTAGGAATCTATTAAAGGCTTGGTCTTTATTAAACTTGCATGAATTCAATCGAATTATCATTTTTCGCAACTGCCTGTTCGTACCTTCGGTTTTCGTGCCTATATAGGAAACATTTCACGTTTAGACTACGACGCTGGAAAATAATTTATAGTCTCTAGTTTTGGAAGCTATTGTTGACTTGATGAAAAAGCATCGAAAAACTGTATATTTGAATTTTAAATTTCACATTTATTTTTACTTGAAAGGCTATTTGATATTGAATAAAATTATTATAACATCAGGCTGCAGCTGTAGATATGTAAATTACACGGGTATTTATTTCAAATTGCTTCTATATGTTTATTAAGTAACCGATTTTGTTCATAAGCTATTTTTTACAATCATTATCTTATATTAAAAAAATGTAAAACTTTTAACCACGCAAAACGTTTTTAAAAAACTATGATTTATGATTCAAGATAGCAGCCTGAAAATTGCAACCGCAAGTAAACAAGTTACGTCGCATTAAAAATCGATTGAAAGAAATCGCTATTAGATAACAGAGATTGCGACATACCATATCCATATACAAATATCGCCCATTCCACACTAAAATGGCATGCACTTTCTTTATTCATATTTTTTACTTTAATTAAAAGCACATCCCTCTCTCATACCGTTCGCACTGTTACATAAACCTTCCATCACACGCATCGCCGTTATTATCATTATTAATAATCATCTCCCGCATCTTTCCTCCGTTATACAACCCATCAACGTGCACCCGCGCGAAATCGGTTAAAAAAAAAAAATCTCCGTCAAATGACAAACGCACCGAGACACAATGGAATTCCCGATAATATCCTCTCGGCGGATCATTTTTCGCAATTTCGCTCGCGCGCGCGAGGAGATAAATCGATTCATTATCGCGATATATACGCGCACTGTGTGCAGCGCTCGCTCTCGAGCCTCATATCCTTGCGCGACTCGTCGCCTTGACACAGTCCCCGCAGGTAAACCTATAAATATTAAACCGTATGTGTGTGTACGTACGTATGTACCCCGAGGCAGAACGTCGCATACGTGCATGCGTATATTCGCATATACCGAGCCTCTTTCTCTTTCTCTCCCCATTTCGGTAAGTCGGTTTCAGTTGCGCGCGAGAGCGAACGAGCCTCTGCAATTTATCGAATCAAGAGCGAGCTGAGCGCGAGCGCGCACGCGGAGAGCCAATTTATGGAGGCGTCTTCGCGAACGCGCGTGGGCTAAAAATAAACTGGTGAGCGGGGGGGGGGGGTAAAAGAGAGGAGATCCGCGCGAGCGCGAGAATTGAGACGGAGATGGAGGAGTGGGTATATGTAGTGGCTTTTTGATTGGGTGTGGAGGAGAAATTGCGTTGAGGGTAAGCGCGCGGACAGCAGCGTGTATAAAAGTTCTTTGGAGGAGCGCGTGAAAATATATATACGTACAAAATAAGATGTTTGTCGTGGCGAGTGTTGCAGCGTTTCGTAAAATCTATGTGTCTTGCTGAAGTGGTAGCTGTTAATTTTGAAGGATATGGTTACACTAAATTTGACAGGACTAATAATGATGATTTTTGTTTCCTCAAAGAGGAAGCTTTGTATCAGTGAACAACATTTTTCGGACGAAAAAGTATTACAAAATTTTTTAAGAATAGTGGCATAAAAATTTTTTGATTTTGAGAAAATTTTGTTTCCTGTTTGTGTGAATGTGTATGTGTATGTGTAAAGAAGATATCTCGAGAACGCATCGACTGATTTCGACAGAACAAAGCTTATTCTCTTCCATTTTTATGCCGCTTTAAAATCCACAAACGATTTTGAAAATTTATCGACTTTCCTTTGTTTTATGATCAAAAAACAATTTTGAAATTTCAATTTTTCTCATTTTTATATATGACTAGCATCCCCCGTCGCGGCTTCTCCCGCGCTATAATTGGGCCGAACTCTGATTTTTGGATAAGTACATATAAATAGCTATGCTGCCAGAAGGATGAACCTACTGAATACCTTGGGTATATAAGTAGTCGTGCGGTGCCAATTTTGCAGTGAGAATGGAAAACCAGTCACCACCTATCGGACAATCAAGGAAAGTAGCCGCTGGACGAAATTTCTACACGAAAGTAGTTCCTACGCGTTGGTTATGTAGGACCCGCTAATTTTTTTTTATAATAATTCATTAATTATATATTCACAAAAAATAGTTAAATAACTCGTATATAGCCTAATATCACTCCTGGGATATTAAGAAATCACCAAATTATAAAAAAATCTCCAGTATTCAAAAAGTTTGGTTCTGCTCAACATCTCAGGTATATATATATAAGTAGCCGCGCGGGCCAATTTTGCAGTGGGAACGAAAAACCGGTCGCCACCTATCGGACGATCAAGGGAAGTGGCCGTATCATAGGAAGTAATCATTTTTTGCAATAATTCATTATAATTAATTAAAAAAGTTGTAATTATATAGCCTATGTCACTCCGGGGGTGATTAGGAATCTAATAAAAAAAATTCAAAACGATTAATTTTTTTGAGATATTTGGTAACAAACAAACAAACGCTGTCTCTTTATATAATAGTAAGTAGGGTAAATTCTTTTTATTTTTTTTTAAATGCATTTGAAAGGGCATTAAATTACCTACATTTCCTTTTTGAAAAATTTGAATATCTATCGTCCTCTATTTATTATTAAGGTAAATGTGTCATTTTCTTCTCTAATTTTTATCTCAGAAACTATTCCATATTTTTACACGAAATTTTTACCAGTTATTAAGCATAAAAAGTAATTCTCCCTGTAAAAATTTCAAGAGGTTATATCGATAGGTTAACCAGAAAAAAATTATTGAAGAAAAAAAAATGCGTTTTGGTTATCGCACGATAATAGGAGTAAAAATCAATAAATCTTTGTGAAATTTCGCACAGGGGTAGGTCTTTTAAACTTCTAAAGACGTTTCGTTGGCCAAGAAAAGCTGATCATTATTAGATTCGAACATATTTGAGGTTAAATTTGCTTTTTTTTAATACATATTATTTACAATTAATTGTACATTTTAACGGAAATAATTTATGTAATAGCACAAAAAATTAAGTTTGAGGAAGGTAAGTGCCAATGAATTGGCAGCAGTTTTTAATAAGTAAAATGGATGAATTTCGTATACGTCATCCTGCGAAGAATCGTACAAAATATTTTTAACTAGGGATTTTAATGTCCTTTCAGCAATTATCTATCAACGTAACAATTTTGTAACATGTTAATAACGCGCTTGATGATGAGAAATTTTCGAAACTTCGCAGCTCATTGCGACCGGAGATATTTCTCTACATGAAATGATTGTCGACTCCTACGCCTTATGCATCTGAACTCCGAACTCATTCTGTCACTCAGACGTACGGTTTCGTGGGTGTCTACAATTCAGGTTTATATTTCCGCAACTTGCCAGACTGTTATTACGTCCTCGCATGATAAAACTACCTTTTACAACAGTATTTGCCTTTATTATTTAATAAACGTGTAAATGTTCAAATAAATAAATTAACGGCTCTCATCGACCGGCACAAAAATTTTCACGACAGTACATTTATATAATATAATTAACACGTGCATCTGAATCCACCGTAACTTTCAACAACAACCACCTCAATTAAAAAAAAGAATCACCTACTGGAACCCAACAGTATACCCGCACGATTCCAAAATAATTACACAACTCGACGACTGCTCCCTTTGAAAAAAAAAAACAGGAGGCCCATCATTAATTCCGATTAATATTGATTTATCGAGGGCAGAAGCGTGACCATAAACGGCTGCCAAACCGACGACGCAACGCCGCTCTTTTTGTGTGCTGCGTGTCCCACAGCGCGCGCTTGGGTAATCGCGAAATGGAACGCGCCGGGCGACCTTCGAACTTCCGGAGGCCCGCGCGCGCCTCCGCCGCGTAAATATTTAGTCTTTCGCGCTGCTGGGCTTTTATATATATATTCGCCCGTTCGCCGCCGCCTCGGTTTTGTTACGCGCGCGCGCGCGTCTCGTTGACGCTTCGAGATGCAGAGAGAGAGAAAAAGAGAAGGTTGATGCGGTGAGGGAGATCCGTGAGTGGGCGTGGGTGATTTACGAAACGACGCCGCTGGAACACGAGCAATTTGGGTTATAATGTAATTTCGAAAATTGATTTTAAACGTAATTGTTGGACTGGTTGAGGGAAGATATTGTAGGTTGAGATTATTTAAGAATTTTCTTTCAGTGGGCGTATAGGTGACTATAAATATATATATCTATTTTTTTATAGTTTATTTTTTAATTTATCAAGATTGCTCGACTTAATATACCTGTCACATATATGAGAAAATCCACAATACTTTTAACTACAGGCGAGTGTTTTTTTAAGCAATTTATTAATTATACAAGCTTGCCCTGTGAAGTACAGAAACTAGTGTTGGAGGAAAATCTTCAATGTAAACTAGAAAATAAGTTCTGTAATTCATATTAGTATGTGCAACGCAGGCCACAGTCTGGAGATGTACAAAACTCTCTAAAAAGGTACACTTTTGGAGAGAGAGTTAAAAAGTGGACTTTTCTCGACAGTTTTATACATCACCAGTCTGCGGCCTGCGTCGCACACTAATATGAATTACCGGAGTTATTTTCTAGTTTACATGGAAGATTTTGCTCCTAGACTAGTTTTTGTGCTTCGCAGGGCAAGCTGATAGCAGCAAAAAATTACTTGAAAAAAATACTCGCCTATAGTTAAAAGTTTTGAGGATTTTCTCATGTATATACTTTGAAGAACTATACAAAATTGACCTTATCAATTCAATCGTTGATAATTCGGCCAATTTTTCTTATATATATATTATTCCTTTTACTTTCAATACAAACCATTCTAAGATTACTCAAAAAAATTAAAACCAAAAGTCCATCCTATACAAACCCTACAAATTTTATTACCCGTGCCTCCTTCCACCTCATATATCCCACTTCCCCTCTTCTACGCATTAAACCGTTGAATCTCACACAAAGGCCGCCAACACCCGACCGCGCTGCGCGTGAAAATTCATCGTCGTCAATTAAAACGTCATTTTTCACGCTCCATGCGTGCATATACAGCGTCCGATCAATCGCGTCTCGTTATATTATATTATCCACGAGGCGCGGCCGCGCGCATATAGTCGGCTTTATTACCGCGCGCACCGCTGCATCTTCTTCTCTCGAGGGGATCGAATCCGTGCGCGCACACCCGCATGTATACACAGCCCATATAGCCTCGTTTCTCATCCTTTATCTCGATCGACGTGCGCGCTGTACGTGTGTGTTTAGTTCGGTTTACGTGAAGGGGGTACGTAGAGTTGGAAGGGGACAGAGAGTTGTGGTAGTCGAATGGTGTGAGGTTCGAAGGTAGATGATAACGATAGTTGTAAAAATTTTAAATATACTGTGGAAAAATGATAGACTTCAACGAACGAGTTCGGGCAAAATCTTTTCTAAATTTACTGCCGACGTTTCGAGAGTGAAATCTTACTCTCCTCTTCAAGGAAAATAAAGTTATTGCCTGAAAAGGAGAGTAAGATTTCACTTTCGAAACGTCGGCAACAAATTTAGAAAAAATTTTGCCCTAACTCGTTCGTTGAAGTCCATCATTTTTTCCAGATTATTATTACTACGAACATCTCACAAATTTAATTTTAAATACACTGTTATGTGTGTTATATTGTAGGAACCAATATGCAGGGTATTTCACAAGATCCAACTTTAATAAAAGCACAGGTTCATTTTTTTTTTTTAATATTATAATTGTTAAAAACTATTCTCAAAGCTTATTTCATTTTAGTAAAAATGAAATATCGGGCTAAAATATCATTTAAGTTAGAATAAAAAATTAACAATTCTGTTTCGAAACAATGCACATTTTGAAGAGTAAATTTAATTAAAACTGTAATATTATTCAATCGTTACGTAAGAATGTAACAACAGAAAATTCTAGTCGCGAATATATATAGTTTTTTTTTTTAGAGAGCAAAAATAGTTTTTACGTTTCACAATGTTTTTGCAGTGAAAAAACAACGGCGTTCATAAAGTAAGAAGTTCATAAAAGAACTAAAAATAGCATTCAATCGTCGCTACGTGCAACTTTCGTTTAGTAATTGTTGAATAATTATGAGCATGTAGAAATACTACAAATTATCATATTCTACTTTTATAATCGTGCGTATAGTGAAAAGAATGGATTAAAATACTTTGATTTGATTATCGTAAAAAATTGGCGCCATTACTTTTCTAGCAAATAAAAATCATAATAAAGAAAACATCTCTGTCATGAAAATTCATCACAAAATCCGAATGAAAATCAACGATATCTCTTAATAAATAACAATATCAATTTTTGAAAGTGTTAAATTGATAAATTAAACGTTATTTAACGCGTTATCCAGTATTTTTGTTAACGTTGCTGTTATAACCGACAAAATATATAGACTTTTTATTCAAATATAAAGACGAAAGCCACCAAAAATACGAACATTTGCTCTACTAAGAAAAGTAAATTTACATTTTCGCAATAAAACATCTCACATAAAAAATACAGGTCCACAATTCGAAATCCCCACCAATATTCACTTACACCATGCCAATCTTCCCAACCAAAATCTACAAACATTTGCCTTCTCTCTTATCGCTTCTCTCCTTATCGCGCCACCTCTTCCCCCGAACTTCTGTAAAAAAAGAGAACAGGCTACAAAACCCACACATATACCAAGCGGACACCGCAAGGTCCGCAAGGAAAGGCGCAGCCGTGGGGGCGCGGCGCGCTTATCGCAGCCTGCCGTCCGCTCCCCCGCCGCCAGGTGCGCGCGTCCCCGGATTAAAAGCGGACAGCCGGCGCGCGCGATCAGCTGCCGCGATGGGCGCATCGATTGCTATAACTCCGCGAGAGGCTTCGCACGCGCGCGGTGATGACTTTTTGCCGGTGTTAGAGGGGATTCGCGCGAATTAGAGGCGACGGGGGAAGCGAATCGATTGTTGGAAGTAGGTTCTAATTGATTCGGGATTTGGCGCAGGATTGTGGGGTTATTGAGTGGAACTGAAGTGATAACGAGCGGTGGAGGGGGAGGGGGTTTTGTAACGGTTTCGGGGTAGGTGGAATATAGTGTAATACTGTAATGTATACAGTTGTTCGTTACGATTGGATCGATGGTAACATGAAAATAGTGTGCCTGTAATTATAAAACGCTGGCCATAATTTCAGTAGCGTTGTAAGACTGGTTATATTATTATTGCAATTTTTATTTGACATAGATTTTATATAGAAATTATAGATGCCAGGAAAAAAAGTAGTGATTTTGAAACTTCGTACGTTTATTATTAAATATTTGATCAGTATACTGAGAACAAATCCGTATTTGAATACGGGCAATTGAATAATTCTATGGAAATAAATAATAAATTAAATCGAATTTCATGAAATTATTGAAAAATTCATTCGACTCGATTCAATTGGCGTATTCAAATACGGGTTTATTAATTGAATTGAGTTAATCAAACTAATTTTGCAAAACTACTGTATTTAACGAATTTCTATTGCTTTCGAATGAAGTTTTGAAAGAGATCTTAGTAACGCTTAAAATAAAAATATAATAGAAAATATCATGTTTCATAAATTATTATTACTAGTTATTACTATTACTCGTATACAGACAAAATTAGAAGAATACAAAAATAAAGTACATAAATGAATAATGAAGAATAAAATAACATCGTTAGAACAATACACGTATCTGTGATTGTTTGGAAAGTAAATTTTTCTTAAGTTTCAAGTAAACACTGTGGTTTTTGTTTGTAGACGTTAGGTATATAAACCTAGCGAATTTAAGTCTTTCTTCAGACGTGAAGTAACTAAGTAGTGGTACAAAACAAATTCTATAATTTCAAATAAGTATAAATTTACAATTTAATATAATTTTTGTGTAACATAAAATTCAAAGTTTTTCAATAGTTTTATATTTAAGATTCATAACATCTTCAAAATTTAAATTTTCCTAAATGTAATATTATAATTTTTATTGTCGTGATCATTGTTTAAAACGGAAAACAATAAATAATTTTCAGATTCATTTTAATGAGTTTTATTTTTTGTTTCTAAGTAACAAAGACAACGATGAAAATAACAATTTTATGACATATCTCTTACTGTCGCTGTTGCCTTTGCATCTGCAGTTCCCGACAAGGTAAAATTTGCAACAAATTTTAATGAGTTTCACATATTTTTAATAAAACTATTGTAAATTGCAAAAAGATAACCACCAAAACATTTCACTGGTACGTTAAACTGCGGCCTTCAATCTTTTTTATAAATCGCCACTAAATAACCATATTATACGATTTTCAATTGAAACGAACCATTCTTAAAATATTAACTGAAAAACAGGACTTTAAAAAAATTGTCCATAAAGAATATCCTTCAAAATTGATTACAAGTAACTCCTTTTTCTTTAATCCTGTTGTACTCCCGACTCCAGACTCCAAAGTAATCAGTCCAACCCCTCCGACGTCGATCAGAAGATTACGCAAAGTCCTAACCACAGATGCACGCGATGTGAACCTCCACAGGAGCACAATCATACCAACAGAAGCAGACATGGTAATCCCGAGCGCAAATCAACAAACAAAATCAGTGATAACCCGCTAATAATATGATTAATTATGCGTTATTATTGAGAATACAAGGCTTAGGTGTTATTTGGAAATTGTTTATTTCATTGATGAGTTTTACTTGTCGCTACAATGAATCGATTAACTTTGTCAATTAACACTGCCGTTCGAAGTAATTACACATGAAATTTTAATACTTGATTTAGCAATTATGTTTTCAATCGCATTTCAGTTATAGCAACTACCGTATTTACTAAATTACAATAAAGCAAGCAGAACCGAAACAGCTTGCCAAACTCCTAAAAATCAAGCCATAAGACACCGAGACGTCTATATTCACCCAATCCAGCAATCCAACCGAAAATAATGCAATCCCATTCGCTGCCCTATTACACCACTCGGGCCATATCTCCCGGACGAATTTCACCATCCACTAGACAACGACAAAACGATCTCGGCGAAAATCACGACCGCCGGGGCGCGCACGTGCGCGCCGTGTCCCTTATCGAAAAGGCGAAAATATGCTTTCCACCTCGACGGACCTTCCTATCAGATATACGTACACATACACACACACACCCTCGTACTGTTTCTCTCCCCTCCGGCTCGTAAATATCGGCCCTCTGACACTAATAATGGCAAATGGCCGGGGCGAGATCGGCGGCCTATCCCCGCGCCGGGGGCAATTAAAGTCGCGCTCGCACGCGCCCAATTAAGACGCTATCGTGAGATTGAGGGGAAGGAAGGAAGGAATACGACGCTGGCTGCGCGCGGCGTAAACATTTTTATGTTTCAATTTATTCGGCCGCACTGTGTGTGTGTGTGTGTCTCACGCGGCGCGGTAAAGTTTTATTTTGTTACGGGGGAGGGTGATTGGCTCGGGGGGCTGATGGTTTGCAAATGTCGCGCGGACTGCGGAATGGTCAGCGGTGTATATCAAAATAATGGGGGCGATAAAGGACGCGAGATTACGGGTGGAAGGAAGGGGGAGACTGCGGGAGTAGATTGAACAGATGGAGGAAGCTTTTTCCTCGGGGGTTTGGGAGGTGGATTTGAGTAACCGAAATGTCCCGTTTAGGCGTCGATATATAATAAATAAAGGAGGTTTTCGGGATAGATTTTTATTAATGCGGTGAGCTTGATATGGTTGCTAATTTGGTGAGATATAGCGTGATGTCGTGTATAACTTAATAAGTGGAAATTTTGTTTTTGTAAATAATTGTTTTTCTCTGGATTATATCATAGATATATACCCTGTTGGAAATAGTCTATTTTTGGATAGTCATTTTATGGCAATATCAGTCAATTCGCCATAAAATGGGTAGAAAATGTTCGAAAAACCGTTTGACATAAGTGGGAGAAAAATAGACAATTTCCAGCGGGGTAATACCGATTATTCATTCATAGAAATGACTTTTACATTAGAAATTTATTGAAACTTAGCAGTATAGTATAATTTTCTGAAATTTCCCTAGATTTTTCATATACTGTTAAAAATATTGAAGTTTTTTTTGTTAAATTTTAGTTCAATTTAATAAAACTTTTGAAGTTTCAGTTAAATTTAACTGAAATTTAATAAAAATTTTGAAGTTTTATTACAGAATTTATCTTAAATTTCAGAAAATTTTTAACAGTGTACAATATATAAGGTAATTTTGGACTATTTCCAATATACTACTACATATTTGTAACAATGAATTGCATGCTATACACAACCCAAACATTATTATATCCAATAATCCAATACAGCATTATAACATTCATTCCAAATAAAAAAAAAAACCGTCACCACAAAAAGCATCATCACCAATCCACCCTTTCATCTCCGATCCTCTCAACTGTTCAGCCTGTTCACCCACCATACCTCGCACTCTACCAGAGACAATGTCGCCGCTAATCACACACATAGACACATACACAGCACACAAACCCTCGTTTCTTCGCGAACCCGCATTGGCCGGGCTATAATTGCACGCCGCTCCCATTGGCCCCTGCGCTCGACTTAGTCAGCGCGCTGATTTTGGCGAGGCTCTCGTGGCGCCGCGCCAGCCGCGCTGCGCACAGCTGATTCTCGTTCTCACCCGCCGCGTGCACACAGCTATAACTTGTGTTTTGTGCTTGTTTCGCGCGCGAGGGTAAGTATATATAAGTAAGAAAAAGCCGTCATTTGTCAGAGTCCGAGGAAGAGGAGGATTTCGCGAGAAGGCTCTGGATGCGGTGAGGGGTTCGAGGTCGTTGAGCTTCGAGTTCGTTGGTGTTGATGGGGGTAGCGTAGTGCGAATGGGCTTGACAATATTTAGTCGGTACAGAGGAAGAACGTGCCATTTCAAAATTATCGAAAAAAAAAACAAAATTAAGATACGACAAATTTTTACAGGCAAGAAAATACCATTTCAGAAATTTTATTTTGAAATGGCATTTTTTGCTTTTCATTTCAAATGGCATCTTTTCCAACGCAAATTTCAAATGGCGTTTTTCCAACGTAGATTTCAATTGGCGTCTTTTCCAACGCAACTTTGAAATGGCACGTTCTTCGTCTATGCCGACGATTTTGAATTTGCATGTATTCGTTTGGACGGTACAATTTTTTTGAATGAATACGGTTTTGTAATAGAATTTGCTGTTTCTAATAAGTTGTACAAGCTAACACTTTGGAAATGAATTTGAAAAATGACATTTGCAAAATTTAGTCCCTAAATGCGAAGTAGAAAATAGTATAAACATAGAGAATTGCTGTGTCGACAGCAAATCGTTATACTACGTGGGAGATGAAATTACGTTTTATATTTTACGAATATAGAAAATATACAGTAATAAAATAGTGAATTCTTTCCTAATTTGAATCACTGAGTAACATATCCTTACTTTATAGATTACCAGAATACACATATACTCTTCAATTTCATTTTAATATTTCGTAAACGGACGTCACAAAACAAATTACGCAAACTGTTACGAAAGAAAAATAAATAAAAATAGCAGTTATTGTAATACATTTTTCAACAGGTCTACAAGCTCGTTCATTTTATTTTCTCGCGTCTCGACTTCAGCTCGTCTTCTTTTGCGCCGAGGTATATTCAACAAGACTATTAAACCGTCGTCCTCCATCGTTTTCACAAATTCAAAAGAAGGTTTGGGCGATCAAAGTATTTTTATATCACTCATTCTCACAATCACTTGATAAAAATTAACACACCCAATTTATAAAAAAAATATATATATATTTGAACAAAAAAAAAACTATATAAACTGTTTTACAACATACTGGAATATATACCTTCAGGCGACGAAGAAACACATGGCAAGTAAGTAAAGTATGAAAGAACAAATAACGCAGCGCGCAACGCGAGAAAATTGCGATAAAATAAATGACTCTATAACGCAAGAAAAATAACTTTCCATTTTGCAAAAAGCAAACATAAATAAATCACCAGTCGCTCCGAACAAACCATAGTAGCATCGCAGCATCCTCATCTTCATCTCCATCATCGCGTCCCCTTCATCACCCGCGCCTCTTTCCCTCTCGCGCGCGTCTCGATTAAAACGTCTCTTTTCTCGCGGCAGGGAAAAAATCAGTCCAGCTCTGCACATACACACGTGTATAACATCTCGCTTCTCTTTCTTTCTCTCTCAAGTCTTCCACAAACACACATGTATACGTGTATACTTGTGTGCATCTTACGCCATCGCGCGTTTACGAGCGCAAGCGCGAAGGTTCCTCCAGAGAGAGAGAGAGAGAGGTAAAAAGGGTCAGTGAGCCAGGGTCGCGAGTCGACTCGAATCGCTGTAATGGCGCGTTACACGCGCGTGTAATCGCAAGCGCGCACCTATATACGCGAGGAGAGCCGATAAAAATGACCGCGAGGACAATTGAGCGCTGCCGTTATATAGAGGCTCTCTCCGCGTGCAATTAAAGCCCGCGAGTGTGTGTGTGTGCATGAGTTGTGGGGCAGCTGTACTCACGTGTGTGCGGCTAAAGGATGTGGATGGAATGATAAAAGATGAACAGTTGTGTTCGGAGAAAATTTTTTCCAAGAAAGACGCCGCGATGGTTACATTTAATGTGGCGTTGCGAGTTTGTAATTGTGCATAATAAGAGCGAACGATATATGATTTTTACTGTGTATTGTGTTCAGGATTAAATTGGGTTTAAAGTATAAAATTGACTGTCTATTATTTAATCTGGAATCAATTTTACAAGATATGGCATCGGAATTAAGATTCTAGTGTAGAAGTCGCATCGAAATATTCAGGATACTTGCGGGTAGGTGTCCCAATTACGAAGCCTTATGCGATTATATAGAGCCACCCTTACTGTTCAGAAAGCATGATAAATTACAAGCTGAGCTAAATCAACAAGTTGTTGACTGTTTCTATAAAATTACATTATAGTTTCAATGCTTACTTTGTACTTCAGTAAGTATATATAAGAGTTGAATTATTTTTGAGTTTATGGTTTGGAATAAGGAATATCTACCCAATCGTCTTCCATAATTTTTTATAAGAAGTTAAGAGTTTCTACATAACAATTTCAAAAAGCTGATGCTATATGTATGATAAAAAGGAGACACCCGCGCGTGCTCCTATAATAAAACATTTTTATACACAAAGTCTAAAGAAATAATTCTCTTGTAGATTTTTTCTTTAGTATACTGTTTTCAATCATACACCGTCTAGTGGGGTGTTAAAAAAATTGAAGTTCACGTACATATCAAGGAGCGCGGGAGCGCGGGAGTGCTCCGAAGACAAGTATATAATATTAGTCTTCAAAAAATTAGTACCAAAGAAATGTATTATAAGTTATAATGAATTGAAGTATAAGAGTAATGAGTTATTTCAAACGACTTCCATGACAACAAAATCCTCTTACACAGAGAAAAGAAAATCTTAACTATTAATGAACGGATATTTGGATATGGACACATGGAATATTCATTTATAGTTAGACAAATTCGTTAACAGTTAAGTCACGAATCGTTTGAGTAAACAAATCAAACTTAATTGTTAACGAATTTGTCTAACTATAAATGAACATTCCATTTGTCCATATCCAGACGTCCGTTCGTTAACAGTTAAGATTTTCTTTTCTCTGTGTAAGTTCAGAATTTTTTTGAAACATTCTGTAATTGGTACACGTACTCTATTTGATATATTTTTCCCCAGAAAATGTATTATTTGTCACGCATTTCATGATGACATTTCGTATCCTGTTTGTAGTTACCAAAAACTTGATTCCAAAAGTTAATTACACGCAAATTGCCGCACTAAAATTTATTACAAAAGCCATTAATGTAAATCCAAATTGAACAACATTGGACCGACTTACGTACACGCAGTACAACACACATATGTCCACATTTTCCTGTTCACACACGCTTTTAGTCGCATTAACGAACGCAAACGAGCAAGCCCGCGTTTTTACGTCCGCTTTTTCTGGAAGTCTGTGAATCCCACTTGCTCCTGGAGAATCCGGTCGCGTAATATATCGTAAACGCGCTCTCGTATACGTGTGTGCGCATATGCAATTGCAATCTCGCGCTCGCGGCTACCGATGCGCGCGCAGAGAGGGAAAGAAGACGACGACGAAGAAGTTGCGCAAGTTTTATAATGCCGACACGTAATTTCAAAAGTCGTAAAAAGCCACCAGCGCGGGAGTTTTAAAAGCCGCTTGGATCCTTAAGTAGACCACGAGGTGGGGGCGTGCGAACGTTTTTTTCCCCGAGACTATAGTAGTAAGCGTCGTCGTCGAGTCTTTTTCCCGATGCTCGCGGCGTTTTATTGTTCCGAGAAGCTGGGAAACGATTTCCGAAAAATTTTTATTTGCCCGACTGTTAAAGGATGTGGTTTTTAATGAGAATGAATTTAAATTTATGTAAAGGTTTGTTTACGTTCGGAAACTTGAATTCTTCCGTGAATATACTTACAAATATTGATTCGCTTTTTATATTTACTTTTTAATATTGCTTTTTCACGAAGAAAGTTTTGTGATGATTCGAAGAAAATTTTCCAAGAAAATTTTTTTAATTCATGTATGATAGTGGAAGTGAAAATTTACTTGAATATGTGTTAGACAAAGTGTAAAAATGCATTTTTAAGAAAATTAAATTCTTTTATTCGTGTAGATACACAAGAAGGTAATTATATATGTTCGAAAATGGCTTAATTAACTAAAACTAAAAAACTTAATAACTAACTATGGGATATTCAAGTCTAAAGTGTACATGCATCTTCAGGTGTTATAAATTATAGCGATAGTTTATAATGAGCATATTGGGTAATACCATAGATGTGTGTATGTACTAGTAATTTATTGATATACAGATGAATAATATACACACGCACGTGACACTAATATTAAATCATACATATCTAACTGTTCACGTACTTTATGTATCTAATATTTAATATTTCTTTTTATAACAGATAATGAATATTCTGGTTTCTTATGTTTCCTGAGAATCGTACATAGTACGTGATAACTACTATAAAAATTAGCAAAATACAGTAAAAACCTAATCAAATATAAGGCTACTGTTAGTGAACTATACACTGCAGAGAAAAATTTCGACGTAAAAATAATTGTATTCGATTGTAAACGTCGAATAGATCCATATCCTCACCAAAATTACTACAATTTATAGTAAAAATTACTAAAATAATAGCAATTTTTATTAAAAATTGTAGTCATTTTCATGAAAATATGAGTCTATAACACGTTTACTATCAATTAGTGTAATTTTGTCTCCAAAATTTTTCTTCCTGTTGTTATTGACAAGATACAACTCTTTTAAAGGAAAAAGTTAGTACTTTTCTAAATTTTATTTCTTACTTATATTTTTAGATCATTAAATGAAGTTAAACAATTCGAAACCAAAGACTAAATAGTTTGTTTTTTACAAACAGATTTCTTTTTTGCAGCATTCTGTCGAAGCATTCTTCGACAGTAAAAGCAATCCTTGAAAACGTGATTTTTCCTTCCGCACTGATATCACCGGATATTAAAACATTAAAACTTTTCTTGTCAGATCTAAGAAACTGCCTTTTCTTTTGATATTTTAAGTGACACTTCGACAATCCATGAAAATATTTTAGGTTTTTGTCATTATTATTTACTTCACAGTCCAAAAGTTTTCCTTGAATAAAATTTAACGTTAGGTTATCCTCCGTCCAAGTTTCTACAGTTTAAAATATCAAACTCTGATAAAAAATAGGAAAAGTTACCAACAAATGCGTTATTTTTTCAATTTCTTTTAATTTTTTCAACAGCAAATGATAATTCTGTAATTAAATTATTGAAAACTTGAAAATGTTTGGTCAACGATACACCGTACTCCAATTTCAATCTGAGTAGATGCTTTCGAATATCTAGTTTTAAGGCCTGCGTACGTAGATAGCATCCACTCTTTTCAAAATTTTCTTTGCATAGATGGAAGATTTGGCAAAACTTAGAAGTGAATCAGATAAGTGTTTAACAATAACACTTGTAGTATAGATCGATCACATTTACTTCAGTTGTCATCAGGTACTATTGGAGTTTCCTCACCAATCACTTCAATTAAGTCAAGTTCTGTCAGCAAAGCACGTATTCTTAATTTCCACACACTGTAGCCTTCACTATCAAAAGGTTTTATATCTCCCATTGCAACTAATGTTGAATTATTTCACTAAATATAAGTCACTAGCACTGCCACTTAACTTTTTGCCTCACTTTGTTCCATTAAAACTAACTTGATAAATGCCATATGATTGTATAACGTAATATAAAGTTAATTAAAGTAAAAATAAAAGTCTATTATTTGAGAAAAATAATTTCTTTTCCTCCACCCGTAGAAGAACGCAATCACGTCTGTATAGCAGAGCTAGTCGACTGAAACTAAAGAGCTTCACAAAGGGCGAAACTTATTTCGAACCCCACGTATATAACTTCCTTCTCTTTCCTTTCTTAAGTTACAGTTTATGTTTACAGTTCGTTTCTTGGTAAGTAGTTTCAAAGTTCTTCTACTATTTCACGCACTAAAACTCGTTCGGAGAATATGAAAATATTTCAACAGCAATACATCAATTTTCCAGACTTGCAGGCTGATTTTTAAATTTGAAGCGATCGATACGGAAAGACTTGAAAATTCAAAAGAATTTATTATTTCTACTTTTGTTTCTAGTACAAGATTATATTGGAAATAGTTTAAATAAACTAAACTGTTGCTTTAATGAGCGTCGCGAACAAAGCTTGGCCTTTATTCGATAAAGAACTGTAAAAGGCTAACAACTGAAAAAGTTTTCGAAACAAAAGAGAAAATATTTCGAGATGCATCTACTGCAGTTCGTATATGGTCATTTCATAAGAAGAAAGTTTTCTGACTGGACTAGAAGAATTTTCTTCCGAACGCAGGCAAGATCATAAAACGCTCTCTTTTTTATAAAGCGTCGACAAACATATATTGAGTGAATCAATGTTTGTATAAATAAAGATTTAACTCTATTCAATAATATAACAGACATTATTTCTGCTAAATGATATTACAATTTTTTTGTTTCGAGACATTTTTTGCTATCGTTATTAAATCACATTGTCTAAAATATCTTCCAAAAGTATACACCAGCAAGAGCCTAATTTGGTAAAGCCACTACCAACAACAACGACAACTCTCACACGAAATTTTGCTCACAGACCAACCATCAACGTCGGCATAGAAGCTTAACTCCTTCGCGACCGTCAATTTCTCCTCTCCTCCTCTTTCTCCTCCTCCGTCGTCCCGTCGACGCCTCTGTTACACAGACGGATTTCGCCATCGGCCATGGGAGAGAGCAGCCACAACCCGTCGCCGTCGTCGTCTCAATCGCATAATTTACGAGCGGCTCTAAATTTCGGCGGCGTGCCCACTTCCTCCGTCTACGTATATAAGTACTGCACGCTCGCTCGGTTGGCTCGTTTTTTTGTGTACTCTAGATTAACAGCGTCTAAGCGCGCGTATCGGTGCTTTTATGGACGAGGCGAAGCTCCGCGTCGTAAGATGTGGAAGTCGACGAGGAGCTTTGGGAATATAATACGGGGCTTGTTGAGAGAGCGACTCGGCGACGAATGATTTTTCGAAGAATGTTTTTGGACAGCAGCAGTTTTGTGGCTAGTTTATATATATGCGTATTGGGGAATGGCTAAAATTCTTTGCAAGATTTTGGTTCTGTTAAAACGTCACGTATGATTAAATGAAATGAGATCGTGGATTTTGAGAAGACTGTAAAAAACTTCAAAGAGGATAACTCCAAAAAGTAGATAAAAACTAAGATTTTTGACAAAGAAAAAGAGTTTGTTGCCGTTTGAGATTGAACAAATATTTCTTTCCGACAGATTGTGCAGCTTTTTGTGTTTCTACTTTGTAGTTAGAAAAATAAATATGTTTTTGCAGAAAATGCTCTAGGATTTTTCCGCTGAGCGGGGCTATTATTCAACTATATACTATCATAAATTATTATATTCTCGAACTTATTCCGACTAGAATAACAAAAAATACTTCCTGACAAACATATCCTTGAAATAAGTCAGTAATATCCATAAACTGTCATTATATCACATTACAGCCATACGAGAAAAACGTACTCGAGCTTTATTAAATAAAAAGGTTTACAGTCTGACAAGTTTATTTCACAAAAGTAACATACGATAATGTAACAATTAAATAACACTTTATTAACATTTATTTATCGCAAGTTTATTCTTGCGAGAGCTCCTTAATCTTTATTAAGACAATCCGGAAAGTCAAGCATGCTTTATTCAAAAAGCAATCCCCTCGACGAAGAAAAAAAACGGTACGCACAATCACTTCGAGGAGGGGACAATAACTCGGAGAAAAATCGGCCAATTTTTCACGTCCACTCCCGGCGAGTAAATTCTTAACGAAATTATACCGTACAGCCCGAGAAGCCCATAGCATCGCTTCTCTCTTTCTCTTTCTCCGCCCTAACGTTCGGAGTGTATTGCTGTTCACGCGGAAGGAGGGACCGAAAGAAAGAAAGCAGGCCTACGTAGGCGCATAAGTACCTCGAGAGTGGCTGCTGTCTTTGTTTTTATGCTCGTTCCGAATTTGTCGCGGTTCTCCAAATTCCGAGCTTTTTTCGCTGTTTACGCAGAACATGGCAGCTCCCGACATTGCCTTCTTTGTTTCTTCGCTACCAATGCGGACATATTTTACAAACATTTTTCTAATTAATGTCGCCTTTAAATTAAAATTCACAGTAAAAAACCTTCAAGTATCTCAAAAATCTTTTCAAATTAAAGTAAAACCCACGAGCGCCATAAATATTTGAAAAAAATACATTTTTTATCATACAGCTCATATTATACACCATAACCATAATTCAAAGCGCACGCTTTCATTCCGAGCAGTTGGGGCACTTAAATGCAAAGTTCACGAGCGCGCGCGCGATTGTGACAATTAAACGACCGAAACTCCCGAAGTTATATTACCGCGAGTCCGTCCAATTGGCCCCCGTGCGCTCGTTATGAGGCGTGTACGCGCGTTTCACGATGCAGAAAAGCAAATGGAGATGTCTTTTATGATTAACTCGACACGTACGTCCATTACAATAATGCTCACTTTGTATCGTTAAGCTTGAAAGAAGAAAAAAAAGGGGTCAAAATCGTTTTGACGATGTTAAAGAAACGAAGGAATTTCAAGTTCTTATGTATGCTTTTGCCGAGTTTTTATATGACATTAGTCGCTTATTACTTGTACGTACCTTCTAGCTACCGACTATATATATACATTTTTTCTCAATTATGAATGATGGTTCTTTCACTTACTATTACACAGTGCTATTAAAAACAACAACATTAACGAGTAAACAATTAGAAACTGCAAAATATGACATTTTGTCATCGTTCTCTCGAAACCAGAGCAACTTTTACACGACACTCACAGCCGAACCTGCACAATAGCGTAGTTTTCTCGCAGATGTATATAGCGCGTCGCCTTGAGAGTAAAAACGCGCACCGCGGGCGTTCGACACCCGCCGGTTAATTTAAACT